>OY744483.1:117730434-118216001 GCA_963556165.1 Tipula helvola
GTGCTTCAAAAAGAAATGTGAACGTATTAATCAAGGGCATTGGTAATCAAACTTTAAATTCCAAATTTAAAGTTTCCTCAGTCATCCAATCACGAACAACTGATTTCAGGGCCAAGTTAGATTTCTTGGTTCTTAAAAACATAGCAGATGATTTACCAATAAGCAAATTGAATATTGAATAATTGAGCATCCAATTGGCTGATTCATATTTTAATGTTCCTCAACGCATCAAATAGAACTCAAATGGAATGAACTCAAACTCAAATGTAATCAAACAAAAATGGAATGAACACATTCTTGCATTGGCTAAATCAGCTACAAAAAAGGTCGGGTTCCTGAATCGATGCAGAAGGGTTTTTTAAATCGCATCAAGTTCTCTAAATATATAAAACCTTCATCCGACCATGTATAGAGTATTGCTATCAAGTTTGGGGAGGTGCGTCCGGTACCACCCTCCAGTTATTGGACAGGGTTCAACGCCGCTCTATCAGAATAATACGGAATCCCAGACTTACTCAAGAATTAGACAGCTTACATCATCGCAGAGATGTTGCAGAACTCTGCGTCTTCTACAGATGCTTACATGGTAAATGTTCTGCAGAACTATCGGAGAAAATACCATCATTCGTTACAACAACAATAGAAACAACCAATGCACATAGGTTTACGGTGAAAATCAAAAAAGGTGGTTTACAACGAAAATTTGCAGCGCGGTGAACTCAACAAATTATTTTTGCCTTGTTTTTATTCAATTCACTTCAAAAATTGTATTCAAATGTGCCTTGCTGAATTATTCTGTTGAAGTACACCAATTAAATTTTAACCCTGCTTTTAATCTGCTGAATTTAAGCATCTCGCATTACTTATATGAAAGAGGTCTTCTATCTTATGGGTACCGGATGTCCTTTAAAATCACCACAAATTTTAAGCGCTCCATTTTGCGGTTGGTGCAGCCAACTGCGTAGCGTGCATCTTTGTGTATTTGTGAAAAATTAATGGTTCGAGACTTAAAATATTTTGTTTGGACTTTTGTTCTTAAACCGATTATATATCACAAATAAACTTATACCGATTCCGTAAATTAATCGAAATTCAAATTTTTAACTGTTAATTTGAAACTTTGAATTTTTTCATTTTCAAAGTTTAAACAAATGCAATTGATAGAATTAAGTTTTTAACCGCGTTATACTAGGGCACGCAAACTATGCGTCTTTAGACCAAGTCATGTAAATAGAATTTTCCAAATAGTACATTATTGCAATAGCAGGGGAGGGATATACAAATTATTTGTCTGTCTATACTAATAAAAATGAAAATCTGTATGTATGCGCTTTATACGTTTCCATGCCATTCATCACACCAGATTAGTGGTTTCACACGAAAATTAGCGCAGATTTTCATAGCATTTTCGTAGAGGTCTAGCCCCTTAGTCTACAATTTTTGGTGGACAATTTTTCTAACATTTCGATTAAAAAAAATAATACAAGACTGAGTTTAGATAAATAGTTAAATGAAATTAATCGTATACTCGTATCCGAAGGGGCGATTTTGGTGCCATCTTCGCTAAAATAAAAATATTTTATTTACCCCGGTCAACGTCGGGTACCTTAGCTAGTAATAAATAATAATTTAACTTTTGTAAAAGAACTTTTTCAGACTGAAAGCTGTATTGATTTAAGTCGTATAAATAAAATATCGTGTAATAAAAATCAATCGCGAATTAAATGAATTCCCGAAAACTAGAGTTTAAGAATTTAAGCCATACTCAATAAATACAAAAAAAAATGTTAAAGTAGATTATTAGTCCACTTATTTATTACCGGCCATATGATTTCTCGGTGTGCTAACCACGTTTTTACAATATTATAATTTTGGCTGGTTTGTTTATTTATTTATAATATATACATGATTGCAAAACAGTTAAATATTCAATTGCAAAATAAGCCTACTGGCATATCTGCGACACAAAGTGAAATTCCTACAAATATTAGGCACTCATATTACAACACTATTTAGTAAAATAATTGTTGGAATAGATTCTAGTAAATCAAGCCTACGATATGTTGCTAAACCAAATTAATTTGTGGCTACTTACCTATATCCCTCAACTTCAGACGGTGATATCGTTTCACACGTAGGTTATTGAACTTTATTTCGTATAAAATTAGATTGAACCAACTACATACACTACGAGGTTTGTAGCAAAACGATTTATCAACTGTAGTGGAATAACCTACTTTGCACTGTCTTTGCCAAGCTCTCCTTGGTTTAATAATTTGTATTGTTTTTATCTAATTTGTTTTGAATGAAATGAATTGAACAAATTAGAATTTTCATGTAGAATAAATATTTCATTATATTCTGTTTTAGTGAGACATACATAACTTCATCGTACAATTGTATCTTCTAATGTGGCAATATATCGGGTTACAAAATGCTAAAAAAATTGGAAGGTCGGGTGGCTGCTTACTTTAGATCGGCTTTAAATATCAAGTGAATTAACTGTTTTGTTTTGGGAAAAATTGTGTTTATTATTAAAAAACTAAACGTAATTTAAACGAAGTATGCAGTAATTGTTGGTTATAATCCAATACCAAAAATGGCAAATGATATTGATGATATTCTGGCAGTAAGCGGGGATTATGTAAATAGCTGTTCCTACATTATAGTTTCCGGTGATTTTAATATTCATTTAAATACTACTCCGAATCGTTTCCCGACAATTTAAATATAACCAAGTTAATTGTTGTTCCCTTTAATTTGCAAGAGAATCTCATTTTTTACATTTAATTCTGGTGAATGAAACCGATTCTGATACAATAATAAACTGTAACAAAATTTCTGTTTCGTTCATTTCTGACCTATATTTGATTTATATGTCTTATAAAATGACGTTCGAGAGGCCAAAACCAGTTTAACATTGAACTAATGAAAAATATCTTTGCTGAACTGAACTGTAAATGTTGAATGGGCTAATCTGGACAATATCTGCAATTTATTTTACAATTTTAGAGACGACATGCACACCAGAGAGATATACTCCGGTCAAAAATCTTCTGGACTTAAAACTACTGAGTATACTGAGAGATAAAACCATAGTAATCCTAAGGTTGCCTTATAGCGGCTCTGGAATAATTTTAGATCATTAGACATAGGTGATAAAAATTCTAATACTATAATACCGTTCTCAACCGATGATAACAATTTACATTTTTCATACAATTCTTTTACTAGTATATCGTGTAACATCTAATGAATGTCGTTTGAGGTGATTAGTTTAAGTAATACAGGCTAAACATTTAAAAATCCAAAGTCAGGCTAAAAAGAAAAATTTCCTTCCATTGTACCAAAAAATTATATGTAATATTTTAGAGAGTGGCAAAAAGTCGTCAATTTAGGGAGCTGGACAAAATATAGAGGGGCTACTTTTAGAAGTTTTAGAGTATTTCTCTTTTCCGTTCACCGTGATACGACATGGATATGATACGACAATAAACGGATTACGTAACAATAAATACTCGTTCCTGAAAATTACCTGATGCATTTACATATATTGGGGTACATTACAAAGTAGCAATACGTATTTAGGATAAAGTATCTTTCAAAGAAGAAGTATGGGCTAAAGTATGCAGCATTGAATGGGACGCTGTGATCCTGCGGCTAAAACATTAGCATTTTTGTTTAATTAAATAGTCTACCTTTTGACCATTCTATAAGGAATGAGCTTCTGCTCAATTTAGAGTGGTAAACAAGAGGTTGGTGCTTACGCCAAATTTTTGTGTATTATTAACAAATTTAATTTTATTCGTCTCTAAAATACACCTGCCAAGTATGTGTTGTGTATAGACAACACAAAAAGGTATTTAGTAGATACTAACTATACAGTCCCATATAAAGCGACAAAAATCCGACAAAGAATCTAGTTAGTTCATTAGTAGTTAGTTTTTGAATTTCGAAAAGACTTTAATTTTACGACGATGGTAGTGCCCTACGATGTTAAAAGGACATATTTAGCAGCGGGTAAATATCGCCATCAAAATTCTAGCCTAAATTATACAAGCTTCGATGCGCCAAGTTTAATGAGAAAAACAGCAAACTCTTGATTTCAATCATTGCCAATTGTAAGAGCGGTACTAACTTGCAATAGGAATTAAATCTTTGTTTAAAAATGTCTCCCAATTTTTTTTTTAATATTCATTTTATAAGGAATAAATAGGAAAATAAATGTTTAAACAAGCATTTAATTGTAACTGCGATTTAGTATCGCTGGTTAGTCTGGAGATGCCTATCGCAGCGCACTGCGAGATAAATGGTTCCAGTAAGGGTGAAGGGAATAAATTATGTGCCACTCACCTAACTCACTAAATTTTTAGGCTTTAAGAATTTATTAGGTTTACAGAATTTATTGAATTTATAAAATTTATAAAAATTAAAAAATTTTAGAAACATTCGGATTTATTGAACTGACAGACTTAAATAATTTGTATAACCCATAGAATCTATAACATTTAAAGGATTTATAAAATTTATAGAATTTATAGGTTTTAAAAACATATTAGAATTTATAATATTTACAGACTTAAAGTTTATAAAATTTATCGGACTTTTAAAATTTATAAAGTATATCGGATTTACAGAATTTATAAGATTTGTAGAATGTAAAGAACTTACTGAATTATTCATAGAATTTATTTATAAAATTTATAAAAATTATTAAATTTTATAGGATTTATCGAAATTTATAAATTTATAAAATTTATAGAATTTATAAAAATTATGGAATTTTTAGAATAAGTAAAATTTGAGTGAATAGAATTTTTAGAACTGATAAACTTGAAACAATTCCTAGAACCAATTGAATCTACAAAATTTATAATATTTGTAGAGTTTATGTAATTTATAGGATTCATTGAATTTATTTATCAAATTCATAAAATTTATACAGTTTATAAATATATTAGAATTTATAACATTTATAGACTTTGTAGAACTTAGAGAATTTATAAAATTTATATAATTTATCGAATCGAATTTACAGAATATATAAGAAAGAAAATGATTTGTAGAAATCAAAGCACTTACTGAATTTTTAAACTTTATTCATATAATTTATAAATTTTTAACGAAATTATTGAATTTACAAAATTGTTAAAGTTTATAGGATTTTTCAAAATTTTTGTATTCATAAAATAAATAAAATTCGAGTTTGTAGAATTTATAAAACAGACACACTTGAAACAATTAATAGAACACAAAAAATTTACAAAATTTAAAGAATTTATATTATTGATTAAATTTATAGAATTTAAAAATTTTTATAGAATTTGTAGATTTTATAGAATTTATAAAATTCATAAAATTTGAAAATTTATAAAGTATATATGTATGTAGAGTGTAGACATATTAAAACTTATCAAATTTATAGAATTTATAGTATTTAAGAAAATTATTAGATTTTTAGACTTTATTGAATTCATAAAATTTATAGAGTTTACAGAATTTACTGAACTTACAGAATTCAAAAAATTTACTGAATTTATAAAATTTATAAAAATCAAATTTTTTTTAGAAACATGTAGAATGTAAATAAGTCAAATTTGAGTTTGTAGAATTTATAGAACTGACAGACCTGAATAATGTATAGTATATAACCCATAACATCTATAACATTTAAAGAATTTATAGACATATTAGAATTTATAATATTTATAGGCTTAAAATTTATCGAGTTTATTGAACTTTTAAGATTTATAGAACTTATCGAATTTACAGAATTTATAAGAATTGAGGAATTTATGAAATTTACAGAATGTAAAGAACTTAATGAATTTTAAAACTTTATGCATATGATTTATAGAAATATTCATAGAATTTATGGAACTTATAAAATTTATAGGCATTATTGAATTTACAGAATTGTTAAAGTTTATAGGGTTGTTTCCTAATCGTAACTGCGATTTAGTATCGTTCGTACATATTAGCAATGATTATAAAAATATCTAATACATATTTTAAACGAAATAAAAGAATTCCGGAGGATTGAGCTGGCCAAGTCAAAAGTTGGATATTTTTCCCTCTCAAAACTGTTTTCCCTTTCTACAGGTATATATACATTCTTTTTTTTTAATTTAGACCCATCTTAGCGGCATATGGTCTTCTGAAAAAAAATACCATTATTTAAGCGGGTTGGTCCATAATTTTGTATGGAATATAAAGGCCCTAAACTACAACGAGATATTTCACAATTTTTTGGGAATACCATTGGTAAAATGCTTTATTGTTTGGCCTGCGCACCTACTATGTCCCATCGAAACCAAATAAGTTAATTTTTATTTCGTCGCTGATCATTATGTTTTTTCATTTTTTTAGCCATTGTCACCTTTCCAGTAAGCATCATTTTTTGCAAATCGAATTCTTTCTCTAACATTGTCTTTGTGCTCAACAGTAGCACTCTTCGGGCAGTTCTTCAGTTTACCATGAAGATTGCTCTTTACCAGTCTCCTACGAGGTGCATCTTGACGATTTTTGATATGAGATTTTTTAGCATTTTCAACCATTTTGTAGCAGCTATCAATTTTTGAATCAACATTTTTGGCTCTGATGAACAATAGACGTATTCAAATAAATGCGCAAATAAAATGAAATACCATCTTAATCTATATTGATGACTAACCATGACTGTATATTTTATAGCATAATATTTAATTCGATTGTATTTATACTGAAAATCTTTTTCCACAGTGACTTAAAAAAAATTTAGATTTTTAGGTAAATTTACCATCATGAGATAAATTGGGGGCTCACAATACATTTGCGCTTAAAATTTAGCGCCTTTAATAAATGTGGCGCCCTGCATGACCGCATAGTTCGCACAAAACTTTTACCAAAATATGGTGGCATAAAATTTTAGAAATTTCCAAATGCGGAAATTTATGTTTTCCTGCTTAAATTATTTGTTGGTGTTTAAATATTTTTTTGGTGGGAAATTGGAATATTTCAGTTTCCGAACTAACGTCTCTTCCAACATCAAAATGAGGGAGACAACTAATAATGCACTTCATTCAAATTTAAAGGGGTTTCCTTGATTTACATAGTTTCAACCAGTCTGGAAATTCAGTCATTCAAGACAAAGACCTTAGCAGAAATCATATTAATTATAAATGAAAATATTAGCACTATGAGGCCGGATCTGTAAGATACATCAGAAAATAATATTTGGATTTTTTTACACCTTCAATAAAGAAAGAATTTGGAATTTTGTTTTGAACAAAAATGGTGATGTTTCAAGGTTTCTCAACAAAATAACCAGTTCGTAAGATTGTTGTGGTTTAAAAGGGATTTTCTGATGATATATTTCCACCACACTATCAGCTCAATAAGGAACAATGACTATAAACTTTAAGTTAAGATTTTCTTTCGCATTATTTTGAGATCTATAAGAACGGGGTTCTCTTCTTCTCATTATATCCTTCTTATTTTCTACAACTATTCAAACTCCAATGAAATCATATTTCGTAGAACAATCTAGTATAACATGTTACATGGATTCCTTTGGGACTTTAGGTTTTATGGACTGAGGCTAACGTTGAAATAGAAACAAAAATCTTATAATGATGTGAAAGATGCAATAGAAAAAAATCGTTGAGTAGATTTTTAGCTCGTGGTCATCTATATGCTTGTACAATGCACAAGCAGAGACTTAACAGGGCTAAATTGGATAGGTTGAAAGCAATGATCTATTCTTGATGAACAATACTTGGCTACTAAAATTACCTCTTCTTATGGATCGAACCTACACGAAATTACGTTTTCAATAGTCATTTTCCTGTATAGAATTTACTGTAAAACATGACATGGAATTAAAGTGCACTTGGCTGTGAGATTTGTTTATTTATTTCGCCTTTACTTCAAGTTTAACATTAAATTTGTTGTCGATTTCTGGTGTTTGATTAAAAATAAATTATAATTTGGTTCCGGAATAATTACTTCAGAATTGGCCTAATAATTTGATTTTTAAGATTCCTCGAATTTAAATTCGGTTTTAATTATTTTTAGTAATTTAGTATAAGTAAGAACAATATTCGATACCGTATGCTACCGTATGGGCCGTACAATAGCTAGCCTAATTTAAATTAAAACAAAACTAGTATCATAAAATGATCAAAATGTCCACAAATTAGTTCAGCTTGAAACAGTAATATTCTAAAAATAACCCTTGTCATTTTATACAATGTATAGGTAATCCATTCAAACCATAATAATTGTCTTATTGTCAGGAAGCCATCACCTTTATAATCAGATTTAAAAAAAAAAATTTAGCTTCTACGAACATATCCGTAAAAATGAAAAATACAGTCCTATACACATAATCTCTTTTACAACATAAATGATCCCGTTTATTGCCATTTAAACGAGTTCGAGATCATAAATCATATTTACAAGAAAGGATTTTAAATTATCAAACCCTTTTTATAATCTTCTTAACTATTTGAACTATTTTTTTCTTTTATTCTTCTTTGGTGTTTGTTAGACAAATAAAGATCTTCCCTCATCGCACCCTTTTTAGTTTTATAATATGTCGGTGCGCGTATACGCATTCAATCTATAACTATATACGAAAATTCAATTAACTCCAAAATATTTAAAACAAAATAATAATAAATCTTCAAAAAATGTAGTAATTAGCATCGTCATGATGGTTCGTTTGAGTTTCTAATTATGATCAATGAACAGTTGAGATACACTTTGATCCTCTCAATCATGGCTAGAGGTTGTTAAGTTTATAACATTTTTTAGAATGTGTTAATTACGCGCGCGGTCATTTAGTTATAAAGTATTTTTTGGTATGTTGTTTGAATTTGTTTGATGAGGTTAGACTTTTTTTTTTCACTTAACATAATTAACTAAAAATTATCCTTGGTTTGGTTTAAATTTAAACTTTAATTTAGTATCGCGTCTAAAACTATATAATGATGTAATTTGAACAAATCGAATCATTTTATTTGAACAGTTATATATGTACATAATATCTAACACAGAAGGGAGTGAATTAAGTAATCGATCATTTTGTAATAAATCGTATTAAATCCATTCAGGAAATCAAAATCATACCGTTCCAAAAAACTGTGCAAATTTTTTATTTTTTATTTTGTTTTACTGGTGTCTGTTGTACATTGTTACAATTACCCAATTTCGCTTCGACTCTATACTCTGTAGCCGTATACATAGACTTAACAGAACAGAGATACAACAATGAGCTCAACATAAATCGAAAATCCTACATTCAAAACAATGCCCGGATACTGTCAATGATCAATTTATTGAAGAGAATAAAAAAAATAAAAATACAAAATTTCGAAAAACTGTAACAAAAACGTAAAGAAATCAAATCAAATCTGTTAAAATAACATAAAATGACTTACCCTTAATACAAATCACAATTCCAAAAAAAAAAAAAAATTTTAAAAATCACGATCGCACACAATGATCAAATGATGATTGATGATCGATAATTTTATAATTTTTTTTTTCTAGTTTATATAGCTGTACATATGTATATACTTAAAAGAAAACAAATCGTATGTTTTGTTATATTTTTAATTCTATTATGATTGATCGTTTTAAATCGATCGAGATATGATCGACGAAAAATTGTTTAATACTATAAAACAATTTTTTCACACAACATACAAATAATTACAAATAAGATATAAACACCAATATATTTATGATCAATAGTGATTTTTTACGCGACTAAGCACCTACATGTATATTATATGATAATGAGCGTTGAGGATTATATGATAACACAAAATAAAACATAATATGGTTACACAACACTTTTTATACAGTAAATTTGAGGGGATGCATATTTTGCAAATATTTTCTGCAAAAATAAATACAAAAACTTTATGTACAAGACAACAAAATAACAAACGGTTAAACCATTTGAAGAATCTCTCAATCAAAACAAACACTTTCACACACAAGTTAATTGTACAACGATCGATCGTCAACTGTTGTTGTAAAAATCTACGATCATTTTAATAACAGTGTAAACTTATTATAAATTTTCTTAATGTTATTGTTATTTCTTCATAGTATTGTTGTTGCTGTATATATGGCAATTGTTGTTGTTTTATACACACAACATACCTTTATATATAGTTTAAGAAATGAATCGTAGAATTTAACAATACTTGTAAGAGAACAATTTATAACAATTGGAAATATAAGTAAATAAATTATTTAATGTAAGACAATCATACAGAAGTTGAAGGTGGTTTTACGATTTTTTTTTTTTTAAGTTTTGTATTCTTATACATAATATACATAAACGTGTAGTTTTTGGAAGTTAAAAAGGAAGATCTTTTAACCGAATATGCTTGAAAAAAATTATCATGTTTGTAGGATGATTTATTTCGATTGTCATTTTTTGGGAAAGTCATGTTTATTTAGTTGTGTACGGTGTACATAAATTTGTGTTGTTTGATGCAACGTTTGTTTTTGTTACATATAGTATATAAAGAACGATTTAATTTTTTTTCAGCGGATAAACGACGAACCTGATTTTAATTTTTTTTTTTTTTTAATTTTTAAAAATTGTAAAACCATATATTGTGGAGGTTTAAAATAATTGTTCAACACAATTTATAATACGAGTATAAGTTGCATGCAATAGTAATATTTTTGGTGCAACACCATGCAACATTTTTTCTCATCGCTCTTTTTTAATGGATATCCACTGAAAGAAATTATTGTTAAAATTCCCAATTTGTTCGTACTTTCTAACCATGTTATATAGGCGTTTTTGGGACAACAAGAAATTCTAGTTATGCTCTATATTTTTCCAAACAATCGAACCGACGAAATTCTTAATTAAACTATTTAAAAAAAATGCAATGGACTGCATTTTATGGAATTTTGACTAAACTGTATTGGCTCCACATAGAAGAAAATTACCAATAATATAAATAAAACCCCCTTATGTAAGGCAGTTTCTTAAATATTTGCGTAATAAAGCTATACAATAATTATTGACACAAATCCCATTATACTGTCACCAAGCATCTAGTGAGTGACCACTGGTTTAACAAAAAAGAAACATTGGTAACCTACCAAATTTGGTTTATAATTTCTGTCCATATTTACAATCCAATTTGGGAAAATCGCTATTACGCTAAAACCACTTCACACAAACTAAATTAATTATCAAACCCATATGAACCAAACTTTTATCTCAAATTTAATTGATTTAACTGTCTGTAAGTTAATTGTATGTTAAGATTTATTTCAATATTCTGCTTGTTTCCAATTAATGGATTTTATATAGGCGTACAAATGAATTAAAGAAATATCGTTTCACTTAAGTTACACAAAAATTGAGCTGGTGTAGACACTATTGATAACTACATCAGAACAGCTGATTTCCGATGATGTTACTTCGTGACATATGTAAGATAAACCGAAAAAAATAAAAGGAAGATTATTAAATTGTATTTATGCATTTGGTTATTATTGATTGATTGATTCTGAATGTACGACCAAGCATTTAGCAGGAATCTCCCGGTAATTCTAAGAATTTTTGACGCCCGGGTCCACCGTACACCCTTTTTTACATTTATTTGGAAGGATAGGATAGGATTATGAGTATAGGATTGAGATCGACCCGGTAACAACAGCCTTGGCATCCTAAGGTCAATATTAATTAGTTCTTAATTCCCCTTATGTTTTCCCACTATCTTACTACCTAATCAAACTCTTCCACAATTAAGTTTAAATTTAAGTTTATTTTAATTTCTGTACACCTGTTATGGATTACTCTTTGAATGCTACAAACAACCTTACTTTTAATATTATAATTAACTGCTTTAGCTTCCAGAACTCGCCTCCGGACATTTGTTGTACTCTTCCCAAACTAAGCTGAACTTAAGTTACCAACTATCTGTAATTTACAAACTTTATTGTTCAAGTTAAATTTAATTTCTACCCCCACTATTTTCTTATATTATAATCATGCATGCAATCGATAAACTCAAATATTAGTTTAGCGGGCTTATGTAACCGCTATGCGGGAGCAAGCCCTATTTACAATATTTTTTGGAATCAATTCATTAAATAAACTTAATCTGCAAAGGAACTTGTATTAATAGGAAATTCAGTAATAATAAACAATTTTTTGAGGTTCTGGGATTAAAGAGACGACTATGGAGGGATCAACCTCCTATTTGTGATTCCGTTTTCAGCTTTCATGTTTTACAGCTAAAAGTTATATCACTTGCTTTGCCTGGTGAGCATATGTTTCCGTTTTGTCATGATCCATTGCATGTAGAGGTAGTTCGAACATTCCATGTCCCTTATCCAACAATTTATTTGGACTCGATTTAGGCAAATTTATTGTTTAATTTCCCACAATTGATGATTTTGACATTGTCGACTTCACACACACCTAATTTTAACTACTACCACTTTACGTAAAAACTACCCAGCTCACGTCACTTGCATTGCATGGTAAATATGTTTACTAAATTTACGAACCATTATCAGAGAACTAACCTGAAAGTTATTTTCGTCCTCTTCCAACTCCTTGTGAAAACGACCATAGCAAATCCTATGCCGAGTCGGACAACTCGGCTGTAACCTTCTTTAATTTTTTGGGCCCGATCCATGATTTGTTCAAACCCATTGCATATTTTTGCTGACATCTTTATGTTTAAATGTATTTTCTTAACGGCGGAATTTTTCCTATAAATTTGTTGCACTGTTGCCTACAATACACAATACATGTTCTAGTTAGAAGCTAAATTCAATTTATTTTCTCCGATTTTTGATCGATTTCGGCACCAAATTTCAGTCGCACATCGCACAGATTTAGTAGAACCTGACTGAATCGTATCCCTTAACACTGAACTGGCATCTGGTGTTTCTGCTTTTAGGTCCAATACCCTTCGATTTTGCACACTCGTCACTTGCCTTTTCTCGTCGTTGGTGATGACCTCAATATTTGTTTTCACTTAATATTATCCCATTTCCAGACGAACATTTCGTGCTTGCCCATATTAATGTATGGGTCATTTTAGCGCTTTATGTATTTTATGTATTTACTGTACAACACGCTTTACACTCAATGTTTCTTTGCCAAACACAATTAAATTTACAAATTTACATATTTAAACATTTATATACAATTCAACATTTTTTGTTGGAAAACTTATTTTCTCCGCAAAAAACAACCGTTCGGTAAGGCCAATTTTTTCGAATCGTATTTATGCATTTGGTTTTTATGCAAACAAAATCAGTGCGCAAACCGCCCTTACCAGTAGTACATTCCTCCTAAATTTTACTGAAAAAAGTTCAACAACTTAGCTCTGGGATCCACTTTATTGATAATAATGCCATAATGTATACAAAACAATTTTATGTGGATGGCCAAATAACACTGGAGGTGGTGTAGGGTTTTTCATCCATAATTCTATAAATCAGTAGTATGAGTGTTCGGGGAATTATCGTTATGACCAGTTATCGAGTAAAGATAATTTTGGACAAAACGTTTTACCTTATTCATGTCTGTTACAATCCACCAAAAACCACTAAAATTAACTTCGATCCATTTTTGCAGTTCATTGAAGGCAAATTAACTGAATTTTCCAACGTGAAATCAATATTTGTGGGAGACAATACCGCAACCTTATCAACTACTGTAATTACTCCTTAATAAATTATGACTCTCCAATAAGACCGATTTCAGGTACGGTACTTGACCGTATTATATTGACAAACCATCTTAATTCAAAAATATCGTTGTACCACATAGAGCATTATATTACAGACCACATTGTCGTTGTGAAAACACTTACTGAAGGCAGTTATCCAATCTATAAAATGTACTATAATATTCTATGCGATGCAGTAGGACATCCAGCCCCTTAAAAATTAATAATAATGATCCCATTAATAATGTACGTGAATTTTAAGTGTAACCTAAGTGAAAAATTTAAAAAGTGTAGTGTACAAACTGTTAAACATAATAAATCATATGTTAAAACCAAGGATAGACTCTGATCTCACAAAAGTTATAAATAATAAATACTACTTGTTTTTTAAGCTTAAATGTGCAAGTTAATAAAAGAAGATCAGTGATTGATAAAATTGAAAATGAATATAAGACCTGGTAAAATAAATATATTTTAACAATAAATTTAAAGAAAGTTTCAGCAATCCATCGAACACTTGGAATGCCATTAATTGCGTAATTAGAGATGGTGTACTAAAAATCGGAGAAACAATATTCTTGAAATCAGCTGAAAGCTTGTTTGCGATACATTTATGATAGCTAATATATTCAATAATTTCTTTGCTTCACTATAAACTCAATTCAAAAATACTTAGAACTAATTCACATACAAATATTACCCTCTTCGATTTAGTTTGGCATATACAACAACAAAGGTAACTTAAAAAAAAAACAGCTGCATTGTTTATTGATTTAAGGAAAGCTTTCGACTCCGCCAATATAAAAATTTTATTAATAAAATTAAAAAATCGGGCTCTGCGGGAAATCATTAAGCTGGCTAGCATCCTACCTAAGCAATAAGATGCAGACTGTTTTTTCAATGGTTCAACGGAAATAATAATTAATGTGGGTGTGCCTTAAGAAAGCATTCTTGGACCAATTTTGTTTTTCTGCAATCTGCTCGGTAATTTATTTTGATATGCTGACGATATAGCTTTGGTTATCAGTGGTCAAAAAAGTAATGCTAATTTACTTTCTATATCTAAATGACAAAATACATAATTTTTTATGAACATTTTAAACACGATATACGCTTCGAATCGACTCATCTAGAAGAAGTTGAGCAATATAAATACCTCGGAGTTTATTTAGATCGTAACTTGAATCTCTAAAACACATCGATTATAATTACACTAGGGCGTCTTTCAACTATTGCTGGACTCTTCATACGAATTTCTAGACTTATCGATAGCAATGTGAAAAGGTTAATATTTTTTTCATTTTTTCACAATGTGTTGACTTACGGTGGATGTGTTTGGGGCTTTACTTTTAAACACCAGATGAATGAGCTGCAAACTAATCAAAACCGCGCAATAAAAAACTTGTTTTGGTTTGGACTCCCGCACAAGAGCTATTCTGAACATCTGTACATGATTCTCTCTGTAAACATATAAATTTAAGGTTTTCAACTAACATCCCACTATTTAAAAATGGTTACGGCTTCTGACTTAAATTTTCATACAACCAATAAACGAAATAATTTTTTAGCAATTTTAACCAATGCTTGTTTGAACTGTAAAATATTATCATATTCTCAGTATAATGGAAAATATACTGCAAAATATTTAATATCAATAAGTCCTGCTGGCCTTATTACCTACATCAGCAAGGGATATGGTGGAAAATCATCAGACAAATTTATAGTTAATTCAGGAAATATTTTAGAGTTGTTCGACAACGATAAAGTAATGGTCGATAAGGGTTTCGCAATAACTGATGAAACAAATGAGAAAGGGATTAAGCTGATTAGACCAGCATAAACAATTTTCTTCATCGGATTGTGCTGGAAATGTGAATATTGCAAAAGCGAGAGTGCATATTGAATGGGCAATAGGCAAAATGAAGGTACTTGATGAGATCATACATACAATTGCTGCTGTAGTCAACATGTCAAATCCCATTTTAATTGCAGATAAATTTTAAATTAAATTAGTGTCGTTAATATCTTGTATACATGTAAATAAAAGGCTTAAAATAAATATAATTATTTTGTATTCAGTCTTTTAGATTACTATAAAAATAAAATGCACTTCATGTGCTAATAAATTAATTAATATTAACTTATAAAGTTCAGGTACTCCGTAGTTGAATTTAATATAGTTTGTTTAGATGTAGGTAAAGTAGGTACTTTATACTTATATAATTGCACTTAAGATTCTTTCTTGATACTAAAATTAGTTTTTCCATAAATGTATATGGTAAACATTTTGTGAAGTACGGATTTCTGAGTTTTAATAACGTGTACTACAGTAATTTCGTCAATCACAGCATATTATAAATTACTAAATGATACAGTCCTATATTTAATAAAAATAAACCCAACTGGACTTGACAATAATATGGATGTTTTTCATGGATATAAAACTTTAGTTTTGTAGGATATGTATCGCATTTCCTACTTTTGAAATCGTCAAAAAATGTTGTGAAAATAATAATTTCACCAAAGAATTATAATCGACAAGCAAATGTTTAGCCTATTGCAAATCGCTTTTACAGCAAGGTACAGTTATTCACATTCCAATTTCACCTGCTAGGGTTATTTCTAGGTGTCGCAATTTCTAGAATTCGTGTTTATTAATTAATCATTACGAAAACTCGAAATGTATTACTTAGGCCGTCTGCTCACAACCATTATATTAGTATACAATTTAGTCCGGTCAATTCTATGATAAATTGTACTATAATCTAGATAATCCTACTAAAATAGAGTTTTGGATTAAATTAGATTTGCGGGGTTGATGACCGTTAAGTTGCTTGGCTGCATCGAAGTTATTTGAAATTATAAACTATTTAATATTTTCGAGATTATTCGGTTCTATTCAAGTTTCTCGATATTACCTAAAATGTTTACAACTGCTGTTCAATCCCTCTAATGTTTCAAAATTAACGATAAATCGATACTTTACGAGGCTTTTCGAGGTTTTTATACTAATTCGAGATTTATTCGGCATTGACGGTATATTGTTTGTGATTTTAGATGTAATTCAAGTTCTTTAGTTGAATTAAGCTTAAGTACCGAGTTAATTGTTCTTATCAATATTTCCGCATTAGAATTACGATAGTTCCTTTTTTAGTTTATTAGTTATGAGATTATTCAAAGATTTCCAGCCAAGTTTCCCTAAATTTACTTTTGCTTAAGTTTTCGGGGATTTGTTTGTTAATATTAAAATTATTCCAATTTTGCTTCTCGATATTAACAGAAATTTGCAATGGGTTGAAGAAGTTGTGTGATGTAAGATTTTAAGATAATAAGTGATAAATCGAGCTTCTCGATTTTTCATATTCTCATTAATTGAAATTTTCGAGAATATCTGAGACAGCTATAAAAATGGCTTAATTCAGATATTGCGAATTTGCATGGTATTGTCAGGTTATCACTTAAAATTATTTGAAATTTTTGAGGCTCCGTGATGTCACTCGCTTGATGTTACAGATTGTTCAGCACTGTTGAAGATGTGTGATAATTCTTTGAGATTGCATACAAATTTTCCCTTAAATTATCACTTGCAAACTCAATTGAAATTGCTTTTTATGTCCATTTTAATAAGGGATATATGTTTTTGCATGCGGTATTAAGGTGAGAATGTAAATAACACGAAAAATGCAACTTGCCTAAACGTTGGTGGAGATAATACAACTAACTATTTTAATTAATATCTGTAAAATATTTACAGGATACAAAATAAATTCCATAAAAAATTTAATTTATTGAAATAAATTTATTCGAACTAAAATCTTGGAACGTAAAATATCCCAAACAACATGTATTCATATTATCCATCTGATATTAACAGCATATGCATACAAATGATCATAAAAAAATCTCGTCTTCAATAATTAGCACACACAAGAGCAAGTATCATCTGGAGTAACTGCACAAATTTTGATGAATCCAAAGCATGGTAAATTGTCCAATTAACAAACTTAATATTATTATACGTACTTTATAATTTCTCAAATGCAGCTGCATCTACATTTTCAGTAAAACTTCATACTACCTTTCCGAAAGATGTGCTTTGAATAAAGTCATTATAGCATTTATTTTGAAAAATGCAAGCTGGAGTCGCTCGACAGTTGTATGAAAATGCTTTCCTCTTGAAAGAGTTGAATTTACAATAATCTTTAATTGTTTGTATTTGGCCTCATGAATAATATCCCAAAATTGGTTTAATGGACCAAATTTTATAATTAGTATTCGGATCTGAATATAAATTTTCGGATTTTCCGAATTTTTATACCATGTAAATGGAAATTCCAAATTGAGAATATTACTTTCTAAAATTTATTTCAGAAAGTTATTTTCATAATTCGGTTTCAGTTTTTTGTTTACTACGTATTCTGATTTCTGGAATAAACTTCTGAAATATTTATTGGAATGCATTTGTACATTCCTAGCTGTTCCGTAAAGTTGAAATACAAACGTGCAAGTGGAAAAATTTTAGTTTATTAAATTACAGCATAAAATTAATAAAATTTTTAAACAAACTTATTTAAATTATAGTGTTAATGTTTACTATTTATATAGATAAAAAAAATATTTTATTAATTTTTGAATATATACGTCGCCTAAATTGCAAGACATAAAAGGGTGGAAAAAGGAGAGTCTCTTTATAATTAAATATTTACATATTTAATATACAAACATTTTCCTAGATTTGGGCTGGTCATAAGGACTATACATTAATAATAAATTAAGAAACAATAAATTAAGTATTTCAGGAGCCGGCGGCGGGCCAAGCAAATTTATTCTATTAACTCCAAGCGAAGAACAGGTTGTAGAGCTTCTTCAAATGGAGCTTACCTTAACTGATGTCCCAGGTGCCGAATCCTTCTGGCACTGCTCAGAAGAACGGATCGACCACCTTGGCCGAAAATATAACAATTAAATTTGCCATATTAACGTTAAATTTAGGTGAAAACAGGGGAGCAAATAGGGGGAACCAGCATTGCACCTCATGGTATTCCTCAGATGCCTGTAGGGGTAAAAAAGCCCAAAAGGAGCATATTTCTAGTCTGCTTGAAAAGCAAGTCCAAATGCAGTCGGAGTTCCACACAAATATCACAAACAATTTAGGCAGCATCAAAAGATCTCTTAGAGACATCCCGGAAATAGAGACACGAAAATGTAAAATAAATGGCACTGAATTAAATTTACCAGATTGAAATGTAAATATTCTAGTAAATTACTTAAAAAAGTAAGAAGAATATTTAAAATTAATCATAGAGCAAATCGCCGAGGGTAGAAGATTGAAAACCAACAAATAGTTTTAGATTCACTGAAGAAATAGTTCGATTAATAATAGAAGAATAGATTAGAATTATAATAATTATAAGCTGGGACAAGAAATGTGACATCTTAAAATTAAATTTTGTTGAAATGAATTTATCAGTTACATACTAATTACATTTTTTGCTATATGAAAAATCTAAATAAAAAATTAAAAACTACAGAAATTTGTTTATCTAATCTCTGATTTTTTAATATACTGGAACTTCCAATTTCCTCCTCTTCAACAAAGTCATCAATTTCATTCTCATTATTTTGGCTGTTTTTAATTTCATCATCTAGTGTAACATTGTAAGCTACACAAATGTTGTGTAACGCACAACACACATTTAAAAATTGTACTGCTTTCTCTGGCGTATAATGACACTTACGTGCAGATAATAAGCAGCGAAAACGGCCTTTAAGTAAACCAATTGCTCTTTCTACTACAGATCGTACAGATCGAGCTTTTGAAAGAATTTCATTAAATTTTGCTTAGCTACTATTTTCTGGTGCTATACGATAAGGTCATAAGCCATAGCTCGAGAGGCTAACCATCCCCTAGTTAAATAAAAATAGTTGTTAACACATATCAACTAAGTAACAGAAAGTATCTAACGATAAAGAAAATAAGTTTGAAACCAAATAAATAAATTTTTTATTAATTTAAAAATATTTAGATAAAATTAAAACAGTTTGAATAAATATTGAAATTTTTCCACCATAATGAATTTAATCTTCTAACAAAAATTTGACATTAACATTCCGAATTCATATGCGGTAGCGCTTATTTGCGTTCAGAAAAGTTTATATAGGACCGAACAATCGAAAATTCCGATTTAACTTTCTTTTCGTTTTAACTTTCCAGTCCGAAAACGTAATAGATCCCCTGGATAGTGAGTTAAAAAGTGATGCTTTGGTTTTCAACGGAAGTTGAAAATGCTGAAGGTATAGTGAATGGTGCAGGATTATTAACTTCTAAGAATGAAAGGGCCATGATTTCCTGTAAAGCTTTCTTTTACGTTTCTTTCAAATATGGTACCTATTATACTTTTTTGGATTCCGTGGTAAAGAGAGCCACAATTTGATACGTTAGATCCACGAAGCGCTCCGTGGTAATTTTAAATTCAATTTCATCTGCATATTTGCCATATTCAAATTCTTTAACCACTATAGTAGTATTAACTAATTTTTTATGATGGTATTCATCTAAGCAGTTATTTTTGGCACATAAGCTTAACACAGCTTTACCCTCTCCCACCGATAAGTATACGCTTACTGTGCCTTTTGGTCTATGGATCAAATAAATATTTCTATCTACTTGCATATAAGTTGTACTGATTATTGCAGACGATTCAGTAGGTAGTAAACCGTGTGGAGATGATGGTCGTGTAACAAATGAATTGCTCTGAGGAATCGTGAAATTATCTGGAATCTTTCAAAAAAATCCTTTTAGTTTTCTGTATTCGTCATGAATTCGTCGAATTCAGAGAAAATGACAATTTTGTAAAAATCAAATTTACATAGTTATAAAATTATGTCTATAAAACATTTAATTTGCAATTAGTTAAGATTTTTTTGACTTTATTTTACTATAAAAGAATTAAATTAAAAATTATTGTAATTGAAAAGTTATTTGAGATACTGCATTTTCACTTAGTGGCTTACTTTTTTTATTCTGAGATACGATCTTTTCTGTCAAATGCACTGTAGAAAAATGTCCATAAGAAAATAAATGAAACTTCAAATTCCTAAAATACATATAACACTAAATATAAAATCAATTATTTTTTTTAATCTTAAGATTTATTATACATAATAATAAATTATTAACATAAGTATAAAATTAAAAAAAATTAAAAAATTTTTAGCTAAAACTAAGAAAAAATTTCATTGGGTTTGATCAATAAAACTATAAAATAGAACTAAAAAAAATTATTTGAATCAAAATTTATAATCAAAAGATGAAACTATCTTCGGTATGTTAATCTTTTAATTCATTATTCTGATTCCGGTAGATTAATCCAAAACTGAAGCCGGGTACGCATTAAATTTCCCAGATGTTGAATTAAAGTTTGTTTTTTTTTTCCTTTTTTATACCAACTGGTTTGGGTTTGCTGCAAGGCAATGGTAACACATTCGTTTTTAAAATTTTTTGATTTAAGAAATTGATTCTTATTGGCTCTTTATTATGGTCAATCTTGTAAAAAAAATCATAACTTCCTCTTTGTAACGCCAATTGCACTATATCATTTATGTATGGACGTGGAGTAATTTTTTTCAATTCAGATTGAGAGGTATAATCAGGTCATTCATAAAAATCTTCAAGCAGCATTTGTTTCACTTCTAAGTGTTTTGCAGCAGTGCTAACTGTTTGACTAAAATCTTCGAAATCATACAATTTGTTTTTACATCTTTTCATCGACAGCTCAACTTGATGATGAAATGAGTCTATCTCAAAATATTTAATAGTTTTCGTTTCAGCTGATATTTCGCCAGAGTTAACAAGATAAATAAGAAACAAGAAAAATGCCCAGTTTTTATTTTGAGCTGAGCAATTATCTCCCCATAATATTATTTTTTTAACATCTCTGTGATGTTTGAAAAATTTATAATATGAACTTATAAGTTCATCCTTCGTGCGTCCAGATAACGCTTCATGCCACAATACTGAAATAATCTTCAGATCAGTACACCCAGAGAACTAAACGTTTGCGACAACCGAATCAATTGCCCTACCGAATTATTCGGTCCTGTATACATTTTAATTAAACTTTACGGTAACCTCTTTTTATTGTTTATCAGAACTGAAAAAGAAGTTGTAACTGACCCTTTTTAGTTAGCCTAAAGGAATTAGCTTGTATGAAGAACGAAATATACCGTATTTCAACCGACCATTGGTTGAGCTTATCGATCATTCGGTTGAGTTAATCGAATATTGGTTTAGGAATATTACAAATTATAGTTGTCGTGACCATTGGTCGATTATAATAACAGACTTGGTTATTAAAGCAACTTTCTTTGCACGGTTAGTGCAATCCTATTTCGGTTACTACATAATCAGAAGTAGCTGACACAACCGAATTTAGTTGTTTTCTCCAACCGAATAGGATTGTTGCCAGTTCATTTAACCAAATTAGTTTTATTACAAAAATAGAATTCTCGCTTAATACCTTAAGTAGCAAGCAGCACGTACTGACTTAGCGAATTATATTCGCGTGTGTATTTATGCCAACATGAATGATTAAGAAGCTAAAAAAATTCGTTTATCATGATTGCGGTAGAGTTTGCCACAAACACAATTCGTTTGGACTAATCGATAAGGTAGTTGTCCCGACACCAATTCGGTCATCGCAACTAGATTAAGATAAAATTTCATATAAATCGAAAACTACATATAAAAAAAAAATGAGAAACAATAATTGTATATCATAGTTTCATTGAAATTCCATTAGATTTTTTTACAATTCGTCATAAAAAAATTGTTTTTGAAACGCAAGAAAACTATTGCGTTTGTTCGGGGAATCAAAAAATCTAAATTGCTTGTAAATTTCAATAAAAGTTTTCCAGGATACTTTGATTTACACAAATTGTTTGCTATTTTTGTTATATGCAGTTTTCGATCCGCCATTGATTAGCTCTCGCGGATTCTATAATCATCATGATTATTTTTACTTTCAGGTGTCAGTATTTCGCGTACATTATAAAACAATTTATATTATTCATGTGT
Organism: Tipula helvola; assembly: GCA_963556165.1. Lineage (NCBI taxonomy): Eukaryota > Metazoa > Arthropoda > Insecta > Diptera > Tipulidae > Tipula > Tipula helvola. Next base: position 117,753,223 of record OY744483.1, read on the forward strand.
TCATGTTTGCAAAATAACCACAAATCATTTTGTAATTTTTTCAAATAGTGAATCTACCCTCTCCTCATACAACACCCTCTTCATTTTGTATTAGGAATATTCCAACAACATATTAAACATTTTAGGCAGTAAGTTTGCAATCACAACAACCGATTAGTTGTAGCAACGGAATTCCAAAATTCCACTTTGATTTTTTGGTGCAACGATAGAATGATATGATTACATTGAACTATAATATTGTGCTCGCAACAGCATTAGTCAGTTACTTTTGTTCGCAGTTGTCACAAAAGCCTCATTTAATTGGTGTAACAAAATTACGTTTGTGGCAACTGAAACGAGGTTGATACTTTAAAAACTATTAGGCTCATTCGGTTCTGACAACGAATATCTAGGAAATTAGCATCAACGGAGTTGAAGATTTGGAAACGAAGTTGTTGCAACTATCTGTGCAATAGTGGCTACCGTAGTTTGTTTGTACCAATCTCATGTCAGTTGGTGCTATCGAAATTATGTTTTAGCAACTACAATTCGTTCATCGCAATAGAAAGTATTTTCTCGCGACCTCATGCCAACGAATCATTTCTCTCAGTGTATGTTTTTTTCTAATCGGAGCAAATGCTTCATTATACACGACAAGCATCTCCATTCGTGGTAGCATAATAACTTTCTGTAAATCTGCTGAATAAATTACGGTACCATGTTCAAGAAGATCAGATATTGTTAATCGTTTTGTTAATCGTTGGCTCTGTCACTATGTTTTTTCCACTCTGTATAACAGGCGCAATCATCTTTCAGACTTTCTTCGTTATAGTTTTCATCGTGCAATTTAAATTCTTCGCACTTCTCACATTCCTCAAGCCGCAGGTTAGCAAACGATATATTTAAATCACGAACGACTTTACGATATTTCTCATTTGAGCAGGTTAAATCTTGGTTGTTCTTTATAAAATGTTCGTGCAATGTCTTAACTGATAGATCGCTTTGCAACTACAGGCGATTAGGCGCATGATCTCTTCTATAATGCGAAATATCAGGATTAAATCTTAATATGGGCTGTTTGATAGGTGCGTGTCATCAATTTTATTATGAGCGGAATTTTTCCCTCTGTAATCTTTTGGAGCTTCAACCGAGTTCCTATAACTTTTTAAAGCAGTTTGCAAAGGCTTGTCGTTTGATAGCTTATATCCTTTAGGTGCTTAAAAAAATTGTTTGTAGACTATATCGTCGCTTCCAATTAAGATTATTACATCTGCAAATCAATATTTTTTTTGGAGAGGCGTATCAAGTTTTTAATGTTAAATTTGGCCTAATTTTTTTAAATAAAATTCTTGCCACACTTTTTGGCATTGACTTTATTTAAAAAAAAATTAAGTCGAAATTAGCATTAACAATTTTAAGGCATCTTCAAAAAATTATTGATTTGCAGATGTAATACTCTTAATTGGAAGCGACGATATGGGTTGTACCATTTGCGTCCTTTAAAGTATAGGAAAAAGATTTTTGCCTGCGGTACAGTTCATCTAATGATTCTCTTACTGTTCTTTGTTTCACTGGCTGAGATGATGTGTGATGTAACATAAACTATTTCCTATCCGAACTATTTAACTTCCAGAATGACTCGTTTAACACCATTGCAGACACTTCTTTTTGCATGCACACGGTGCTGGAAGTGGATGCTTTACTATTTGTTTTAGTTTTTTTTCTGAATTTCTTTCTTTCACTGATGTGTCATACTTCTTCCGTTTCCTTACTGTCCCCGTTTTGGTATAATCTATATCCGAATTCAAGTTTTCTTCCAACGTCATTAACTAATTTGCTTCCAATTCCCCTAAATGGTCCAACCCCGTCAATTTATCATTTTCGGTCATCTTAATACTTGTTTCCTCTGTGGTATCTACAATTAAACAATTGTCTCTGTCTATTACCTCGTTAGTTTTAAAAGTTGCAAACTCTTCGGTTGTATTTAACTCAGTAATATCTTCCATATTTTCCGAATCATAATTGGAGAAACTAAAGCTGAAAACATTTAATAGATTCTGGTCAAAAAGCTGGTTTCTGTTTAGAAGTGCCATTGGTATCGTTTTGAGTTCATGGTATGTTGATGTTGATATGTTATTTTGCCGAATATCACAGGTATCCTCAAAATGCTGTGCTGTTTCCTCTTCTAATATTCTCGATTGAATAGTGCTTGTTGATATTGATACCAATTCCATTACCGTCGGTGAATTAATATAATTTCGCCTTATATCAGAGATATTTTCAAAAGGCTGTGTGTTTGGCACTTCTATAACAGTTTATTGATTATCATTTGTCAAAGTTTATTTCATTGTGTCAATTGATACCGATATCAATTCAATTGGCACCGATGCCAATTCAATTGGTGGAGAGTTTCCTCTTCGCAAGACATCAGCTGATTCTTTAATAGGTATATTATATCCTTTTGTAATAATTTTACTGGCCCATAATTTTTTGCTGTCGATGTTTCAATCGTTTGCTCGTTTTGATATTGCACTTCTGGGTCGTCATCTGATTCATGGTCGGTTGGAAAAAATTCAGGATCAATGAATTCAATGTTGATTTTCAATTTTGTTTCTGTTCGAAATTTTTCTCTTCCCGTCCCGTCTGGTAAGTGGTTCAAATAATGTGCCATATGCCCACAGTTATCCTTAGACAAATTATCAGGTCAACTTGCATTTGGGGAGCCTGGGAAAATTTATTTGAATGAAAGGCTCATACAAAATTTAAAAATTTGTATAAATTCTACCCTTTAAGTGTACTGGAAAGTTGTTCAATAAGAATGCTTTGCCAATAGTTATGCCTAAAAAAATGATCGGATCAGGTTTCATGTGGAGAGCCCAGAAAAAAATTACATAAACTCAAATATTAAAGTGTCTTGTCCTGAAAGTAGTTCAATTAGTGTGCCTTGTCAATAGTTATCCATAGAAAAGTATCAAGACAAATTTGATGTGGTAACCACGGAAAAATTCATTTGAATGAAAGGCCCATATTGAATTTACAAAACCATTAAAGTGTCATGTCTGGAAAGTGATTCACTTAGTGAGGCTTGCCAATAGTTATCCCTTGAAATTATATCAGGTCAAGTTTCAGTTTCATGTTGGGAGCACGGGAAAATTGTTTTGTATAGAAAGCCAGCTTTAAAATGTTACATCTGAAAGTGGTTCAAACATTGTACGCTGCTAATAGCTTTACATCTTATATGGTCCTTTCCATTGAAACAAGTTCACCAGGGCTTTGCACAAGAAACTTGACCTGATAATTTTTCTATGGGTAGCTATTGACAAGGCACGCTATTTGAACTGCTTTCCAGACATGACACAGACACTTTAAAGGTTTAATATATACATAAAAATTTTATATTGTAATCCTCTCATGAACCTTTAAGTTTTATTCCTAAAGTGAGCAGTGATAAAACAAAATGAGCCTGTATATTCCAGTCATAAAATCACTAGATGCAAAGACTAGTTTATAGCATGTTTTGAAAATTTCACGTTAAATGTTTCAAGTCAACAAAAATTTTCACATTAACTGTTTCAAGTCCATCACTAATGTAAGTCTTTCAAGAAAGGAATTTAGTTTGAATACAATGCAATTTGTAATACAAAAGTATTAATTACCACATATACTTACACAGATGATTTGTCTATAACATTATCTAAAATTGTAAACAAAAGGGAACATTGTCTTCTTCGCTCTTTAAACGACGGGATAGTCGATAATAATTTATCCACTGACTACAACTACCAACATCAATAATGCCCAAATATTTCTCAGTGAAATTTGTTATTATTTGCTAATACAAGTTTATAGTTTATAAATTTTAGAATAACAACAAAAACTTGAAATCAGCAAATTCTACACTCCTACTTTTTTAAGGAAGTTGCCTTGAGGATACTAATTGTTATACGAGTATGTGTCTGCTTAAGAAAAGTTAATTAATTATTTAAATAATTTTATTACGAGTATTACTCGTTTTTTAAATACATATTTAAAATGTAATTAACGTTTTTATTCACTTACAATAATTGGTCTGCAGACTTTAGAACCTCCCAAATAGGTTGGTTATATTGCAAAATTTTGTAATTCTTTAAGCTTCGATTTAAAAGATTCCATTTGATTTGATATTTTTAATGTATATCGAGGAAGTCCCTAACAGGCATGCAAAACTGGTTTCAACTAACAGAAGTAGAAAAATTAATTAATTGTTTAAGTTGTTTTGCCATTTTGCTTATCTAATATAACTTTAAGTATTTTACTAATTTTTTTTTTTTTTTTTATATAACAGGCAAGATGAACCCAAAATCATAAAGCAAATTAATTTAAATAACCTCAAAATAATGCAGTAATCACAAAAGTAGAAAATTTTAACTCGATAGTAAGCCTTCAAAAATACACGAAATTGATGAAGATTTCACTGACAATTATCCGACAAATATCTCGTACTTTATTGAAACGACTAGTTAAACTGCATAAAATAAAACAACCCACTGGACATCTAATAAACTCCACAGTGACATCATCTTACTGTATAAATCATAAACTGTTAACAGAAAACAGCTAATTTAAAAAGTGTTTCTCAATTAAAAATAAATAATACATAATATGTATGAATACCAACTCATGTGTAATCAGAACACTGACTGTAGTACGTAATAATACAAGAAAAACCAAAATTGACAAAATGCTTATCATCTTAAAAGAAATAACAAAACAAAATTATTTTCAACATGAGAAAAAAATCTTCACACAAGGAGATAATTTAGCAATGGGACTTTTCCAACAAAGTATCAGATATAAAATAAATACATATTTGGTTCTAACAACATCCTCAGAAAGAACATCATTTACTGGAATCGTTATGTATATAGTTGACAACAACATTCTCTTCTATGGTACACAAAGACAACGAATCGGCGCATACACTTTTCTAAACCGCATCCGTAGCTAATTAAAACGTACAAAATAGAAGTTGAAGAATACAATAATATCAATTTTCTGGATTTAGCAATAACGCGGGACCACAATGCTCAGTTGCTTAATATTTTTAGAAAAATATCACATTCTGACCGCAAACAATAAACAACACAGTGTATCATCCATTTTAGTACAAGGATGCAGCTTATCACCGCAAATGACATGCACAATTATTAATATTCCATTATTACTTGTAAACTATAAGGTTGAACAGACTATACCATAAAGCAATTAGCAAACAATAATGGATTTTACACGAGCATTATTGGTCAACTACATAAATACAATAAAACAGTTTACAACATGATTCAAGAATTAATAATTATATCAGACAAATATTGGACATAACGTTATAGTAAAAAGGTACGATATGACATCATCATAAAAAGTTTTTCATTTTTGAGACATTTTCAGACCAGTACAGCTCGCCATCAATTACCAATCCTTACTGTGTGCTACTAAGTAACTCTCTTAATTAATAATGTTCCTACGCAAATGGCACGGGTGTCTGGAATGCCCAGGGAAAGAATTTCAAAAATTATAATTTTACCAAACCAATTCAAGCACAACTTGGTTATAAAATAATTGCTTCATGCATTACGCTTGATTCAAAACTGAAAATTGTTAAATCATTTATAAAAATTCGAAATTTTATCCTCAAAATGAAACCTTGCGATAAGTTTATCTTTATTTTGCTATACTCTGTCCATTTACTACCATCACAAATTAGTGAAATGTGGGATGGAATCACTTGGAAAAACCGCAATTTAAATAAGCTGTGTAGGTTGTATGTCCGATTCTGTCTTCAAGAAGAGTTTAGTTAAATAAATTTTTTCTCAATAATAATAACCCGAAAACATTTATTTCATTTATTAAAGGGGGACATATGGGATTTTTGGTGTAGTAATCACACGAGAAATTCCTCAACGTTTCCTATGCACACATTTTATAAAAACAGGCTCTAAATTGCACAATTACATAATATAGATGCGTCAGAAAACTTAGGTTTTCTAAAATAGGATTTCTGCGGTGGCCTGTATTGGACTGTATGTGGTTATACTTATGCATTTCCAGATTTAAATATTATAAAAACTTTACCAACTTTCAGAATATCATAGCTATAGCTTTATGATATAATAAATCTTGACAATGTCGCAAAAAGTGACTGTGTTTATATTTAATAACATAATTCTTAAATATTCAGAAACAATTACTTTCTTCCCTACGGCCAATTACAAGCTATTTAATTCATCAATATGTTAATCATTAATTTCTTCTAAATCCTTCTATATCGCTTAATTAAAGAAAGCAAAATGAATCACATTTTTAAATATTTGACATATTTGACATTTTCTAAAAGAATGGGCCAATGGAATATATTTTAATTAAATAATTATGCTTGACAAACAGGCTTTTGAAATTAGTATTAATGATTAATGATGTTCGAGTTTATGAAATCGTTCAATAACAAAACTTCGGCGATATATTAAAATTATGAACCTGATTGAAGTAAATCTAAAACGTAAATGGCAACAAAGGGTGTCATCAATCATTACGGTCATAAAAGCAATTAAAATAGGACATAACTCTTCATTAATTAATTAATTAATATGAATAATTAAGTATAAATTAGTATTGAACTTGCATTGTGTCAAAAGTGCAAATAAAACTACATTGCCGGTGGTTCCTAAAATGTTTCTTTGCTAATTGCACATTCTCCGTTTAGGAGCACCCAAAGCATAGCTCACAAATCTTATTTACTCGTATATTGAATTGCAATTACAATTTAATTTATATTTATAGTTTTTATTTAAATGATTTGAAATTTAAAACTGATGAGCAAGGTGGAAATTTGATGTGTCGAATCAAAACCAACACAAATGTCTTATACAAGCCATATTATTTCCTTGACGCACGCATATTATTAAATCCAAAACCTACTATTTTCTGAAAGTGTTAGTGATATTTTATACTGTTTTTGATACAAACTACAATTTAAAATCAAAGTATGTAAAGATTTTACTGTATTATGATGCTAATACTTACAGAAATAGTAGGTTTTATTTTGTGTTTGTATGGCAATAATATGGCTTGTATAAGACATTTGTGTTGGTTTTGGTCGAATATAAATAGAATGAATGAATATTAGTTGTCATTTTGACAGCGAACTATACATATAAAAAAAGTTATATTGATTTTTACGGTTGATAGAGATCCAGTTAGGGTTTCTCAAACGGGATCCCGGTGTCAAAAGTATGACCAGAAAATCCGGGATTTCCCCCCGGGATTTTTTTTAGTAGTCTTTTATCTAAAATCCTCATAGGAAATTTAGGGATTCTCAAACGGAATTCTGGGATCTCATTTTCTGTAGCGGTTTCAAATCAAATTCAGGCCGATTAGGAATGAACTTGGTTATTTATTAACCGATTATGATGAAATTCGATTTGCACGATGGACATGGGATTCTAAAATGAGTTTTACACGAACTTCTGGAAAATAACCAATCAGGAAGGAACTTTATGATGAAATGGGATTCTAACATGGAAGGAACTTGGCTGTTTATTAACCGATTATAATGAGTATCAATTTGTACCATTAATATAGGACTATAAAATGATATTTAGAAAACGTTCTGGAATATTCCAATTATGAAAAACTCAGTTATTTCTAGATCGATTTTTACGAAATTCGAAAAATAGTACCTTCCTAATTGGCCTTATTTCAGAACTTCATGTAAAAATCATTTTAGAATCCCATTTCCGTCGTGCATGCCGAATTTCATCATAATTGGTTAAGAAACAGTCAAGTTCTTTCCTAATTGGCCATATTCTAAAACTTCATTTAAAAAACGCTTTTGTATTCTCTATATGCAATCTGATTATTTAATATAAAACGGACTCCATATACGGCAACACTATATTCCAACAATGAACGACCAAATGAGACTTATAAAGTTTTAATTACGTAAGGATCTTGAAAATCTTTGGGAAACCTTTTAACAAACCCAAGAATAGAATTCGCTTTAGAAATGCAACCCCCAATATGCTTACGAAGCGTTAGATTCGGAGAAAAGATATTCCTAAATCCTTAAACATATTGACACTTTCAATAATACAACCGTCAAAAAAGTAAACATAACTAGCGAGTAAGCGTAATCGGGTAAAACTACAATATTAGAACAATAATACTAACACTATTAGATTTCACAGGTTTACACAAGTTTTACAGCGAATAGGAATGGAATCGTAAACGAACAGCAACAATTTCGTCAACTAAATAAGCTAACGCTAACCGACTGGATGGTTATTTATTAGAAACTGCAATTACAATACCACCACCCTTATTATAAGTGTACATTTGCAGATATAAATCCCTCCAAAAAACAGCATCAAACGACGGAAAATGCTCCTCCGTTTTGAAATGGACTGTTAAATACGACTCAACGATGCAAATAACATCATAATCTTCCTCTAAAATTGACATATACAGAGATTTTGATTTGGCTCGGATACTATTTGAATTGCGGTAGTAGATATTTAAAAATGATATTGGCTGGAGAACCGATTCACTGCTACAATGGATAAAGGATGATGGAGTGTTGGGTACAGGAAAAGTTACTTTCGATGTTGAAGAGCGGACCCAGTCCGGTTTATTGCTGTGCGTGGATAACTTATAAATGCCCGGATTAATATACCAAGAGGCCAAAGGTCGGAATTATTCAGTAAGTCGAAATGGGACTCCTTCAATCCAATTTTGAAGAAAATTAACGTCAGTCAACTGTTAATTACCCTGTCTTTGGAGAGTAACAGTTTAAAATGTACTTCCCCCAGTGAGCAATTTGGCAGTTTTTCACAGATATATTTAACAATCAGGTCAGGGGACACGGATTTACTAATACGACTGATATATAAATATTTCTTATCAACGAAAGAGTTTTAATCGAATTGACGGGTGTGCCCGTCCCTACGATAGCTTGCACTGGCCTCAGCAGCTTGCTCTCATTAAAGTTGAAACCAGACTGAACAACTTTCGTTAATAAAGGCTTAGTGGTGTTATCATCATCAAACCTATTTATCAAATCATTGATCAATTTACGATTTTCGGCAACCTCCGATTCAATATTTTTTAAGTCCATCTTTTCAGCGGCCCTCTCCACAATCACGTCAATTTTCTTCAAAAGATTGGACATGTTCTTATTCGCGACCAATGGTATACAGCAGTTGCCAAAATATCGCATACTTGAATAAATTTTAATTGAATTGATCGCAGCATGATCAATTCCACAACAAGCATAGCAAAATTGGTTATCGCAAAGAGTACATGAAACGTTGTCCATACACGTAGCAGCAAAAATTGGTTTGCAAGGTATTACAAGACATTTTCGGTGTTATGTAAATTATCTAATGTATATCGAATATAAATATTAAACCTTTAAATGTTAAATGCTGCAAATATGCACAACCGTATTATATTTATTGTTAAAATTGTTTTTTATTTGTTTATTTATTTTATTATATGAATGAACAGGTGGTTTGGCGTCTATTGGAAGGGGCTCCGTAAACTTCCAGTAGGCGCAGGTGTACGTACTGCCTCCTCGTGGCAACCACCGGTAACTGTAACCATTAGGCTGAATGTGGCCTTTGGTGACAGGCTAAAGTACGACGCTAAAGGAGAAAACCTTGACAAAAAATCCCTAATCTAAGGTGGAACAGAATATGCCGATGGATGAATGGCTGATAGGTTAATCAGTCTATATATGCGGACTCTGGATACCAGGCACCCTCCAGTTTTATTTAGCCTTCCTGTAGTAAACCTGGGTGACCTACAGGCGACTTTTTTTTATTCCCAGCAACTCGCAAGAGTTAAATCAAAACGGTAGACGAGGCACGGGAAGGAATACACGGGAGTGGGTCTGCCCTCTCAAAGTCCTTGAGTCCCAATGCTACCGCTTTTCTAGCAGAAGTAAATGTTATTACATCTAGGAGGGAGAGCAATGAGCCCAGATAGTATGTAACGCGTGTAGAAGTACTTCCTACAGTAAACATTTAGGAGGGAGAGCAATGAGCCCAGATAATATGTATCGCGTGTAGAAGTACTTCCAACAGTAAACATCTAGGAGGGAGAGCAATGAGCCCAGATAGTATGTCCCAGCAACTCGCAAGAGTAAAATCAAAACGGTAGACGAGGCATGGATAGGAATATACGGGAGTGCGTCTGCCCTCTCGATGTCCTTGAGTCCCAATGCTACCGCTCTTCTAGCAGAAGTAAATGTTATTACATCTAGGAGGGAGAGCAATGAGCCCAGATAGTATGTATCACACACCGGTCGGCCGTATTATCAGGTTCTTTAAGGGCCTGAATATTGGCTGGACGGATAATTAAAACATCTAGGAGGGAGAGCAATGAGCCCAGATAGTATGTATCACGTACCGTTAGGCAGTATTATCAGGTTCATTAAGAGCTTGAATATTGACTGGACGGATAATTAAGTAGGGCTTAATGCACAAAAGATCTTTTAGGTCGCAGTGCGGGGTGGCTTGAGCCCACACATGGCCCTCAAGTAATAATAATAATAATAATATGAATGAACAGAATCACTAATGTATTAAAAAGAGTTAAAAAGTGCAGACAAAATTCACCGTTTCATTCAAAAAAAAAAAAAAAGTTATTAAAAGTTTATCAAAATTATAGATATTTATAGAAGTTTAGCTAATATAAACCAAGTTCAAACGCCCATGATTCCGCCCATATGTTCAAAACTAACTACAATATCCTCCATTTATTACCATAATCCATCCAATATTCGAGGGAAATCTAAATTGTTTTTTCGGGCATCCTCGGCAACGATTATGGTGTCATAGTTATTTGTGAAACAAGGCTTACAAAACATTTCAATTCTGAAGAATACTTTCCATTAGATTAAGTGGTTTATAGAAAAGACAGACATGATTTTGATACCAGCCTTAAAAGAGGAGGTGTGTTGATCGCCGGTGAAAAATTCAATTTCGAATGAGATTATAGTGTGTCATCCGGTATACGACATTATATGGCTGTAGGTATTAAAGCTGATATTTCTTTTATCTTCGTGGTCGCTGATTTATTGATTTTTTCAATTCAGTAATGTCTGCAGTGCATATTGACGAACAACTCATGATCATTGGTGATTTCAATCTTCCAGACATTGTTTGATAAGCAACAATCGACGACTAGCTATCTAGGTACGGTACGACTCTCCAGATGCAGCCGGAAATGGTAGGTCTGAGGAGGCCTATGGCAGTGCTAAAATGGGCGCTCAGTAAAACGGCAATCGCCTTGAAAAATGAGAGGTAGATCAACACTATCACGTGCAGGGTAGTAAAGCAGGTTTGGTCAAAACTGGACTTGCGGCGTTCCAAGGTATTAATATCCCTGGGAAGACAAGAAATAGGATGGGTCGTAGGGATAATGACAGGTCACTGCCTTTTTGGGGAGCATGCGAGAAGGCTGGGTATACAGACGAATGACTTTTGTAGAAGTTGCATGGATGAAGAGGAGGAGGAGACTTTGGAACACTTCCTATGCTCATGTCCGGCGCTATCATACAGAAGGCATAAGTATTTGGGTGTGTACGGTATGGACAGCCTTTCGGAACTCGCGGACTGTGGAGTGCGAGATTTGTTACGCTATATAAGTAGCTCTCGTTGATTTCAACGGGAGTAATGGGGAGATGGGATCCTGTGGTATCACAACGGGCCACTGCTGGCCTAAGTGTGCGATAGCAGCCACTCAAACCTAACCTAACCTAACCTAACAGTCGAGGAAAACTATTGGATTTAGTATTTTCATCTGATGTTATGTATTCGGATATTTCTTCATGTAAGAATTTTACTGGATGTAGGAGTGTCTACCATACTCCAATAATGATAAATATTTTTCATGAAAAATGCAATACTAATTTTTCCCTTGATAATTCTTTTCATTTTGATTTTAAGCGTGCTGACTACATTTCTTTAAACGAATTTATTGTCAACTCTGATTGGGAGTTTCTTAGGCCTGGGAAAACTTGAACGAAGCCGTTTCTTTGTTCAACGAACTACTCAAGACTGAAGTTAGAGAGGTATGTCCCTTTAATTATAAATGAACCTCGGTTTCATGAACCATGGTACAATAGGAAACTACTGCGCTTGGAAAAACGGTGTGGAACGGTTGGAAATTCGATGCAGCTCAAAAAGAATTTAAAATTTTAAATTGGTATATAGGGACCAATAACTATACATTTTCCAGATTGAAGTTGATTTGACGACCAATCGAAGAAAATTCTGAAATTTCCTAAATGATAAAAGGAAAACAGTTGGGTTTCCCTCACCGATGATTTAACAGAGTTCATTGGCGAGTCAACTGATGTCTGCAGTCTGTTCGCCAAATATTTTGAGTCCGTGTACGAACCATCCGCGATGTCATTTCCATTGGATAACACGTCTATGTATACTTGCTTATAATGGTACTGATTATAATTTATTAAAATTTACTGAAACGGAGGTTTATGACTGCTTGCCTCTTCTTGATGTAAATAACGAATGGCTTAAAAAAATAGAACTGGGGCATCCAAATATATTATGATACAAAAACAGGTTATCCTTTTCAAAATTTCACTTTTATTTTTTAAGAAATTTACTTCATCTGCATTACTTTAAAAAACAGTCCACCCCGAGTTTTGCCGCCATTCTGACTTTCATGGGCACTTGTTTTCGCTTGGTAGCTATCGTGGTAGACTTTCCTCTGTAACATAGCCCAAAAGTTTTCGATCGGCAGCAGTTGCGGAACATTTGGCGGGTTAAACTCCTTTGGCACGTATTCGATTTGCCTTTTCTGTAAATCGGTCGAAGTGTCTTTGGCGTAATGTGCGGACGCTAAATCTGGCCAAAAACAACTTCATCATTTTGATGATGTTTTTTTATAAACGTGGCAAGCACTAGTAAACATTTTATGATGTACATAAATCTCTTTGTTAACTGCCAAACCGCTGTTGGAAAACACGGGTTCGTTTATTCCCTTCTCGCTGATGGCCAACCACACTAAAACCTTACGAGGAAACTTGGACTTTTTGATCAGTTTCACACTTTCTGGTGCAGGATGTTTAGCAGATTCGTAGAATGATTTTACTTGCCATGACACACTTATAATTCGACTGTGCAGCAAATAAATTTTGGGAAAGCAGCTTCAATCGCTTTTTATCAATTTTTTCTGCCGATCGGCTTGACTAGGAGCGGTTTTTTTGCTCATATTTTGCAAGTATTTTTTGATGGTAGAATGGTTGGTTCCACATTTCCGCGCTAACGCACGATAAGATTTTGCACTCTAGCCTTGCGTTTCCGCCTTCAGCCTAGCACACATTCGACTATCTGATAAACTAGTTTTTCTGCCCGAACCAGGTTTCCGGTTTACTGATTTCCAGCCTCGATAGCACTGAGTACGCGAAATATCGTCTTTTTTTTAATCCCATTGTTGCAAAATGATGGAAAACTTCATTTTTGGCCTTCGTTGGATTTTGTTTGCAAACTCAACTGCGTTAAAGTTAATTATCTCTTCACTCTTTTAACACAAATAGATAATAGTTATTTTTTTGTTTTTGACTTTTTTATTGTATGTGTGATATTGTTGTCTCATCGGTTTATGTGTTGTTCCATTTTTTTTAATCTACACGTTAAGGGTGCTGGTCATGATGGCATTTCACCCTTCCTCATTAAAAATTGTGCAGAAAGTTTAGCTCTGAGTCACATCTTTAATGAAAGCCGTCACACTGGAATTTTTTCTGATCCCTTGACTCTGATCTTTCATTCGTTCGTTTTAAATCTGGTAAAAGATGTGAAATTAGCAAATATCGAGGAATTGCTATTCTTTCTGCTGAAATCTCTTATTTTGCATGCACAACATGGGTTTAATCCGGAAAGATCTACAATTACCAATTTGGCTGCATTCTGTGGACATTTATCGACTTTTCAAAAGCTTCTGATAAAACTGATCATTTAATTCTTATCTATAAGCTAGAGCAGCGTTCTTCAAACTGTGTTCCACGGAACCCTAGTGTTCCGCTAGATGTTTCATGGGTTCCGTGAAAAAATGTTATCTAAAAATATTTAATTTGACCATTCCTAATAAATAAATTATTGTCTAATCCAAATATACTAATTTTGAATATACGTACATATGTAAGTCCGTAATTTTGTTTAAAACGAAACTTTTTTAATTCGAAATCTATACTCAAATAATATCTATACTCACTCTATACTCATCTCTCAATAATTTAAGTTGGGTCGAAAATTCTTTTAATGAGTGCAGTGAAGTGGATACATTGTCAATAAAAGAAAGAGAACAAGTTATAGACGGATACCGCATTTAAATCTACATTCGGCCAGATTGGCATTGGCCCATTTTGGATAAAAATAATGGAAGAGTATCTGTGAATTTCCGAGCGCACAGTGAAAGAATTGATGCCGTTTGTAACAACCTACCCATGTGAGAAATCCTTTTTCATATTCGTCGCTACGAAAACTAAATACATGAAATTGACTTGATACAGAAAATGATATGCGTCTTCAACTAACACCAATACATCCGGATATTGATAAATTATGCTCTAATAAGCAAGCTCACCCAAGTCATTAACTTTTTTGGCTAATCGGGCTCTATTGCACCATTTTTTGGGTCTAGCAAAAAATTATTTTTTCAGCCCATTTTAATGCAAAACAGAAAAGTAACGAAAAATAATTTTTCACCATGCCCAAAAAATGGTACAATAGCGCCTCATCGATCAATTTTTTAAAATTTTTTTTTGTTTTTTATGTGTTTTTTGTGTTACATATTCTGTACCTACATTAAATGGAATAAAATGATTTTTTTTTTTGACTGAATAAAAGCAAATTTTTATCTTGTATAAAGTTTTAACATAGGAGGGTTCCGTCACAAATTTTATAAATAAAAATTAAATAAAAAAAACTTTTTAATATATAACGTTTTTAAAATGAACTGAAGAAAATAATTTTTCCTTGCCTCACAGTACAGAAAATTCTGAGAATTTACAATTGTAAGTTTTCAGCAACTATGAGAATATTTGGAAAATTTAAAACGAAAAACGTGGAGTGCATCTAATGAAGTTTAGATACATGGTTCATTAACAATTTAATTATGCTCCCTGACAAGTGATGTTAACTATAATTCTTTTAATACCATAGTTAGCTTTCTTTGGTATGTCTTCTGAATTTTTATCAGGTGTTCATTAAAATACACTTTAAATTTTTCCATACTATAATTTTGTATGCATAAAAAATCAGCATACTATATGACGTCTGTTTATTGTAACGATCTCGAAAAACGTAATTTACAGCACCACCTAGAGTCAAAATATATCGCAAGCTATTGAATATTGCATTGTCATCCAGTTCTGAGCTATGTTTAAAGTTTCAAGTCTCTAGCTCATCGAGAAGTTAGTTTAAAATCGATTGCAAAATTTGTACCGAACAGACAAACAGACAGACAAGAAAGCGAGTTAATAAAAACGTTATAAAAAGGGTTCCTCGGGATGATAAAGTTTGAAGAACGCTGAGCTAGAGAAACTAAATTGAAAGTTCATCCCTATCAAATGGTTACAATCTTATGTTTTTGGCCGGTCACAATACATTAAGATTAATGCTTCTGCTTTTCATTTATTTCATTTAACTTATGGATTACCGTAGTCACATTGGTCCACGAGACGGTTTCTTGCATAATGATTCTGTTACTACAAACTACTCACTTTCTGAGTAAACCAGTCTTGAGAATTTCGCAAATTTTTAACTCCATTTTCGAAATTTTTGGTTTTAATATGTCAAGAAATTCGTTTAAAAATGAGTTATTTAAATTTTTTTCTGTTGCTAATTAATATTTTTTATACCAGTTATGTATTATAATTATTTTTGTATTGTTAATTTTTTAATTACCGATTGTACATACTGTATAGGTTTAATAATAAATAAAGAAATAATAGTGTCGTAATTTTGTTTGACGCAAAACTTGCATTGAAATTGCATTTTCGAACTAATTAGTAACTACATTTTATTCGGTACAATAGCTACATCTAAATTCTGTTTTCGATGCAAATAATGTTTAAACAGATTTCGAAGCAAGGCTTTTATCATAAAATGATGTAAACTTATGTTGGATTAATATGCGATGGTAATAGCATCATATCACAAAAATTTTCAACTGTGCGTTTACCGAGTGTGGTATAAACTATGTTCATCTGATGGCCATGGCAGTAGTGAAATACTGTAGCGGCCCTGTTCATCCAAATATTTTGCTCAGTTTAATAGCTCGATATCATAAATTTTATGAAGATGTCATTGGTTTATTTGTATATTTCTATCATTATTATTTATAAAATTTTTAAGATTTGAATTATTTTATACAATATATCTAAAAATTTCATTACATTCATATTATATTAAAGCTACATATTAAATGAGCATACATATATTACTTAGTTATATTTACACGCTTGTATGTAATATTTACGACGAGAAAGATGATACACTACCAAAACAGGGTGAAGCCAATATTCTCTCCTACAAATACAAGGTGCCGGATGTCTATAGACTCAATCCGCAAGCATGGTTTATGCAGATCGAGCTTCAGTTCCAGTTAAATAAAATAACTTCAGATTCTGTAAAATTTCTGATGGTGGCTACATCACTACCTATACCGATATCTTTTCGTCTGTATCGGATCTCATTCAGCCACCGCCAGAGAACCACAAATATAACACGCTGAAAATGGCTTTGTTTGGCAGATACTCTCTGTCGCAGGAAAAGCGCCTGGAGGAACTCGTCAGTAAGCAAGACATCGGTAACCAAAAACCATCAGAGGTTTACAGGGCCATGAAAGGTCTAGCGGGTGACCACATCAGCCAAAATATCATAAGCAAACTCTGGATGAAGAGAATGCCTAAAATCGTTCAACTTACACTTGTCGGATTCGAAGATAATACCGGATCTTATTTGCAAAGCAGATCACATGTTTGAAGCGGCAGAATTATCCAACATTTCACCGATAGATTCCGCCAAATCATCTTCGAGCAAATCAACAACAGCGAATAAATCGGAAATTTCGGAATTAAAGGAGCAAATATCCAAGCTCCACAAGGCCGTTGCAGCCCTTACTACAGGTTATTCTGGTCGCTCCAGAAGTCCGCAGCCTTCACAAGCCAGACACATTTAAGATCGAGGAGTCGCAGCAGATCTCAAAATAAATACAAATTTTGTTGGTACAAAATACAAACTTAAAATGTTCGGCGCTAGAGCACGAAAATGCTTTAAGCCGTGCGAATTCACAGCCGACAACACGGTATCCACAAACTCTAATTCTTGAAACAGCTAGATTCGATTATCAATGTGGCCGATAATCGAAATTATACAAACCGCCGACTTTCTATTAGAGATCACAAGAACAACCTCCTTTTTCTTGTGGATACTGGAGCTGATCTTTCTGTGATTCCAGTCACATATGTTCATGGAAACCAATCTCTCGATCCAGTGTTGTATCTTTCGGCAGCGAATGTCACAACAATTAATACTTATGGGACCCAATTACTTTTGGTCGATATTGGGCTACGGCGCACCTTTACCTATCCATTCGTGCTCGCATCAGTTAACCGGCCAATAATGGGTGCTGATTTTCTTACGAAATTCGGTCTACTCGTCGACCTGAGAGGAAGACGAATCATCGACCCCGCCACGAATTTAACTGTCGACGCAATGACAGTTGCCGTCAACACTTCCACACCAAAACACTTGGTGGTTGAGAATGGCTACGGAAAAATACTAGAGGAATTTCCATACCTTACCGAATCACCTAATTACAATGTCCCAGTAAAGCATAACGTGGTTCGTCGCATTATTACGAACGTTCAACTTCCGTATACGAAACCACGTCGGCTGGATCCCACTAAACATAAGGCAGAATACAACGAATTTCAACATATGGTCAAATTAGGCATTATGTAAACTGTCGTCTTCTCCGGTTTTTTCTCCACTCCACATGGCTCCAAAGAGAGACAACACCGATTGGCGTCCATGTGGAATTACCGTCGACTAAATGCAATCACGGTACCGGATCGTTATCCGATACCGCATTATTCATAACTTTTCAGTGCATCTGAACGGGTGCACCATTTTCACCAAAATAGACTTAATTAGGGCATATCACGCAATACCTGTAGCAGCCGAAGACGTGCCTAAAACGGCAATAGCAACCACATTTGGCCTTTTCGAAAACAATCGAATACCTTTTGGCCTTCGGAATGCTGCTCAAACCTTTCAACGCTTCATGAAAGAAGTGCTAAAAGATCTTGATTTTATTTTCGTCTACATTGACGATATTTTGGTTGCAAGTGCAACAAAGAAGGAACACAAATCTCATTTACGGAAAGTTTTACAACGACTTGCCAAGTACGATGTCAAAATAAAGGCATCCAAGTGTGTTTTCGGCGTTCCACAATTAGAATTCCTCAGCAATCACATATCTAAAGATGTCATAAAACCTTCGCCAGAGCGCGTAGTAGCCATAACTCAGTTCGCTCAACCTACCTCAATAAAATCTATTCAGAAGACCAAAAACAGCCAAAAATTACTTCTGGCCAGATGAATGTAAAGAAGCATTCATCACAGTCAAAAGCGCGCTTGCCGATGCAACATTATTGGCACATCCCATTGAAAAGCCACTTTTCGACATAACATGTGACGCATCGAACATTGCCGTAGCAGCGGTATTATAACAATTCAATAAAGGTAGTTGGGAACCATTAGCGTTCTTTTCAAAGAAACTTACAACGACTGAAATCAAGCATTCCGCCTTCGACAGAGACCTGCTGGCTATATACTTAGCCATTAAACATTTCAGATATTTTGTAGAAGGTCGAACATTCACAGTCTACACAGACCATAAACCCTTGATTAACGCTATTCACTCAAAGACGGAACGCAGTCCGCGGCAGACTCGCCATTTGAATTTTATATCCCAATTCACGACTGACATCCGACATATCTCAGGTTGGCAAAATGTGGTCGCAGACACTTTGTCACGTTCATGTGACCCACAAGCTGCCTGTATAAGCAAAATCCCTGATTTACAAAAGATATCAGAGTTACAACATACTGACGACGAACTTAAAGCTCTGATCAATAAATCTCGCCCAACAAGCACCAAGTACAAACTTGAACTTGTAAATTTCACTGGTCATGAATTATACTGCGAAATCTCCTCTGGTAATCATCGGGTATACATTCCTCAGCCACTACGTCGGGTAGTTTTCGATTCACTGCACGGCATTTCACATCCAGGAATCCGGGCATCACGAAAACTTCTTTCTACGCGTTATTTTGGCCCAATTTGAATCTTGACATCAAAAATTGGGTAATAAACTGTTTGTCATGCCAGAAATCCAAAATCCATCAATATACGAAATCACAGCATGGCAAAATCAGTCTTCCTGTAACACGCTTCCAGCACATTCACATGGATATAGTCGGACCGCTTCCACCATCAGAAGGCAACCAGTATTTGTTAACGATCGTCGATAGGTTCACCCGTTGGCCGGAGGCATACCCCATTCCAGCTCGGGGTAACACCAAAAATTGGAGCTCTGAGTTACCCATTATTTTACTGGGCATAAGAGCATGCGTCAAAGATGACCTCAAATGCAGCCGAGCGGACCTTGTTAGGTGAAAGCCTCAGACTACCTCGCGATATATTTTCAGGACCAATTTCTCATCATCTGCATCGACTAATGATTTTTTACAACAGCTTCGCACACATATTCAAAATTTAGTCCCAGTCGATTCTCGCAAATCGATAGATTCCAAACTTTTCATCCCGAAAAATTTAGATAATTGCGAGTTCGTATTTGTTCGTGTGGACAGAACACGAACAAGCCTTACTTCAGCTTACGAAGGGCCTTACCGAGTTCTTCGCAAACTACGAAAATTCTTCGTAATTGATAATAACGGAAAACAGCAGTCTGTGTCAATCGGTCGCGTTAAACCAGCATTTGGAATTCTAGCACAACTCTATTTAAATAAGCCAGGTAAAAGGAAATCCGTCAGATTTAATATTTAAGTAAAATTCGTCTAAAATATAATGGAGTTTTAAAGCTTAATCGGGTGGGAAGCTTACTGCGAGGAGGGTGATATAGCGGCCCTGTTCATCAATTTAATAGCTCGATATCATAAATTTTATGAAGATGTCATTGTGAAATCGCGCGATGATTTCAGCCAACCAAAACTTTGGTTTGATTGAAATCATCGTACGATCCACAATCCCACCAATAAAAACCTACCCAAACACAAACAAAATAATTGAAAATTCAGGGCAATAAAATTCCTTTAAAAAAACAAAAAATTGTATCATAATTTATAAGATTAGTCTAAATAAGTTAGTTGCTGCAGCCAGTACAAAAAAAAAAAAAAAATAAAAAATTGTAAAAATTGTGTAATTGAATTTTTACCTTTTTATCAATAAAGTTATAAAATAAAAATATTAAAATAAAATAAATGAAGTGTTTTATATTAAATAAAAAGTGAATATTATATGTACCATAAATAACAGACACTTCAATACAAAAAAAAAAATACAAAAAGAAAACATAACATGTCGCAGTGCTCGACCCAAGATAGCAAAGTGTGTGGCCAATAATGTTCGCGGAGTTTTCACTAAACCGTTAAGAAAACATGTTTGATTGCTGGCCGAACTTTACAAAATTGTTTGTTTGTGTTACGGGACGATAACAAACGCTAGTATAGTGTTATTTAAAGTTTGTTGGCGCATAGATCATAATCGACTTTTAAAAATAATATTTATGTGGTTTTAATAGGTGCGCTACTATTTGGCCAACAACTGTACATTAGAAATTTCTTGATTTCAAAGGAAACATTTTAATTTAAATTACAAATATCATTTTATTAAAATGAAAATTTTAAATTTTTAATATCAAAAATTGACATTCTTAATTCAAAAACCTTCTTACTTTTGAAATAAAAAAAAATTCGTTTGATTCGAAAATCCAAATTTTTGCTTTGAATACACCAATTTTTGAATTAAAAAACAAATATTTATTTTGCCGAAAAATCGTGTAACATTATTTCATTTGATTTTAGGGAGCTTTTATTTAAATCTAAATATGCACTTTTTAATTTCTGTGGATAGTTAATATTATCAAAAGATGGCATTGCATTATGATAAGTAAAAAAAATAATAATTTAAATTTAGAAAACTAAACTAATTATGAACACTGTAAAGCGAAATTTATACTTTAATAAAATTTTTGTAAACGTGTCAGCACGCAACTGTATCTGTCAATTTAATCATCAGGAAGACTATTCTTCAAAAACAAACTGAAAAATGATCAAATACGCTTGGATAAAATAAAAGATTTTGTTAGAATTAAATAAATAAAAAAAAAAACAATTTCGGTGAATATAACAATAACGATTGACGTTATACTTTTTGAGTCGGAAATCAAGCTGGATAAAGTGAAAACATAGTTATTAGAGGCCGAAAATAAACGTAAAACAGAGTAACTAAAGGCCGGTATCCATTGTGAAATAATTCGACGTCCTAAAAAACAAGAAGGATGCACATACAAATACTCCTTTGGTGCGGTAGAGAAAGGCTATATTTTTGGCATAAAAGTTGGACGTCGAATTGTCAGCATTTTAATTCAGCACTCCGAAAATTGCACGGAAAAAAATAAACTGGTCCTCAGCTAAGAAAACGGACTTTTAATTCAAGAAAATGTACTTTTTCTTGATTTAAAAGTTAATTTTCTTATTTCTTTCGAGTTTTTCTTCATTTCAAGAAACACAATTCTTACATGAAGAAAAACTCGAAAGAAATAAGAAAATTAACTTTTAAATCAAGAAAAAGTACATTTTCTTGAATTAAAAGTCCGTTTTCTTAGCTGAGGACCAGTTTATTTTTTTCCGTGTGGACGACTAATCCGAAAAATAATTCAATCGCTATTCTTTTTAGGAGTGGACGTCCAATTTTCATCTAGTTTTCGGAATGAAATGCATACTTGTACAAATAAACTTTATATAATATTAATATTTTGAATGCAATCTAGTACGCAATCAAACAAAAAAAAAAATCAAAAACGTCAACCGTTGAAAAAATGAATTTTAAAAAATTAAATATTAAAAAAGGTAAATTAAATTATGCAATCAATTTTTTGCACCTTTTTGTTTCCTAGTTTATTACTATATTACAATTATTGTAGATTTCAACGAGAAAAAAATTGTGGTGTTAGAAAATGTTCTATATAACGGATTTCTCAGCAAAGATTTCAACAAAACGACACTAACCAAATTTCCATATGGTACTATGCAGTCGGTCGAAGATGGTAATTTGCATCCAGTCGAAGATGATTATGATTGTAATATTTAGAAGATTATTTATTACAGGTAATTATGGACCTATGTACTTATTAATTTTGGAATATATTTCAGAAACCAAAATACATAGATACACAGCTGCTTGTTTCGGAACTAGGCGATGAAACTTGCCTTAACGAGGGAAGTGATGTAGAATCAAATGTGCCGCAGATTGATTGTGGTAAATTGGTCTATATTTATACAAAACTTTTGTAATAACATAATTTTACTTTTTAGAAGACCTTATATGTAGAAGCTGTAAAACTACGGCCACAACTGTGGAACTTTAAAAATCCTGCGTTCACAGTTGTGGGAAGAAGTTTTGTCAGAATTAAGTAAGCATTTGAAATAAATATATACTGTTTTTGTTATTAAGTACGTATTGATATTTTACAAACAACTGTACATCAAATTTATAGATCTGGAAATCACTAAGAAGAATAAAGATACAGTACGAAAATAATGGGATTATTTAAGTAGTACTTACAAAAAAACCATTCAAATTGAACCTATAGTGGATCTCCAACGGGGCCACCGCCAAAAATCCATTTAAATATGCGCGATCATTGTCGTTTATAGATGACATTTCTAAGCCCAGAGCGTAGGTAAGAATACTTAATTTATAAACTACAAAAATTTTAATTTCCGTTTTTAATTTTTTTTAGTACAAAAACATTATGTAACACAAATATTAAAGAGGATACGATTTCGCCGATGCTTTCAAACAACACGTATATATTATCTACACCTAGTGGAAGACCTAGAATTTGTGCATAGTACATTAATTAATTTGACATATGTAGTTGATATAAAGGTTTACTCATTGGTTCATTGCTTTTTAGAAAAAATAGCGAATATAGGTTGAAAAAAACAGGCTTCTTGACGTTATAGAGAGTAGATCTCAGGCCCAAGTTCAGCCAAAATCGACACTGCAATCATTTGCGGAAATGTTGTCCTTCAGGCGATTAATATTCAACTAGACATTTATTGCGACGATGAAAACGAATAATTTTAAATTCTTTGTTTTTAAATTAATTTTACATGCAGAGCTTTATATTATTAGAAAAAAAAAATCAATTATTACAAATTAAAAAATTGAATAAAAATGTAACGAATTAAAAAAAATTATCATGTTGATTTAATTTTCATTAAAATCTAAAAATTGTAAATTTACTGCATAAATTAAATGTTATTCCATTGCCACTCAACGACGCCGCTACCAACGAATTGGTTTGTAAATTGTTCCCTTATTTGTTTCGCTGCAAATGATGGATTTTACCGTGTTATTTCTAAAGGAATGAAATTGCTAGAATCTTTTCTCCAGGAACCGGGAACTATTCGTCCATTAAAGTCTTTATCGATTGAACCGGGCGTAACATTACTACTCTGGATTTTGTTCGTCTTGAAAATTCGCCGGTTGGTACTTAAAATTCCGAATACGTTTTCAATAATTCTTCGAGCCCGGCTTAGACGGTAGTTAAAAACTCGCTGTTCTATAGTCAAATTGTTTATGCTATATGGTTTCATCATATTTTTATTTAATGAAAAAGCATCGTCCGCAACAAATACAAATGGACAACTTGTTAAGTCCTCGGCAATATCACATATAAGAATAAAGTGTCTATGAAAGCAGTTAGTGGTGGACATATAAAAATCAGAACTCTTGCCAAAGAGCGGTGGGAAATGGGAATGTTATACAATGTTCTGTATGTACCAGATGTTACATTTAATTTATTATCAGTCAGTCGTATAGAAAAGCAAGGAGGTATCGTATTATTTAAGAACAACAAAACTTTCATTATCATGAACGATAAAATAGTTGCCGAAGCTTTACTCAATGGTGGCTTGTATTGGATCAAGTTTACTTATTACAAAGTGGGTGCTAATACAGTAAGTACATAGTTAAACAAAATGAGTTATGCCATAGAAGGTATGAACATATTAATAACCGAAGTTTAAGCCAGCTTGTAAATAATCAAATGGTTCATGTTATTAAGGACAAGTTAAATAATAATCTGCAATTCTGCGAAAGCTGATTAAAAGGCAAAATAACATAAAGTCCTTGTTCAGGAAAAAGACCGACAACTTCAAGACCATTAAAGAGAGTACATTCAGATGTGTGTGGGCCTGCAGAAGCTAATACCTTTGATGGTTAAAAGTATATTCTTTTTGGTAACATTTATCGACGATTACACGCACGAACGGTATAGTATTTTTGCTGAGAAACAAGTTTGAAGTGTTCGGTTGTTTCAAGTTGTCTACAATGAAGTCTCTGTAACGGAAGCGGTATCAAACTGGAATTTACACAAGTTGAGAATTTTTTGGGCGTCGTTCATTTGTTTATATACCGAAGCAATTAAAATCCAAGTTCGATAATAAAAGTAAAGAGTACATACATGTTGGATATGGTGAAAGCTGTTAATAGTTATTTGACAAAATTATAATAAACAAATAATGTTAAATTCGATGAGAGGTTTTCGACTTTGATAAAGAAGAGGTGCTATTTTCTGATGACGTAATTCGAGTGCGATAAATGAAGTAAATGGCAAAATATCAGTCTGTGAAACAGAAGCATCTTCTCAAACATCAGAAAGGTTATCACATATATTGTCTACTATAGTATTGAGAAAACTGTTTCACTAAATTCTTCCATGACATCAGCCTACAGAATATGAAGAAGGTGAAGCACAATTAACAGAACCAGACAATACGATTCGTACAAGGTATTATCGTGAAATTGAGAGGCCAGCATATTTATCTGAATACGATGTGTTCACTGGATATACTGATACGCATGCTTTAAGTGTACTGGTCAATTGTGAAAATGATGTCAGAAGTGAATCAGAGTGGCACAGTGGTGTACAATGAAATAAATTCATTGGAAGAAAATGAAACATGGATTAACGTGAAACAAGAAAAAGGCGTGAAGTTAATCGGTTCTCGGTGGATATTCAAGAATAAAGGCTCGATTATAGTTGCTAAAGGTTTTATGCAAAAAGAAGGAATTGATTATACTGACATATATGCTCCTCGATTGCTAACCGTAAGAATGCTGCTACACGCACAAAAATGTTGAGTTTGGCGGACAGCTGCATTTCCAAAATATCGTCTACGACTTCTAAATATTTGCATTAAATACCCTTTTATGGCAATATTAACCAAATGACGGATTTAAATTTTATCTGTAAGTTATCATAAAAGATTTACGGTTGTCAAAACTAAAAAAATTGTCGCAGCAACCAAATATTTTTCGGAAATAATCATGAAAAATATGTTGGTAATTATATCCGTCAAATATTGTTATAAGAACTGTATATATCGGTTGGCATAACCCCAATTTGGCAGAAGTAACTTTCATGGATTTATCACAACACCAATTCGGTTATTAACAATTATTTCGGTTGTGATTTTATCTTTTTCGCTTCTAATTTATGTTCGTGGTTTTTTATTCTTGGCTTTGTAACTATTGAGTTTGGATGTGCAAGTGCAACAGTGAAAAATAATACTCGTAATTGTTTGTGAAGTGAATTTAAAAATAAATAGAAAATATTATTGTAAAGCTTTATTTTACAAAATACATAATTATTGATAGAGTAATATTGTTGTTTTAATATTTTGTGCGTATTGTGGAAAACATTCGCTTAAGTGAGGTTAAGGTAATTAAACGTGTTTTTTAGTGTCACTGGTTAACTTTATTGCTTGAGAATGATATTTATTAATACAATTTATCAACAAAATGTACAAATTCTTAAAATAAAAGGGTGTAACGAAAATATCAACTTTGACAATTTTTGCAACGCTGGTACGAGAATAATAATAAATTCCGTTAACTGTTGAACTTTTAGAAGATAATTTTCTATTTTCAGCAAAAGATTTATATAAGATAAAAAATGAAGTTAATTTTTATGATACCGATACCGGGATCAATATTCCAAGCAATATTCTTGCAGAATACGTTATGGACAAAAAAAATACTTCGCCAAAGTGGATTTTGGGTGTTTCAGAAAATACCGAAAAATTGAATTTATTGACAATAGATGAAGGTTTTTTTTTTATTTATACCACCGTTATTTTAGTTTTTTTCATTTTTCTATTTTTTTTTTTTTTATTTCCAAAAGACATTTCAAATACTGTGATAATTGAAGACATAGTTAATATACCAGAAGCAGCCACGTTAACAAATATTGTAGAAGAAGCATCCTGCGAAATAAACCATATATATAGAACCATATCGCTTCATAATTCAGAAGAGTTTATAGAAAATCAAAACGTTAATCCTATTATTAAGAGAATATTTCCATCATATGCGGCTATTACAGAAATCAAAGATTTAGATTTTGTTATAATTTATGCGAATTTCATAAAAAACAAAAGTCTTGAAAATTGTGATAGAACACAAATTGCTAAGCTGATACTTAAACCTTTACTTCAACAGCAACATAATTTAGAGTAAATAATTTACATTTTTATATGATTGTTAATTTTGAATCTTAGCACTTAACATGCTACTCGCACGAAATTTATGTATATTACGAACGTATAATTTACGAACGAAATATTACGTATAAGACGAATATTATGTATATTATTTACTCGAGTGTGAGTGATTAAATTTTTAATTTACATTTCCAGATTGACTCGTATCGATTTTATTTATTTATCTCGACGGATATTTGAGAAAGAAATTCCATCGACCTATTACACTGTTGGCTGCCGAGCTCAAAAATCTTCTGGAAAGCTGTATGATAGCTATTGCTTTTATAGAAAAAAATTATCTTGCAGTGGTTTAATTACTAGACGACAGCGTACCAGCGTAGAACAGAACACTGTAATTCTAGAACCCGCAGGTAAAACATGTTATTATGGTTTTTCTTGAAACAAAATTAATTTGTTTAATTTATGAACATTTTTTAATTGATGTAGATAACAGCGTTTTGGAAGACTTTGAGTTCGTGAAACATAATTTCGAGCCTTGGGATGAATTAGTACCAAAATGGCGAAACTCTTACTCTGAACGCTTAAAATTATTGAAAGACTCCAAAATTTCCACCCTTCAGTATATTGAGGATTTTCCTGCTTTACGTGAATACGACGAGACCCAACTAACTGAACTGGTAAATATGTAAACTTTTAATTATTTAATACAGTTTAACTTTAATTTTTTCTAATTTCAGCTTAAAATTGATGCCGAATTAGCCTGTCCTGCCACTCAAATATTAAACATTGCTGTAAAATGGGACATTTATTACAAAAAAATCATACTTCTTGCAAAAAAATCAACAGATTTATCAGTTAAATCGTTATGTGCTCTTGTTGACAGATGCACTGACGGTATATACATAACTATTCTCGTGTTAGAATTTAAATGTATCAAACTAATACTTGTAATATTCAATTTATAGAAAATAATAAGTCTTTGGCATTTGTTCTGTTGCCATATATTTTTCCATATTCAAGAACAACTAAAAGAACCATCCACCAAAATAGTTTTAAAATAACTAAAATTGAGAGCCAAGAAAATTTTGTTGCTTACTTTAAGGTAGGTTAATCAAACCCGAAAGATGTGAACATATTTTAATTTATTTTTATTTCTATACAGACGATTCAAGAAGCTGAAGATTTCGAGCAGAAACTATTAGTTAAGAAGAAAGGGTTGTAGCCTCGAGTTGTAATTATTGGGGATGTAACATCCCAACTGGTAGCATATGTCACGCTAGTTGACAAAAAATTTAAATTTGATAACGTTAAGCAGGCAGTGCAAACTTGCTTTTACATGTTTTACGCACTGGATATAGCATATCCAGTTGAGAGCGTGTATATATGGACATTCATGCAACTACATATTTTTGCTGTACATTTTTCTAATAATAACAAATCACTGCCGACCATATCGGTCGTGGAATCAATAAATAACGATCCGGTGAATTTATAAGCTGTTATATGAAAATAATGTAAGTCAATAGTAATTTTAAATTTTTTATTTAATTTTAAGTACCTATTTTGTATACTCGCTGAATTAGAGTGTGAATGAATTTGAAAATATTATTTTTGAGTTAATCCAGATATTCTAAAAATGAAATTTGCTTGCTATATTTGTTTAAAATCATTCTGTGAAGCCGACAAATTTAAACAACATTTTACTTCATTACATCCAAATATTTACAGATTTGTTTGCATGGAAGTTGATTGTGATAGAGTGTTTTCAAATATATTTAATTTGGTGAAGCATATACGTCGTGACCATTCGGAAAAATCAAGTATAATTTCTATTTTAGTAGATAAAGAATTAACTAAAGTTGAAAATAATTTTAAAGACCAGCATCTAGCAGAAGATTTTCCAGTTGATAATCAGCAGTCTAATATACAGTTCCACCCAATAATTTTTTAAAAATCATACTTCTGTTGCTGGCGAATGAAAGAATTCCTAGGACTACTATTTTCAATATTACAAAGGGACTAACTGATTTTTACAATGGTCAGTTAACAAAAATTATGAGTCTTATTGAAAATAAATCTTCTAATCATTCTTCAGAGATTTCAGGTATTTTAAAGTTAATTTTTTCTAAAACGTCAATTCATTCAGAGCATATGATATTTAAACAGCTAAAATCTCAAGAAATTTTTATAAATTATAAAACTTACGTAATATCTCAAGAAGAAACTTTTGAGTATTCCAATGATAATAGTATAAACTTAGTTTCCAACCAGTCCGTAACTAAAATTGTGTGTTTGGATCAATTATTTTCGGTATTATTCTCCAAAACTAAGATTTTAGAACAAATAAATGAATATCTTGAATGTATTCAAAAGAATGAATTAACAATATTTAACATCGTACAAACTGCTTTTTGGAAAGAGAAAGTCCGAACGTGCAATCCATGTAATTTAGACGATATTTTACACTTACCATTAATGATTTATTTTGATGATTTCGAACCGTTAAATCCACTAGGGTCGCATTCAGGTATCTTTAAATTAGGGGCAGTTTATATAAAATTAATGGTACTTCCTGATAATTTGGCATCAAATCTATCTAGCATATTTTTCTCAATGATTTTTTTTTTCTCAAGATAAACAAAAATTTGGAAATTCGAAAATATTTAAGCCATTGATAGATCAATTAAATTTATTGCAAACTGATGGAATAAAAATTAAATTCAAACATTATAATTGTATAAAATTGATTCCTTGTGTTATTATAGGAGACAATTTGGGAGTTAATTCTATATTAGGTTTCACAGAGTCTTTTAATAGAAACTTTTACTGCCGGATATGTAAATTACCGAAAGTTGGAATGCAGGTCAAATTTGAAGAAGACATCGATAAAATAAGAACTCCACAAAATTATCAAGAAGATTTAATATTAAATAATATATCTGAAACGGGACTAAAAGAAAATTCAATTTGGAATAGCATGATTGATTTTCACGTAACACAAAATTATAGTCTGGACTGTTTCCATGATTTTTTAGAAGGCGTTTGTCATTACGTTCTACTGTGTGTTCTGAACAATTTAATTAAAGCAAAACTTACATCAATTCACGAAATTAACCAAAGACTTCAAATTTTTAATTTTGGAAAACATTCCAAAAATAAGCCTCCTTTGTTTAACATAGACTGCTTAAAAGCAAATAAAATTCGCATCTCTGGCTCCGAAATGTATGTTTTAATAATATACTTCCCTTTAATAATTGGGGACAAAATTTCAAACTCAAACGAGGATTGGAAACTTTTAATTACTTTAAGAGAAGTTATTTCCATTGTTTTTAGTAAATATGTCAATAATCAAACATCTCAATATTTAAAAATTCTTATTTCTGAATTAAATTATCTCTATAAAAAACAATCGAATAGTAATTCAAAGCCTAAATTTCATTTGCTTTCACACTACGCAAGGGTGATTGATAAAATAGGCCCAATTTTGGCTCTAAGCTCTATACGATTTGAATCAAAACATCAAATATTTAAAAAAACTTTGTTTTTATCTAATAATCGCATAAATATTCTACAAAGTTTAGTAGTCAAAAACCAATTGACCCTCGCTAATTTCATATTGAATTATAGTAATTCCTTAAGTGAAATAAAATATTTTGCATTTCAAAATATACCTTTAAAATTATCTTCTAAGTTTAAATTTACTTATAACGATTCTAAAATAGATGTATTGAAATATTTAGAGCTATACGACGTGTTGCTTAAAAATGGAAGCATTGTTTGTATTGGAACTCATTTAGACGCCGATCCAATATTTTCTCTTCTTCATTACGTAATAATTTATAAGAAAAATTTATTTTTATGTCTTCAATCAATTGATACACTTTATTTCGATCAGCATTTTTTTGCATATCGTGTTGAAAAAACTGATAATTTTTTTACCTTGTCTATTGAAAAATTAACATGCAAGCACATTTCGCAAATAAATTTAAGTGCCAACGGGGGGATGAATATATTATTTGGGATAACTAATTAAAATTATATTTTAATAATAAATAGGGTTTACGGTGTAATTATTAAATGTTACTAGAATTGTATTAGATATTTAAGAATTGGCAGTTTTATTGAAATAATAAATAAATAAAAAAAAAAAAAAATGTTATTTTTTAATTTACTTTACAGAATAAGAAAAAATTACCATTTGTATATGGATAATGTTATTATTGGGTAATTTAACAATTAGTAAATTAATCTAAAAAAGTAATTTACTAGTTTTAATTATATAAATAGTAAATAATTGTATTTTTATCAATTTACTATTTATGATAGTTACTCAATATAATATTACCCAAGATACAAACCTACGTAAAATATTGTTACTTAGGGGCATGATGCCTTCACAATAATGTCTCTGACAATATAATGATAGGTAATACAATCGTCATTAGTATTTATAAAGGTTATGATACCTTCAAATTTAACTAACTGAGACCATACATGTTAGTAGCGACGGCCCCATTACAGGATAAAGAACCGCATGTTGTGAGGTTATTGTAACCGAATATCGTTTATCTAAACTGCAAATTAGGGTATTTCAGGACTTTCTCACATTTCTGTTGACTTCGCATTGGGCAACAAGATAACTAAATGAAATTTATTTAAACATCAATTTTGGTTAATCTAACATCAAAACCAAGAAGTTTTAAGAACCGAAGAATTGGAGCTGGATGGATTCGAAGTCGTCATAACCTCGTCATTTTTGTGCGTGTAGCTGTAGGAATACAGTTTAATTTCAAATTTTGACATCTAGATGTGAAGACTGTGTTTTTAAAGAGGAAATTGGCCGAGCGCGTATACCTCAAGCCGTCTGATGGTCATGTATTGAAATTACAAAGAAGTTTATATGGATTAAAGCAATCACCTCGTTGTTGGAACCAAACTTTTCACGAGTTTATCGTATCACCACTGGGATTCATGCAATCAAAATCAGATTATTGGTTATACAGTTTTAATGATAGAGAAGAGATACAATAATTTATCTTGTTATATGTTGATGATATGTTATTATGCAGTTCAAGTGAACTGCAGTGGAATCAGGTCAAGGATCAGCTGTTCAATGAGTACAAAATCTCGGTGAAGTTAAAAATTATATGGGTCTCAACATCACAATCGATTCAGTGAAGGGTACATTAACGATTGACCAAAGCAAGTACATGGCCGCCTCGGTAGCACAGTTGTTAGCATGCTTGCTTTAAGCTCCGGAGGTTCCGGGTTCGATTCCCGGCGGATGATGAAAAAATCACGGCTGGTTAATAATGTTGGATCAATGAATTAATCACTCATTATTCTTTAAAATAATGATTACGAAACTTCAGTGTGAAGCGGCCAAATCCCTGTATGAGATGTAGCGCCAGCGAGAAAAAAAAGCAAGTACATTGCGAAAATACTTCAAAAATTTGGAATGACCGATTGCAATTCGGTCTCAACCCCTATTGAAAGCGGCTTTAAGTTGGAATCAGTCACTGATGAAAATAAAACTGACCAGCCGTATCGCGAACTAATTGGTATACTCTGATGTACCTCATGTTAAGTTCAAGACCAGATATCAAAACAGAGCCGGTTCTGAACATTAGTCACACTTGAACAAAGTTTTAGGATATTTGAAGGGTCAGCGGTTACCTTAGCCTTGTTTATCATCGTCAAAATTCAACACCTTTACAAGGCTATGTCGATTCCGATTGGGCAAATGACTCGGATGGAAAGTCGACGAGTTTATGGAAATACAGTTTTATGGACAAGTAAGAAACCACAAATCGCTACAATATCAACAACTGAGGAATAATATATTGCTGCAAGTTATATGCTGCCTGCGTGAGGTAATTTGGTTGAGTAAGATATTGGCTTGGAAAGTTGAAGCTAGTTCGTATCTCAACAAAAGATCAGATAGCTGATTGTTTAACCTATTGATTAGGAAAACCAATGTACCAAAATTTTAGACTTCGTTTGGGTTTAAATTGAGGGAAATGTAAACGTATATTACAACGCAACTGTATACCTGTCAATTTAATCATCAAGAAGACTATTCTTCAAAAATGAACTGAACCATGATCAAATAAAATAAAAGTTTAGATAAAATAAAAGCTTTTATTAATATAAAATAAATAAATAAAAAACAATTTCAAAACTCTGTTGCATCTTACAGTTTTGAATTATAATTTTAATTTTTATAAACTTTACGTTTTACATTTTCAGTTAATTGCATACTCTTTGATTCCTAGTTAACCTGCCACTAGATCAAAATTAAGAGACGCGGTGCCAGCTAGATCGTTCGGAGTGAATTGTTCAGAATGAAATTTCATGTTCCACGCCAAATATATCAAATTGTCAATCATGTAATTTGTATACAAAAATATTAGTCTAACCTTTAATTCATATAAATATTCAATTATAGGAT
Organism: Tipula helvola; assembly: GCA_963556165.1. Taxonomy (NCBI): domain Eukaryota; kingdom Metazoa; phylum Arthropoda; class Insecta; order Diptera; family Tipulidae; genus Tipula; species Tipula helvola. Next base: position 117,786,541 of record OY744483.1, read on the forward strand.
CATGAAGACATCACCTTATGCCATTGTGTCCTCCTGTCACCTCCCGTAGTTTAAACTACATTCTTGTAGATTTATTTTATTTTCAATTTTTTCTAATATATTCTAAAATGATTTTACATTGCCTGCATAAACACTAAGCACACACACACACACATTATTTTGTTCCACCGCCCCACCTGCAGTGTACGCGATAAGGTCAAATCTAAAAACGCAAATCAAAAAATATAAATAAACTGATCTTTAATGTTTATGGTTCGCATAAAAATAAAATACAAAACAAAAACACTGTACTATATGTATATACCGTATATACTTATAGAGAAAGATGATCGCTTAAAAGAATCGCGCGCCCACACTAAGATTCTTTTCTTCGTCTTCGTCTGTTTGTTTAGTTTTTGTTGTTGTTGTCATTGTTACGATCGCTGGTGCTGTTATGTGTTATGATTATTATTATTGGTCGACTGTTTAGTAAATTGATAACAAGCTATTTGTAAAATGTTAACAATAATGGCAATGCATGCAGTAATGTATTTTGTGTAAAGTTTACGATATAAGTTTCGCTTAAGAAAAATGATCGTACATATATGTGGATGGACCAACTTTTGTTTCCCGAAAATTTAAATTAAACCTAAAACCGCAAGTTTGTATTTTAACATTTTCTATGGCGTATACAGACATATTATCTTGTGAGATCTTGTGTGATCTCAAATTATATGTGATCTTCATTCCCCCCAAAACAAAACCAAAACAAAAAACTACCACAACATCTTAATGATAATTTGATTTGTCGGTAATGAAAAAAATCTGGAGTGATCTTTGAATTTCCGTTTTCTTAATTTTATTAAAGAATTTTTTATTTTTTATTTTTTTCGTCTTCTGTTCTCTGATGTATCTCTCGTTTTGTACACTATACATAGTTTTGAAGAAAATATGATTTAATGGCCCCCGGATGTCGGATTTCTTATTTGTTTTTCTAAATTAGAGGGAACGGACAGAATGTTATTTTTTTTGTGATATTAGATGTTGTTATTTAAATGTAATATCGGTTTGAGTTGTTGTTTAAAACACCAACAGTAGCCAACAAAATTAGAGTATGGGAATGTGTAATTGATATGAGATTTGAAAGATTTTTTTTTTTTTGTTTCTGAATTTGGAATTGAGGCAATTAAATGTAATGTAGCATGATGATTGGTTTGGTCTGGTTTTGTTGAATAAAAATGACATATCATCTTCCTGTCTCTTAATATTTATGTATATATACAGACTAATTCGATGACAATTTTTTATTTTGTAATTATAGGATAGAGTTAATGCACCTAACGGTTAATAGGTGGTTCGTGGTTGTGTTTGATCTTGATAAAAGGCAAAAAATAAAAAAAGTGTGTGCCGACACTTATTACGAAATTTACTGTAATAAAAATGCAGTAAAAAATAAATTAGCAATCATCCTTGAATATATACATACACCCATGCCGCGTGTTGCACTTCCCGCATCAAATTTGCATGATCTAATCTAAATTAAAATTAAAAAGTAGGGAGCGCCCTCTATTATGCACACATCCGAAATCGATCAAAACATGATTTCTAAATACAAAACAAAATTCACTCTTCATTACCATCATGTAGGTTTTATGATAATTTTCATAATATGATCTCTGATTCATACAACAAATTTGAAATGTGTGTTCATATTGTACTCTTGTAAGTTGTAACAAGTAACAAAATAAAATAACTAAAAGTCTGGGAAAATAGATCATCATAGATCATGTATGTATGAATCATAAAATAAAATAAAAATAAAAAACGCCTTATTATATACTCTTAAGAGATCTCGCATAAATAAGAAGAAAATCTTGATTAAAAATATCAATAAATTATTAGATTTTTAATAATAAAAAGAACTTTATATACACACATACATACATATATTATAAGAACGATCCTACCACTCGATCAATATTTTTTTATTTTTTATTATACCATAACGATCCGCGATCGATCGATCGATCTATATAGGTATGTACTCGCGCGTTCATAAAGTTGTACATTATGAATGTTGTGTTGTTGCACATTTTAAAAAATTGCATTCATGTATTATTTCTTGTCGAAGTCGAAAATATGATTGTTTGACCTTTCTAAGACTATCGTTCGAATATCTCTATAATTTTTTTTATTATTTTTTATTTTTTTTTATTTTATTGGGATCTTCTTATACTTTACTATGACGTTTTGGGTCATGAAGATCAAAAATTATTAAAAAAAAAAAAAAAAAATGGAATGAAATCGATGTGTATGTATGCAAGTACATTACATATTTATACATATATAATATGGATATGGATGCCTTTTAATATATTTATTATTATTGTTAAGACTTACAGGTAACAAATCGAAGAAAATTGTATTCATAATAATTGTTTATAACAAATTACTTATTATATTACCTCCAATCTTATTATTATTATTATTATTACTACAATTGTTGTATTTAATGTTGTTGTTGTCGTTGCTCGATTACCATATATAACATGTACACATATATAAAATCCACCTTTATACCGTATACACTATACGTATATATGCATTTGATCTTAAAGACGATCTCTTAAAAAAGATTATATATTTTTATTACAAGACAAAAATATAAAAAAAAATTATTTATTTTTCGATTTTAATCAAAATTATGATATTTTTTTCTTGTATTTGTTGTTATTTTGTGTGTATAAATAAAATAAAACACCTGTTCTGTTTATAACTTTTTATATAGAGTTATGATGCGGGATGTATATGCGCGGATTTTTCCTGATTTTATTTATGCTGATATCATAATTTGTTGTATACTTATAGTTTATAGGTGATTTTTCGTGATTTTGCTTTTAACACCAATTTAGTAGGTAGAGGCTATTTTGTAATTTGCAGGAGCTTTTGTATTAGTGTAGCGAAAATGAAAATTTCAATTCTGAATTTCACTTTGTAGTATGCATAGCTTAGCCTGTAGCGTAAATGAATTTTTCGTATTAGAACATATATGTATACCTCTATTTTATCTCTACGCAATTTTCACGTGACGGATGACATATCAAAAATTAATAATTCCCTACAAACTTCACAAAAATCCCCTACACGCAATTTTTTGTACACGAAATGTAGATTTGTAAAAAATCGTAGTGTATAGATAGGGACAGCACGAAAGTTGAATATCGTGCTAAGTAGCGAACTTTATTTTGGTCGGTATAAGTTTGTAACAAAATATTTTTATTTTTTTTTTTAGCACAGAGTATTCAAATATTTAATAAAAAATAAAAACATTTTACTTTCAATTTCAGGTACACATCATACATTATTCAAATCAAATGAAATTTTGTTAAATAAGCTTAAACATAAACGTAAAAAATTAATAATTCATAAACTCTTTAAAAAATAATAAATTAAAAAATAATACAAATTAATTGTAGTGGCACTTAGCTTATACAACACTAAAGTCAGAAACAATTACAATAATAAAAGAACATTAAAAAAATCAACAAAATCAAATTATTATAAACAATAAAATAAAATGAAAAATATTAATAAAAATGATTAAAATTTATAGTTACGGTTACAGTTCCCATAGAAACTGCCACGCAAACAAAAGATAAACAACGTGACTTGAATGATAAGACAGTTGGCGCAGCAAATCCAATTCTGCAACATAAACTGTTTTAAGCGCATGGTTAATCAACGTGACCATAGAATCATGTTCATCAAGTCGAGGCAAATTTGATGAGTTAGTAATTTTAAGTTTAGAGTTAAAGAAATTTAGATTTTAAAGAAAAAATTTGTAAAACTATTTTGAAGAAAATAAAAATTAAAAAAAATAAATTAAAATACATTTTTTTTTAACAACTTTTAAAATATGAAATACGTAATTGGCGCAGCCGTTCGGTTAATAGTTAGTAAGTGAAAAGTGCAAATATCAAGTGAATAAAAACTTGTGTGAAAGTGAATCCCTCGAAAAAAAAAATCTTTGATTATTTAGTTAACAACTAAAAATTAATTCGAAAGTGAAAACGTGATCTACGTGTGATTTTTTTTTCTTTTCAAAGACGTCCCTAGCTGAAACTGGAAACTGCTAGAAGGATTTGAGGTTCCGCCACAGCTCACCAGTAAAATCAGAACCAGAATACGACGACAGCAAAGAAAATCGGACTCAGGTAACATATTTTTTGTAAATTCTATTAGTATTTACTGAAACTGTCACCATATTGCACTATTAGATAAACACAAATTTACTTATAGTCAATATAGACGATTGAATTACCATAAATCCAGTGAATGAAAAACAAAAAGTCTATTGAAGTTTATATCGCAAATAGAAACATAGAATCAGTAGACTTGCAAATTCAAATGGATATGGAACAAATTGCAGCACAGTGTAACAAAATCCCCCAAAAGGGATTTTGTTAACAGAACATAGCAATAGAGGTCTGGTTGCGGTATTGCACTGGCTGAAGCTCGCCGCTAGGCGTGGGGGTTACCAGACATATTACTATGCTTGAAAACCGCATAGAGATAAAACGAAGGGGACAAGAAAATTATTCTACTGTGCCACGACCACAGTGGTAGATAATCATAAAAACAAAATTTGCGTTCGACAGGGACGCCGGTGCCACTCCGGCGACCCTGCTCAAGGCCTAGGTCAGCATAAGGCCGCCCATCCTCACGCGATCACAAAGAACTAATTAGTTACACATCACTAAAAAATTAAAAAATGATAAAAAGAAAAAACTGTAATTACGCAGGAAAAACCCAAATCGAGAAAAAAATGAAATGAGAATAATGAAATGTGAAAAACAAAAATTTGAAAGAAAAAATGAACCGTTAATGAAAATAAAACCAGAAAAAACGTGGTGCGAATCGATTATGGGGTGATGTCGCATGTGACGCCACCCGGAACCTGAAAACCCGCGAAAAATATATATAATAAAAATAAAAAAATATAATAATAAAACAAAGAGTCAAATTTGGCTCACAATCAAAAATAAAAATTAAAAAAAATCACGCGGTGTGAGCGTACTGCTTATTTATTTTTGTACGCCACACCCTACCTGTACAACAAAATAACTTGGCCCGTCCGACCAAAAACATTCACCAACAGCGCCGACGCAGCCGCCCCCTCTTGCGCGAACCCCACTCCGTTCGGCGGAGTTGCTGCCACAAACCCAATCAATAACGCCGAGTATTGCTGTATTTCAAATAACGCCAGCAAATAATCACTACTTATATGAACCGCTTTCCGTGGAGTATTGTAATTATAGCGTAGATATGGTAGCACAGTAATTTTGGGCTCACGGACCTGTAGACCACGAACTTTTTATACCAAAACGTGGTTGGTTGTGCCCCGGAATTTTAATAAGCCGAGAATAAACGCTTTATTTAGGTGTGCCAACACTTTAACACCGCACGGTACTCCAAAATGCTTTATTGTTTGCAGCACATTCCATTTATCACATCAGCAAGCCGGACAGCATAAAAAAACAACATAACCACACCCGCGATTACAAACTTATGCACTTGAGAGGATTCCAATTTAAATTAGCATATGCCGTAGTATATAAAAACTCTTAAATGTTTTTTTTTTTTTTAAACTTTCAACAAAACTTATTTTATTTTAGTTAAAATTTGTTTTTTTTTTACAATTATCATCAACATCTCAACTCAAAACTTATTTATGTATTTTCTTTAATTTTCTCATAATTGTCGTCACCAAAATTCGAAAAAAATTTATTATTTTATTAGTTTTTTTTTTTTTCTTGATATTAACAACAACTTAACAAAAAAATACAACTTGCTCAACTCAAAACTTGACTCTCGTGTTTTTGTTTAAACATTCAAAACTATATTTTAGTTCTTCTTAAAAAAATCAAAACGAAACATTTATTATTTCATTTTTTCTATTTAAAACGAAAACTCTTTCTTAATTCAAATCACAAACTTTTCAATAATCAATCCCAAACTTGACTCCCGGACATAAAAAAAATCACCTTTTATTTTCAAAATCAAAAACTAGACTAAAAAATAAAAATTCCCGACGCGTACAAAAAATAAAAATTTATTCCCCCACCCAAAAATTATTTACTAAAGAAAACATTAACCCGACCGATAAATTTCGGGTGGCGTATATACATACAACCGCACCCAAAAATCGACTCGCACACACCAATACTATTTAATTTAATCACTGGAACATTCCATTTACATGGAAAATCCACGCGCTAACCAAAACAAAACAGATGAAGCAACACACCAACCACTACACGTCATTACATACCATCAAACAAAAAATGATAAAACGAATCGAGTAACCGACCAAAATACGGAGAAGTATAAAATGCTAAAGGGTACACTCTACCAAAAAAAAAATATATTTTCTATTACAAATTAAGCCAAAGAAAGAATGACGTGTAGTGGAAGAGATTTTAGGCAGCGCAGTGGATAAACATGCAACCTTGTTGGGATTTCCAACCGTAATTACAGATTTAGATTAAATAAAACATAACAACCACAAGCGGTTGTTACAGCGTGGGGACGACTCACACCCGAGAAAAGATCTCAAAGCCAGGCATGAAAGTAAGAGGGAAGGAGAAAAAAATTTCACTAATAATTTGTCACAATCGTATATCCTTGGCATGATAAACTCCCAAAGGTTTTCCATCAAGATTTCTGATATTATAAGAGACTGTTCCGATTTTATCAGTGATAAAAGCAGGAATAAACTTAGCAGCTAACTTTGCAGAAAATCTATCAGGAGCACTACTTTGTGCGAAGGATCGGACAAACACAGGTTGATCAGGCAGGAAATTCCTAGTTTTACTACGCAAATTATATCGAACCGCTGATTTCTCATGTGCAACTTTCAGGTAATGAGTTATTTGATCACGAATAAGATTTAATCTATTAGACTTGGACAACACATGTATTTCGTTATCATCCTGAGGAGATAAAAGTTTACGTAAAGCATAATCTGAACCGTTTAATGACATGTGTTGACCAAAGACCAAATAGTGAGGAGAAAAATTCGTGACGTCGTGTTTAACATTTCGCAATGCCGCAGTGACTTCAGAAAGATGGCAATCCCATTCATTATGTGCATGATCATCAAGATAAGAACGAATACTAGACAGTAACGTCCGATTAACTCTCTCAGAAGCGTTGCTTTGAGGAGAGTAAATAGGAGTACGTATATGATCAACATTATATTTTTTTAAGAGATCTTTAAATAAGTTAGATATGAATTGTTTGCCATTATCAGAAGTAATCACTGCAGGCACAGAGAAAAGTAAAAACACCTCATTTTCCAAAAAGCTACACAGAGAAGAGGCGGAAGCTTCTCGCAAAGGCTTGACTAGAACAAACTTTGAATAATGATCCAACACTATAGCGATACAGGTATTACCTCGTTTGGAGCGAGGATAAGGTCCAAGGAAATCAACGAACAATTTTTCAAAAGGTCTGGTAGACTCAGTTTGAGAACCCATCAAAGGTTGAGTGCTAAAATTTACAGGCTTATTCATCTTGCATTGTACACAATTAGAGATGAAAAGTTTGATTTGTTTAGTCATACCAAACCAGAAAAATTGCCGTTGAAGTCGTTCTACAGTTTTTTTAATACCCATATGAGCAGAAGTAGGAGAAGAATGAGCCAGTTCAATTAAGTTTGCAGTCAAGGACAACGGAACTACTAACTTCCATTCAGACAAATCAGTGGACGTATAACGAGAAGCGTAGGAAGGTAAGATCAAGAGTTTATTATCACGAATTTTGAAGTTGTGATCGCAATCTTTTAATAGTCGTACTCGATTGATCTGTTGTACATATTCATCGTCCTGAAAAGCTGAAGAGTTAAGATCAATATGTAGAACCGAATTGTCACTTGAAGAATTTAAACTGGACACATTTTCTTGTATAACAGGAGACTTAGATAGTTCTGCGGAGTCCGGTAATTCACTCAACGCAGGTATTTGCAAAGTAATGCCGAATTTATTCCAAAAGTCAATCCCTAAATAGAGAGATTGCTTTAAAGAAGGTACTAAAAAGAAGCGCATGTAATGAGATTGAGAGTTAAAGCTAATCTGAACATTTATATAACCAATGACGTTCTGAGGTTGACCACTCGCAGTCTGAATAGAAGTAGGAAAATTATGAATATGAAGGTTGTTGTCCGCCAACAACTTTTCAGAACCACAACCCAACACACTTACATTCGCTCCACTATCTAATAGACCTCGGTATGGAACATCATTGACAAGAATATCGGCATAAGGCCGTTTATCGCTTGTCTCAGAACCGAGTACTGAAGAAACAACAAAGGATCGCAAAATCCGACGTTGCTCCCAGTATTTTTTTGAGCGAAGTAACTGAGCTGAGATGAGTTTCCCAAAAGTGTTGGGGAGAGACGGAACGGAATCAGAAAAATTAGAACTATTGTTAAATGAAGAAGTTGAAGGAATGGAGTGTTCCAATTTGGAAAAGGAATTTACTCGACATTCAGGTGGAGAAACAGGCAAGCAAGAGTCCGATACCATTAGGTCGGAACCAGCTGAACCAGATCCAGAAGAGATTGCGGAGTCAAAGGACTCAACGCGAACTTTCACTGGTTCGACTGATTCTTTCCATCTGGCATCAGTCTCTTCCGAAACTCTGGGTCGGTATTGCTGACTGCATCTACTTTGGTAATTATTGTTGGGGTTGAGATGGTCTGTGGTTCCTGGTTCCCCGATCTCCATGAACCACTGGTCTGGTTTCCCGCACAACGAACACAATTTGTTGAGATGGTGCCTTTGAGACCACAATGATAGCAAAAGGCACCCAAGTGAGGACGAGGACAGTCTTGAAAACCATGCCCTATATCAGAACAATTATAGCAAATGTAATTACGGCCAGATCTAGAGGTATTGGTTACATTAGTTGAAGGAGAAATAGAGGAGGGTTTAAAAGACTTAGAGTTTGTCATAGTCGTTCCCATTGGAGCACGATAAGAATGACTTGGACTAATCGCAGAAATATGTTGCACAGATTCGGACGTCGGAACAAAAACACCAGATGGAACGCGATATGCGGTTCCTGACGTATCTGCGGATGGAACTGATGGATTAGAAATTGAAACGACTGGTTCTGAATCATACATTCTCTCAACACCAAGTTCATTGATACTACGACGAGGGTGCATCGAGTAATCAGGTGGAGAACGAAAACGTTTTAGCGAATCTTCCCATGAAGTACAACTTTTGATGAGCTCATTGATATGTGAGAAGTGTCGATCAGTAAGTTGATACTGAAGGACAGGCTTCATATTGTTCATCAGTAGTTGTATGAATTCATCGTCGCTGTAAGGGGTGTGACACTGCAGGGCCAAATTCCACATGTGATGATAAAATTCCAAGAATGATTCGTTAGGTAACTGTTTGCGAGACTCAACCATACGACGAATTTCGTAGGGAGTACGCCTATCTTTAAATCTTTCTTGGAAGGCTAATCGGAGGCTATCCCAAGGTGCTGAAGGATTATACCTGCGGTAGGTCCAGTACCACTGCAGTGCCACATCTTTCAGGACAAGATGCAGATCCAGAAGTACAGAGGAAGGTGATAGATTGTTGGATTTCACTACAGAGTCCAGCTGAAAAAGGAACATGTCCACAGTTATGCCAGAAGGTGAACCTGTGTAGGAAATCCCACAACGAGATAAAGAACGTCTATTGAAATCAGGATTATATTGAGTAGATGGATTATGAATTGCTGAAGGCACGGGATTCAAAGTACTATTATGAAGATCTCTAACATCTGGTGCTGACTGAAAATTGGAACGTTGGGTGACCTGCTCCGGAGATGAACGCTCTTTAGAGACAGGTTCCAAATGCGAAGACGTTAAACCAAGGAAATCATTTAACTGTTCGAGTCCTCCCTGAGAGGTATGTGCTGGTGGAAAATGAACTTGGGCTGATTTTTGAATATTTTGATTCGCCGCTACGACAGCCGGGTCCATTGGCAAAGAACGACCGCCAGGATATTCGTCAGCAGAACTTTTAACCCCGGATACTACAGGAATGCTATCCCCCGAAGGAATTGGAGCAGTCTGTCTTACTAAAAGCTGATTGGTGAGAAATTGCACTTGTTGCATTAATGATTTTAAAAGTTCTGCTTGGTCACTAGAGTTAACTGCCTTATCCGCCGTGGTAATGGTGTTAGAGGTTGAAGGATGCAGTACCGAATTGCTAATCTTACCCGCAGGACTAGGTTGGGATTTACTCACTACTTCTGGGATGGTCAGTTTTGATTCTACCGGATATACCTCCTGAAATACCAACGCTTGACCTCCATCAATACCTTTAGCGGACTCAACAGATTGATCCAGTAAAGTAGGGTCAGTTAAATACTGATCTAACGCCGTGTGCAATTTAATACAAATATCTAAAATAATTTGAGCCTGCTGTCCATATGTAGGAGACTGAGTAGCTCTTTCCAAACGATCATGTACATGAAGTAACCGCGACCGCAGACGCTGAGCTGTTCGAACCTGATCTTCTACGTCTAGATTTTCAATACCAATAAAGGTTTGTTGGAGACTCTGCACCTTGCTTTGACAAGTGAGAATTTCTTCATTGGGTTTCTTTTTAGCTCGATTGTGCATCTCGATCGGTTTGTCCTGAGTACCATCCCGCTCTGCGGCCAACGCCTTCCTTAATTCATTCACCGCTTCCTCAGTATTGGGTTGGATAGATCGAAGCAAAAATTCTACTTCAATCTCATCAGCCTTAAGATGTGAAATATCCATTTTAACACGCAACAACGAATTTAACGAGAAAAAAAAAAGGACTTAATCAAAAATGGAATTTAAACGTGATTTTAAAAGTAATGAGAATTAATTTTTAATAAATGTAAACTAACAATATTTAAATAATAAAAAAAAAATTCCAACTTATATTTACTGAATAGATTATAGTTATAATTAAAATTACCTAAACCAAAAGTTATTAAAATTTAACGTAAATAGTAAATGAAAACCAGCGATACTGGCACTTTCAACCACAAAAAAATCAAATTATTTAATTGAAGAGATTACAAAAAAAAAATTTTTTACCCACCAAAAAAATTAAATATAAAAATATTTGAATATATATATATATATATATGAAAAACAAGATAGAATTACTTAATTTAAAGCAGAAAAAAAAATTTTTTAAATTATTAATTAATTATTTAAAGAAATTTATTGAAAACATATATTGAAGCACCAATCTCAAATTAGACTCACTATGACCAAGTAGATATCCACAAGCCGGGCTGTTTGAGGAGCTGCGAGCACAAATTACTATCCACTGGACCACTCGCGTCAATACTGAACTAGCGCTCAACTCAAAACCTTTTTCTCATCCGTACTCGCCAGTCTATCCCAAGGTAATGTGTTGGAATCTAAAGTGTTGCTTAATACCTCAATATAATTTAAAGGACAAAAAGAATTTATGTTTACTGAGTTTACTATTGAAATGAATATGAATAAAAAGAATTATAAAAGAAAATAGAGTGAATTTATATATATATAATATATATGTATATATATATATATACACCAAAAATTACGGTAAAATTAATTTAAATAAAATGAAACCGATTCCCGATCAAAAAAAAAATTATCGAATAATAAAATTTTTTTTTTTAACTATATTGAATGAGTAATTTAATAATTTCAAAAAAAACTTAACCAAAACCGAAAAAAAAATTAAAGTAAATAATTTAATAAAATAATGAAATTAGAATGAACTTTTTAAATTATAACTATAATAATCACGTAGATATCAACAAGTCGGAAGGATTGAGGAGCTGGAAAATTACTATGGTTATCCCAAGGACTTATCCGCGGTAAAGCACTACTTTCACTCGACTCAAACACTGTATGAACAACCGCACTTGCCGGTCTATCCCACGGTAGATTATTATTGCCTGAATTCATTCGCACGCAAAATATAACCAAAAACAAAAAAATCAAAGTACCGAAATAGAATTATAAAAAAAATGAACTGACCAAAATTATTAATAGTATTTTAGCTGCTCCATTAACCAAAACTGAAAACAACCAATAATCAAAAAAAATTCCCAAAAAAAAATGAAAAAGCAAAAGAAAAATAAGTAAAGCGTATTACTTGTACAAAGAATACAAAATGTGATCACGCGAGAGATGATCACGGCCCCATGCTGAGCCAGACACGAACGCTATAATAATAAAATAATAAAAATTACCACTGTGGTCCCAGTAGTTTAATTAGAATTGAACAAAAAAATTTGAAAAATAAAATTTTACCTGAAAGTAGAAATTGACTAAAGATGTGCCAATGAGTACTGCGATCACGAACTGTCCAATCAACACCACATTGGTGGAAACAACAAGTTCGCGATCCCAACACCCATGACACATGGAACCAACATGACGAGCGATCCAGCAAGATCAAATAACCAAAGGTTAGAACATGCTGTGATCCCTCCCCATGTAGGTAGTCGGACTGAAATAGAAAAAATTAATTTAATTATAGGGTACGAAGACTTTAAAAATTTAAAAAGACTAAACTCAGAACGAAAGAAGAATGAGCTTAACCACAATCAATGCCACATGGCAGAAATGGTAAGCCCATTCATCAGACGAGCTGAGAATAGGGATCAACATTCTCATCTGCATGCAATCAAACAGCTTACGCTGGTTGCAATGCAGATTTGAATGTTGATCGGGCAGAAAACGTTGATGTGAGCACCCGTGCAAGCTCAAACAACGCAAGCGTCGGACTTTGCACGTGGTACTCACAACAAGTAAGCTGAAAAAAAAAAATTGTGAAATCTGAAAAGACGAAAAATGAAAAAAAAATTAGCCGTAGGTTTGGGCGCCACTGTAACAAAATCCCCCAAAAGGGATTTTGTTAACAGAACATAGCAATAGAGGTCTGGTTGCGGTATTGCACTGGCTGAAGCTCGCCGCTAGGCGTGGGGGTTACCAGACATATTACTATGCTTGAAAACCGCATAGAGATAAAACGAAGGGGACAAGAAAATTATTCTACTGTGCCACGACCACAGTGGTAGATAATCATAAAAACAAAATTTGCGTTCGACAGGGACGCCGGTGCCACTCCGGCGACCCTGCTCAAGGCCTAGGTCAGCATAAGGCCGCCCATCCTCACGCGATCACAAAGAACTAATTAGTTACACATCACTAAAAAATTAAAAAATGATAAAAAGAAAAAACTGTAATTACGCAGGAAAAACCCAAATCGAGAAAAAAATGAAATGAGAATAATGAAATGTGAAAAACAAAAATTTGAAAGAAAAAATGAACCGTTAATGAAAATAAAACCAGAAAAAACGTGGTGCGAATCGATTATGGGGTGATGTCGCATGTGACGCCACCCGGAACCTGAAAACCCGCGAAAAATATATATAATAAAAATAAAAAAATATAATAATAAAACAAAGAGTCAAATTTGGCTCACAATCAAAAATAAAAATTAAAAAAAATCACGCGGTGTGAGCGTACTGCTTATTTATTTTTGTACGCCACACCCTACCTGTACAACAAAATAACTTGGCCCGTCCGACCAAAAACATTCACCAACAGCGCCGACGCAGCCGCCCCCTCTTGCGCGAACCCCACTCCGTTCGGCGGAGTTGCTGCCACAAACCCAATCAATAACGCCGAGTATTGCTGTATTTCAAATAACGCCAGCAAATAATCACTACTTATATGAACCGCTTTCCGTGGAGTATTGTAATTATAGCGTAGATATGGTAGCACAGTAATTTTGGGCTCACGGACCTGTAGACCACGAACTTTTTATACCAAAACGTGGTTGGTTGTGCCCCGGAATTTTAATAAGCCGAGAATAAACGCTTTATTTAGGTGTGCCAACACTTTAACACCGCACGGTACTCCAAAATGCTTTATTGTTTGCAGCACATTCCATTTATCACATCAGCAAGCCGGACAGCATAAAAAAACAACATAACCACACCCGCGATTACAAACTTATGCACTTGAGAGGATTCCAATTTAAATTAGCATATGCCGTAGTATATAAAAACTCTTAAATGTTTTTTTTTTTTTTAAACTTTCAACAAAACTTATTTTATTTTAGTTAAAATTTGTTTTTTTTTTACAATTATCATCAACATCTCAACTCAAAACTTATTTATGTATTTTCTTTAATTTTCTCATAATTGTCGTCACCAAAATTCGAAAAAAATTTATTATTTTATTAGTTTTTTTTTTTTTCTTGATATTAACAACAACTTAACAAAAAAATACAACTTGCTCAACTCAAAACTTGACTCTCGTGTTTTTGTTTAAACATTCAAAACTATATTTTAGTTCTTCTTAAAAAAATCAAAACGAAACATTTATTATTTCATTTTTTCTATTTAAAACGAAAACTCTTTCTTAATTCAAATCACAAACTTTTCAATAATCAATCCCAAACTTGACTCCCGGACATAAAAAAAATCACCTTTTATTTTCAAAATCAAAAACTAGACTAAAAAATAAAAATTCCCGACGCGTACAAAAAATAAAAATTTATTCCCCCACCCAAAAATTATTTACTAAAGAAAACATTAACCCGACCGATAAATTTCGGGTGGCGTATATACATACAACCGCACCCAAAAATCGACTCGCACACACCAATACTATTTAATTTAATCACTGGAACATTCCATTTACATGGAAAATCCACGCGCTAACCAAAACAAAACAGATGAAGCAACACACCAACCACTACACGTCATTACATACCATCAAACAAAAAATGATAAAACGAATCGAGTAACCGACCAAAATACGGAGAAGTATAAAATGCTAAAGGGTACACTCTACCAAAAAAAAAAATATATTTTCTATTACAAATTAAGCCAAAGAAAGAATGACGTGTAGTGGAAGAGATTTTAGGCAGCGCAGTGGATAAACATGCAACCTTGTTGGGATTTCCAACCGTAATTACAGATTTAGATTAAATAAAACATAACAACCACAAGCGGTTGTTACAACAGCTCGCAACAATCTCAGAATAATTGGCAAAATTGGGTCAAAAGCAGGATGAACATGATCAGCTACTAACGTATCTGAATCAAAAACCGGAGATACCTCCAAACCAACACAAAAAGAGGAAAAAATTACAGTCGATTTATTTAGGATCCCTATGATCCTATTAAATCAATTCCGTCTTTCGATGGAAATAAAAAACAGTTGGCTGACCACAGCGGAAGATACTTTAAAAGTATTTGAACCATTAGTCACCCGCCAACAATTTAGCTTGTATATACAAGCAATCCAAAACAAAGTAGAGGGAAAAGCTAAGGATATACTTTGCTTAGCTGAAAACACTCGTACATTTTTGGAAATGAAAGCAATCCTATTAGAATCGTTAGGCGATAAACAGAAACGTCCATTTTATAAATCACAGCTTTGGTTAACGAAGTAAAATGACTTATCAGTACACGTTTATTTCAATAAAGTGGAGGAAATAGTTCAAAATATTAAATCATTGGCTAAACAAAAGCCACAATATAATCAATCATGGTACGCTATCAATGCATTTATTGAAGAGGATGCATTAGCAGCGTTTGTGTCGGGTCTAAGGAGACCATATTTTGGCTACGCTCAAGCCGCTAAACCACATAACTTATAGGAAGCCTATGCCTTCCATTGTAAATTTAATTCCAATGAAGTTATATCGGGTAACTCACAAAAACTTAATAACCAAACAAAATCCAATTTTCAACCGAAAAAAAATTCGGAACAAATTAGTTCAAAGAACCAACATTGGCCGGTTCAGGAAAAATTAGTACCAATGGAGGTCGATCCCTCAATCCGTCCGAAAATGACGTTTAAAAACGCAATTCATAATATAGAGATCCCTAACGACATTGATAAAGAACAAAATGTGGAAATCCAAAATACTGAACATTTTTGGCGCTAACAAAAATATAATTAGGCCAAAAATAATACCAGACCACTAATTAATATCCCAAGAATCACAAGTAAAAAATATATTTGGCACACAAAAAGTAACAAAAGTTTGAAAAATTAATTTTTTAGGACACAGCTTACTGAATACTTGGATCCGAGTCAATGGCTCAATTAGATGCGAAAATTGACTACAAATCTCTCACAATCTCATTTGAACAATATAATGATGAAATTCCACAAATATTATCCCAGTAAACATTTTTACCATCATACGGTAACATTTGATAACGCAAAAAATGGTGAATGGTTAGTCACTAATCACCAAGAATTAAAAGAAAACATTATTTTACAACCTGGATTGTATAAATCAAAAAATTTCAAAACTACAGTGAAAATACTCAGTAACGATCCCGATACTCCAAAACAACTACCTAAACTAGATTTAAATACCTATAATTTCGAGACTATTAAACCGATTCAAGTGTATGGAAATACACTTATAGATAAGAAAACTATTGAAAGTTTAATTAGGATAAACCACTTGTGTGAAAACGAGAAGCAAATTCTCGTAAATACCATTTACGATCACCAAGAAGTATTGTTGAAGCAAAATGAAAAGCTATCTGCAACAACAGTAATCAAGCACAAGATAATAACAAAAGACGAAACACCAGTATATACTAGAACTTACAGATACTCCTATAATTTTAAAAGGAGCGTAGAGGACCATATACAGGAAATGCTGGATAGCGGAATAATCCGAAATTCAAGCAGCTCCTATTCCTCCCCAATTTGGGTAGTACCAAAGCAACCTAGATTATAAAAGCCATAATCTAAAAAAACGAAGCTTTTATAAGGGAATTAGAAACGAGGAAAAAACCAAAATTTCCTTAGAAAAACACATAAAACATAAGGGCAATCACTTTTTTTCCTAAGACAAATTTATAAATAAAAACGTTGCAAATTCTTAATTATGATTTCTGACATATTTTCGTAAATGTTTGAATTTCAACATATATGAATATCGTTTAAGTAAATCGTTTTCATTTTCTTGTAATAATTGATTTATTTAAACCAAAATATAAAGAAAAGTTAATAACAACAGCATTCTGGTCAAATTAAATAGAAAAGCTTACTACAAATTGTGTGCATTAAGTCAATATACATTACATAGATGGCAGTGATGGCAGTACAAATTTTTTAAAAATCGTACCAAAATTTGCCATCTGGGGAAATTTTAAGTTCAAAAATTTTAGGAAAAGCAAAACAAATTCTCAAAATATTAAAAACGTGTGATAATTTTGTGATTAAACAATTTTTTTTCGTATTTTTCTGTATAAATCTGAGACATCTAACGTACACTAGTAAAACTAAAGATAAATGTAGCAAGTATTATTTTAATTCGTCAGAGCTAACTTTGATGTATTTTTCAAAATGAAAGTTCGAAAAATATATTTTAGAAATAATTTAATTTTAATATTTCTGCAGTTAATATTTACTTAATACCAATATACCCTTCTTGTATATTGTTGCTAAAGATAAGTAGAACACTTTTGCATAAACATTTTGTAACATTTTTGCTTTTTTCAATGAAAAACTTGAAGCTAAAAAACACCATTTTTACTATGGATTCCTATGGAAATCAGTGAAAAGTTATACCACTAAAAAAGCTTCTAAAAAATACGTCATAATGATTATGGCTCTATACTCTAGAAGGCTCTGGTAGTACCCAAAAAACCAGACGCTTCGGGTATACGTAAAATTAGGGTAGGCATTGACCACAAGAAATTAAATGATAAAACTATCGACGACAAATTTTCCATACCACAGATCGAGGAGATATTAGATAGTTTGGGGAAATCCACTTACTTTACAACATTAGACCTGAAATCATCACTTTGAGTTTACTCGAATGCCATTTGGTTTAAAAAATGGCCCTGCGACTTTCCAAAGAGGCATGAATAATGCCTTACACGGGCTAGTGGGAAAGATTTGCTATGTATATTTAGACTACACTATAGTTGTCGGATTCAATTTAGCCAACCACATAGAAAATCTTCAGACAGTTCTCAAACGACTGTCAAATTTTGTCTAAAGATTCAACTCGACAAGTGCGAGTTTTTTAAAAAAGAAACCGAATACCTATACCGAAAATACAAATAATTCATAAATTAAACAATTTCTCGGTTTGTCAGGGTACTACCGTCGGTTTATTCGGGACTACTCGAAAATCACAAAACCCATGACAAAATTTCTAAAAAAAGGCATGGTTGTCAACATAACCGACCCAGAGTACGAAAGATTGTTCAAAACACTAAGAGAAATAATATCCACCGATCAAATATTGGTTTATCCCGATTTTTCAAAACCGTTCATCCTAACAACGGATGACTAACAACCTTACCTTCATAAAAAATTCGGAGAAAAACTCCAAAATTCTGAGACAGCGCTTGGAGCTTGAAAATTTTGACTACGACGCAGTCTACAAGCAAGGCAAAACCAATGTAGTAGCCGACGCACCCAGTAGAATCCCAGAAGATAAGGAAATTAAAGAGGTAAATTTTACACACATTTTTAAAATTTTTTTAAAAACACTTGTTAAATATTTCGCAATTTTGCGAAATATTTAACAAGTGTTTTTAAAAAAATTTTAAAAATGTGTGTATTAAGTGTGTTTCGCCAAGTGCCTACGGCATAAAGTGTAAGAAGAGGTAAATTTTCACAATTCAGACGAATCAAATATTGAAAACACTAGTTCAGAAAATGAATCGATTATAAATCATGCTCACATCAAGCGACTACTACGTACATTTTTCAGATCGCACGATAAATTATTACAAGAACCAAATAATATTCAGGATTTCTAACTTATGTAAATACAATAATTAATGAGGAAGTGATCCCTAACGTCAAAAGGATGATTATCGTGAAAGAATCTTTCAATGAAGACGATATTACCAATATCCTAAAAAAATTCCATAATGGGAAATTTAAGACTCATTTCGAGAAATTTTTTCTCAAAAGCCACTTTGTATTTACCACTAAAATAGTGGAAGTGGTAACGAATTCGAATTGACAGGATGCAATCGTGAGAAAAGAGCATGAAAGAGCTCACAGAGGCATAAAAAAAGTAGAAAATCAGATAAAACGAGCATACTTTTTACCAAACATCATAAAAAAGTAAGTATGTAGTTACACAAATTCTTGTACCTTATGTAACATATGTACATATGTAAATATGAACGAAAGCCTTGTAACATAAAAATATTTCCAAGGCCAAATACCAATAAACCACTAGAGAGAGTGCATATTGATATTTTCACAAACGCTATCTTCTTCTACTTTAAATTTTAAATTTAAAATTTCAATTTAAAATATAGATTTTTAAATATGAAATTAGGAATTTGAAATTTGAAATTTAAAGTTAAGTTTGAAATTTGGAATTTGAAATTTACAATTTGAATTTTAAATTTTAAACTTTAAATTTTAAATTTTAAATTTTAAATTTTAAATTTTAAATTTTAAATTTTAAATTTTAAATTTTAAATTTTAAATTTTAAATTTTAAATTTTAAATTTTAAATTTTAAATTTTAAATTTTAAATTTTAAATTTTAAATTTTAAATTTTAAATTTTAAATTTTAAATTTTAAATTTTAAATTTTAAATTTTAAATTTTAAATTTTAAATTTTAAATTTTAAATTTTAAATTTTAAATTTTAAATTTTAAATTTTAAATTTTAAATTTTAAATTTTAAATTTTAAATTTTAAATTTTAAATTTTAAATTTTAAATTTTAAATTTTAAATTTTAAATTTTAAATTTTAAATTTTAAATTTTAAATTTTAAATTTTAAATTTTAAATTTTAAATTTTAAATTTTAAATTTTAAATTTTAAATTTTAAATTTTAAATTTTAAATTTTAAATTTTAAATTCTAAATTTTAAATTTTAAATTTTAAATTTTAAATTTTAAATTTTAAATTTTAAATTTTAAATTTTAAATTTTAAATTTTAAATTTTAAATTTTAAATTTTAAATTTTAAATTTTAAATTTTAAATTTTAAATTTTAAATTTTAAATTTTAAATTTTAAATTTTAAATTTTAAATTTTAAATTTTAAATTTTAAATTTTAAATTTTAAATTTTAAATTTTAAATTTTAAATTTTAAATTTTAAATTTTAAATAAAACCACATAAAACTTTAAATTTCAAATCCTAAACTCCAAATTTCAAATTCCAAAACAATCACTACGGAACATCTGAGAGCAATTACTGCATTTTATTTTGGTGGTCATTAGATCTGTCTAAGCACCGCAAAATGTCATTTAAAAGTAAACAGAACCAAAATTTTGTGATGAAAAAAGGGTGTATCCAGGCCACGTTTCTGCATTTCTGCTTAGAATCTTTTTAAAAAAATTATGAACTACGTGTTATACTGTTACTATATGAAGATTGATCATTTTGCATATTTCTTCCATTGCATTCATTTCGCCTAAGTTAGTGCCGCTTGATTGAATTCATAAATTTCCGTTTGGTACAGCCATTTTGAACCTTTCTCCTATCCTCTAAAGACACAAACAGCAAGTTTACTTGAAAATTCAACGTAAAACCATTGATTGCGAGTACTGAGTTCTAATATTTTAGTGGTAAATGCTTTCTATCTTGTTGCTGGATTGGAGAGCTAATCGAGTACTATTCGTGAGTCAGTTGTTTACGTTCCAGCAATGTTGACTCTAGAGTATAAAACAGCTCCATATGCGGTTTCCGAATCATCTGAAAAGCCATGAAGCTCAAACTTCTTAAATAACTGCATATTTAGGTGTAATCAATTCATTGAAATGTATAGTAACGTGTAATGATAATTGCATAGATGTGGTGAAGTCAGATACCATACGTCATTTCATAAGAACATCTCTGAGATCGTCCCAAGAAATTTCGCAATTAGCCCTGTTTCATTTTAAGTATTAAAGGCTGTGGTTAATTTCACCTTTAAAATGCGGCGTAATTTTTTAATGAGGCTCGGGTTTTAAATTCCGTTTGAATTAAAAAGTCAGTTATTGTACGCAACTTCAAGGGACATTTCTTAGATCTTAAATATTTAGTGTATTATAATGCTGTCAAGTCTCAATTAATATCTTTACTTTAATGAAAATTTCCTTAAATTTTGCCGAGACACAGATGTATTTTGAAAAAATCCTTTTCGGGATGAAATTTCGAGTTCACTTCTCACGCGTCTTTTTTATTTCGTTTTCATTCTTTCACTTTTAGGGTCCGAGAACGACTTGCTGCCTCCTATTCTAATTACTCTAGCCGACAAAGAAAAATAACAAAAACAAAAATAGTTGCAGAATTGCCCTGTTATGTGAGGATTTTGGAATATCCTAACCTAAAAGTGCAAGAAAGGCAGCTTTCATGTGTTTTCAATATTTTACTGTAGTGTTAGGAAATAACAGCAGGAAAAACCAATGGTTCCATCGTAAAGTACCATTCATCCCCTCTCAGTTATATGTCTTTATATATTATCGAGATATCGTGAGTCAAACAAAGCGCGCACTAATAAATTCGCATATCGTAGTTAAGGTGTGTGACAATAAGTTCATACAAAAGTCTTAATACTTTCATTTACGATATCTCGGTTACATAGAAAGATATTTAAACTTTTAAACTTGGAAATGATAAGAGATGAATGGTAGTTTTTGAAGGCAGCATTGATGTTTACTGTTGAAATTCACTAACAATACAGTAAAATGTTGAAAACCCATAAAAACGGCCTTTTTGTACTTATTTGTTAGGATATCCTGAAGTCCTGACGTGATAGAGCAATTCGGCAGCCAGATAGAATACAGATTGCACATATAAAATGTCCCGATAATTAAAAATAAAAGAGGATGAGTTTGAATTTGAAGGTATGTATTTAAAAACAATAATTGTAAATATCGGAGGCAGGAGAAAAATATGCCAAATTTTGTAAGACTCTCTTCCAATGGCTTTAATTTCCTTTGGAGGAAAAGCTTGCACCACGGGGAGCCAAACCAAATCAATAGAGCAAAGATCTATTTACTCAACCACCGAAGGCGACGAGAGAGCATAAGAGAGTTTAACAACATTTTACAGAATCTATAATGAAAAAAGGAGAATGCAATGTTGTTTTTCTTTCTTTAGTAGGTTTAGTTCAATCTGCTTACATGGATCCAATCGTGTTAAAAAGTCAATGAATATGGTTTATTATTGAAAATTCAAGTTTAATGACGATTTAAAAAAACCGTGTTCTGGTTTATGGACTAATATGAGTGGTCACTCTAAAGTCAGTACTAAAGAGTTATTATTTGTTGTTTGCAGTTATTATATTCAGTTAGCAATTTAGCAAAATTTTGCGTTTAGAAAAGGACAAGTTAATAATACATAAAACAAGTCACTTTTACCTAATTTTGCATTATTAACTTACGCAAATTGAATAATAGAACCGCAATTAACCAAGAGGCCCGAAGCTTGAAAAAGGAATCTTTATATTAGGTTCGCCGCCTAAATCTTTTACATGGAGGTAAATATTTGCGGTCATAGGTGATGTAGATAATATTAAACATTTCTGCGTGTACATATTGTTTAGCGTATTAGAAAATTATCAAAAATTTCTCCGTTCAAATTTTTAATAATATCCAAAAAACCATCGTCAATTTAAGGTTAAACGGTCATCGCATATACAAAAAATTTAAAAATCCGCCCGCGGCATTCCGTAATACGTATTTCTAACAATTTATAAATAAAAATAAAAAATTTTTTGAAAAAAATTCAGTTAATATAAACTTAAAATTTATTTACAGTAAACACAATTTTTATTTTTATGTATACAATTTTAAGTTTCTGAAGACGAAGATGGTATCTTAAGATGCTTCTTTTTTTTTTCTTTAACCATATAATCCAATTAAAATAATAATTTAAGTTGTTGTTATTTTTATTAGCTTTGTGATCTATATAAATGTATCTCCCTATCTTTTTTTTTCCTTACCATTTTATTCTTATTCTTTATTATTATTTTATTTATTTCGAAATGTGAATAAGTTTCTCTAGTTTTCTAGTTTTCGTTAAATTGAAAAAAAAAAAATAAAATTCCAATTATAAAAATTATAAAATGTTTTTGGTTTTGTGTTTGAAACGACACAAAACGTTGAAATAAAAAAAAAACGTTGATGTTGATGATGATGATCTTAAAGAAATAAAAAATAGTCTTCGTTTTGTGTGCAATATGATCATTTAAATTATGACAATCATAATCTTTAACATTCATTCACCCTCATTATCATAACTTATTTTTATTTTTTATTTTATTTTTAATTTTTGTTTCTTGTGCAGAAACAGAAAAACCGGCCAATTATAATGTTATTTGTTACAACTGCTGCAAACAATGCGAAACGGTATGGGACCGTTGTTTTGCAGAAAATATATATGAACGCATTAAAATAGATATTGCGCTCATCTTTATATGTAGTGTGTAGTATATAATGTAGATGATCAGTGCGACATTCCACGCAGGTTAACCTATTATCCACCATTTGTTTTTTTTTTTTTTTTTTAATTCAATTAAATGTGGCAATGAATTACCATAATATAATTATATGTACAAACCCATTGAAAAAAAAAATACAAAATACAAAATACAAAACTGTATGCGCGCGATCTTACTAATCCGATAATATACCAATCGATTTGCAATTACAGTTTTTTTGCAAACAAGCAACAAAACAAAAAACCAAATTAAATTGTTGAAAATTACATAATGATTGTAATTATATTATCGTCCAATTATTACTTAATAATTATAAATAATTAAATTAAAATTAAATAATAATTAATTATATGACAAAAAAAAATAACTAAAACTAAAATTAACGTCAATTAGTAGTGCATTAAAATTGTTTCGCTTTCAAAATATCATATTGCTGCGGCTATTAGTTAATCGATCGTTCATTAGGTAACTCTGTAAACATAATATTCACAATATTCTCGATCGTTTCAATTATTTCTGAATTTTTTTTGTCTTTCTTTTTTTACCTCTGTTTACCCTTCTGAAGCACTGCGATTTGGTTGAGTTCATTAAATTTTTTGTTTCGATACGATTCGAGCGTGGAAACCTTCAAGATTTCAACTTGTATTTTTTTTACAATATAACGTCACAATTCACGTGGAAATGATCGCGATCTACAAGATGATGATCAAGTTGAAAACATACAAAAAAATGTTATTTTAAGTCGTTCGACTTCATTGTTTTTTGTGTATATAGTAAATAAAAATCTAATTATCATGTGTGGGTGTGAATCGCTCGCTTGGACGTTTAAGCAATAAATGCGATATACGAAAATTAACACAAAAAAAAAAAAACACACAACAATATAATACCGTAAAATATCTTTAAGATGTTACTTTATTTTATCTTCGCGTTTTTTTTTTTTTTTTAATTTTTTGTAGGACACTTTTTTTATTATTTTGGATAATTTTAATGTTTAATTCTTTGAAATTTATAATCTTAATTTTTGTTGACATTTTTTTGTTTCGTTTCTTTTCATTTTTTGTTGTTGTTGTTGTCGAAATTATAAAATGAAATTTATGAGAAATATAAATTTATGATTTAATTTGGTTTTTTTTTATTTGGTTAAGAAATTAATTAAAGAAAATTTTCTTATTTCTGTACATTCATACATATATACTACATAGTTTTATTTTATTTTATTTGTAGTATTTTCGGTTAAAATTAATTAAGATAATAAAATATAAGTTTATGGATTTTTTTATTTAAGTTTTTTGTAGTTACAGTTGTCAAAGATCAAATTTTTTGGTTTGGTCGTATATGCTTGTACAAATTAAATGGAAGATGCGAGAGATTTTTATCGATGTGACAATTAATGAAATGATAATATAAAGTGAAACAGGTGACCATTTGGATTCACAGATCTTATTATAGCATATAAAATTATACTAGTAATTGCCAATTCGAATTTTTTTAAAACTGGGTATGAGAAAGTTTTTTTAATACGCATTTCACACGCTTAGATGGGTTTACATTCCTTGCTTAGATTGTATTTACAAATAAACTGAGTAAACAAAAAAATTGAAATCTATATTGGACTGAAACCATCCATTATCGCTGAGAAGATTCAGATTCATATGTATCGACAGATCTTATGACGAAACAAATTAAAACTAGCTATGTTTAAAGTCAAAATTCAGCAAATCCAAGTGTATTTATTTTACTAATAAGAATGTTTGAAATATTTAAAATATTAGTGCATCCACAATGCAAAACTTTTTATTTTTGACATACAGGTTTGTATAAATTTCCAACTTAACGGTAATAAATGTTAGTTCTTTCAAACCTGTACGACACAAGAAAAAAGTTTTTCATTGTGAATCCATTGTAACTCTACCACAAAATATTAAACTCAATTTGTTTCTCTATCGAAATTGTATTTATTTACCCTAAGAATTTCAAAAAAATCGAATTTTATATGAAATGTAGGGAAATAATCAAGCAATCTAAATGCGTGTTGGCACAGTAATTACAGGTCCCGACATCTATCTTTAGAGATATCAAGGAATTCAATGAGAGCGCAATTGCAGATATTGAATTTTTTTGGTTCAGAATTTCTGGATTTACAATAAGGTGATTTTGACAAAAACTCGGATTTTCCATAAAATGTAGAGAAGTAATCAAGCAATCTAAATGTGCTTTGGTACGGCAATTACATGTTCCGGAACCTTTGTTTAGAGGTATAAAGAACAGCAATCGGAGCAGATTTTGGATTTTTTTTTGGCTCAGAATTTACTGAGATTATTTAAATAATATCGGATTTTTAATAAAATATATGTCACAGTAATTACTTCAATGGGAACACAATTGCAGATATTGGATTTTTTCAGACTTTGCATATAGTAACTTTGTATATAGTAAGCTGATTTTCTCAAAAACTGAATATACCATGAAATGTATGGGAATGAACATTTTGTGCATTCGCACAACAATTATTTATATGCAGGTCCCAAAACTTTTGTTTAGAGGAATCAAGAACCGCTCAGCTCGCTTTGGGCTCAGAATTTGCTGATTTTTAGTGAGGTAGATTTTCAAAAAAAAAAAAAAAAAATAATCGAATCCGTTATGAAAGTAGTTGTAAAACGATATTTCAGATTTTGGAACAAAATTTTGATTCGAGTTAGCATTAGACCGGTACTGCCAATACGAAAATGAAATTATATGCGATTTTTTTTAAATTCGGATTCGCATTTTTATAGAATATCGCGGTACTAGATTTCCGAATACGAATCAATTTTAAGTAAAACTCACGGGTCCCGAAACTTCTATATAGAAGTATGTATTAAGAAACGTAAACGGAGTACAATTGCAAATTTTGGATTTTTGGCTCAGAATTTTCTGATTTATTGTAAGGTGCTTTTGAAAAAACATTCGTAGTCGATGAAAATAACAATATTCAAAGCATCTTGGAATCGTTATTGTAAATGAAACTTACAATCATGAATTTTTCAACCTTAGAAGTAACAATAGTGACACAGGAGGAGTTAAATCCTAAAAAGGCGCCAAGAAAAAAATTGTAAAGTTATCAGTACAGCGATTTTGGTCGCAAAATGAGGATTCATTTGAGGATTACCGAAAGGCAATAGGATTGGTAAATTGTATTGGTGTTGAATGTGCATTTTTTCTTTCAATTTTTCGTTTAATATGATGCAAATAAGAGTAAGAGAGATAAAATGACGCGAGTAATGGGGATAACATGATACAAATAAGAGGAAAAAGCTCAAAAGAGAACGATTGATGTATTAAATATTGAGGGGACTGAGATAGAACAACAAATTTCGAAATAAAAAAAAAATTAAAAATATTTACGACTACGAAGTACGAAGCGAGACTCAAAATAAAAAATATTAACCAAAAAAAAAACAAAAAAATTAGAAAACAAAATGATTTTGCTTATTTGGTTTAGTATTGTGTTGCAACACTTGCAACTCATGATGGTCGGTTGCTATGCTATATGATGTTATGTCCGAGGATGGAGAAATTTTATTGTAGCATATACACAGCAAATAAAAAAGCGAGATGTAATGTAAATTCAATAAGAAGAATTTATAAATTAAAAATCATTTATATTACTGTTAACCGAAATTGAGGACCGAAAATTTTTATGTGGCGTAATTAATTACTTTTCAATAATAATTAAATATTTCACAATTAATTCTTAAAAATGAATTAATTCATAATTAAAATTTTAATTAATTAATTGATTTAAAAAAAATTGATGTAGCAAAATTAATCCTTTATTAAAAATTAATTAATTTCACGGTAAAAATTTTGCGAAATTAATTAATTTTTGTCGTTAGAATTAATTGTTGGTAACTTAATGTAAGGGGCCAATTTAATTAAATTATACCTAAATTGTTATTAGTTATAATTTTTTTTTTTATGAAAATCAATAAATAATTAATGAAAAGAAAAATTATAAATTATATTATATCACAATTATCACAATCTGCTTGAACAATAAACAACAATAGACACAAAAATATTTATGAATTCCCCATGTCAGAAGAAAGGGAAAAATAACTCAAGGCGAGCGTAAGCACCAAAAATTTGAACCGATTCACCCGATTCGTTTATTTTTGATACTTACCACGAGGAAACGCATGAGAAAATACACTAATACAATAAACAAAATTTTATTACACACAATAGCAAAATGTATATTATACGTTGTGTACATATACAAAATTCTCAATCCTCAATCCTCATTTTGCGACCAAAATCGCTGCACAGGAATGTGTGTGCGATTTCTAACTTGCTTATTCAACGCAATACTTAGAACTGAATATTAAGTCAAGACAATTATTTAAATAGAGCAGAGGAAATTACAACTGAAAAATGTGAATGTTAACGAGTGTATTTATGCCTTTATGCATTGGTACGCAACACTTCAAAAGTCGCGGGTTCAAGTTATGATGTATCAATTGTTATTTATACGTACATACGTATACTTATATGTATATAAACATAATCAAAACCAACAAAAATGTTTATACAAGCCGTATTATGGCGATACAAACACAAATAAAGCCTACTACCTTTTTTAGTGTCGTGCCGCAGTATAATCTTTATATACATTTGTTATACACTTTGAATTGGAAAAGGAATCAACATATTTGACCAAAAGAGAGGAGTATTATTATTATTAGTAAATGCTTTATTATATACTATAATTTAGAGTAGTACGGACTGTCAATACGTCAATATGGCTTTTATTTTGTTGTCTGCTGAGGTTTCTGTAAATCATGCAGCTGTTGAGTTTCTTTGAAGCAGCGTTAACGTGTATTTCAATTGATAGTTAAACGATCAAGATTATCTCCGTAATAATTTTCAGGTTCGCCTAGAAAGTTTTATCTTTTGCTTTGAACGTTGGGTTTTGTTTTCTGAGTATTTACTGTCAGAGCTGTAAGTTTGGCCATGTTTAAAAAAATATAGTGTGTGGCGGATACGCGCTGGAGAATTAAAATTATTAACGGTAGTGTGGAGTCTCGGAATTAGATGTATCATTTTAGAATCTCTTTCCATCTCAAATTTTGAATTTCATCATAATCGGTTAAGGAATAGCCAAGTTATTGTACATCCTAGTTGGCCATATTCCAAAACTTTGTCCAAAAATTATTTTAGCATTCCATTTGCATCGCACATGTTAAATTCCACAAAACTCATTAAGAAACAGATCAGTTCCATCCTATTTGGCCATGTTCCAGAATTTCATCTAAATATAACTTTAGAATCCCACTTCCAGTGTACCTGTCCAATTTAATCGTAATCGGTTAAGAAATTGGCAACTTCCATCATACTTGGCCATATATTCCAGAACTTGATCCAAAAATCGTTTTAGAATCCTATTTTGAATCCACAGGTTAAATTTTATCATAATTGGTTGAGAAATAGGCAAGTTCCATCCTACTTGGCCATATTCCAAGACTTCAAAATCCCATTACTATTGCAGAAGACAAATTTTACAAAAATTCTTTATGAAATAGATAAGTTTTATCCTAATTTGCCATACATGATTAAGGTTCAACTTGAAGTATAAGATATTTAAAAAAATCCATATGCCATATGCCTTGAGACTGATTTAAACCAAACTTTGCACAAATATTGTTTTTGAAGGTTGAGCTGAAGATTGACTTGAGCGGTTCAATTAGGGAGTGATTTGGGAGTTTAATTAGATTAATTTTGAAGACCGAAGTTGAGTCACCTCATGGGGTTCCAGCGCTTTATTTTTGTATGTTAATATACTATAAATGTATGTCTAATGAACTAAATTCAATGAAAATGTGCATGCAAAGAAAACTTCTGTTTGTTTGAAGCAAAGAAATGTATTTTCACTGTTTGTGGATTATTTTCTACTCTATTAATTATTACTGGTTCTTTATATCCAACATTTTCTAATAATTTGTCCGCAAATTTTAATAAACACTTCTCGCCTATCGAAACTGGGAGATTTTTTCTTGTTACGGTAGCGTTTGTATAAAACTGTAATTCTCGGTGCTTCGACTCAAATCTCATACACCAATATTGAATTGGACCAGAGTTTCTAATAATAGAATGATTGTGTGTAAATGATGCTTTGGCTTTAGATTATCATCAAATAAAACATTATACATTTCGTTATGTATATAGCTATATCTTATTTGCAAGTAAATGTAACATTTCTTCATTAAAAGAATTGCCCAATAAAATGGTTATAATCTCTTGAAACAAACAAACATATTTCCACACCCGATCAGACTTTGGCACCCTGTCTCCAACAGGAAAAGTAATAAAATATAACAATTTATTTAATTACTCCTTCAAAACAATCGTAGATTACGTCTACACAAAATTTTTGTATCACATAAAAAGTTGTTCGCGTATTCAAAGCAGTACTAAATTGAATTATAAATATGTATTATAATTATGTACATTTCGAAGCTTAATTTCAACTTCATATGTATGTCGAGGAGCAATATCAAAGCAACCTTGATTATACAAGCCATAATCTAAAAATCGAAGCTTTTATAAGGGAATTAGAAACGACGAAAAAACCAAAATTTCCATAGTAAAACACATAAAACATATGGGAAATCACTTTTTTTCCTAAGACAAATTTGTAAATGAAAACGTTGTAAATTCTTAATTATGATTTCTGAAATATTTTCATAAATGTTTTAATTTCAACATATATAAATCTCGTTTAAGTAAATCGTTTTCATTTTCTTGTAATAATTGATTTATTTAAACCAAAATATAAAAAAAAGTTCATAACAACAGCTTTCTGATCAAATTAAAACGAAAAGCTTACTACAAATCGTGTGCATTAAGTCAATATACATAGATGGCAGTGGGTAGTAAACATTTTGAAAAATCGTAACAAAAATTGCGACCTGGGGAAATTTGAGTTCAAAAATTGTAGGAAAAGCCAAACAAATTCAGAAAATATTAAGAACGGGTCATAATTGTGTGATTAAATAATTTTTTTTCATGTTTCTCTGCCAACAAGTATAGACATCTTACGTACACTAGTAAAACTAAAATATAAATTTAGCAAGTATTATTTTAATTTGTCAGAGCCAACTTTGATGTATTTTTCAAAATGAAAGTTTGAAAAATATATTTTAGAAATAATTTGATTTTAATATTTCTGCAATTAATATTTACTTAATACCAATATACCCTTCTTGTATATTGCTGCTAAAGATATGTAGATCACTTTTGTATAAACATTTTGTAACATTTTTGCTGTTTTCATTGAAAAACTTGAAGCTAAAAAACACCGTTTTTACTATGGATTCCTATGGAAATCAGTGAAAAGTTATACCACTAAAAAGCTTCTAAAAAATACGTCATAATGATTATGGCTCTATACTCTAGAAGGCTCTGGCAATATCGTTTATATCAATTTTGCAAAACCTACCCTGACTGAACCCTAACACTGAATTCAAAGCCAAATTATCTCCCACTATATTGTTTAGAACAAAAAATATTTTGACGATTGATCCATTTGCATTGATCATTATTCCATTATGATCAGTTCCATTCAACACGCCTATCAGCGGTTTAATACATTTGTTAAATCGGTATGTTTTAATGCCAATAGTTTTTATGAACATTGCTGAAAAAATAGTTGACTAAGATGAAAATTTTAATGGAAATACTGGGAAATTGTTAGAAAAATCAGCAATTTATTGTTTACCCCGTTACCCGTATGACTATACCAAGTGGATCGCAAGTTTCAAAATCGTCATAGTATAAGTTAAAAGGTATAACATGTTTATCTATAAAATTTTTCATTTTGTTTTTCCAATTTCTACCTTGCACTAAACTGCATATAGTATGTTTGAAGAAAGCTTTTCGTTAAGAGTTTTAATATTTTGCAAAGTGTGTGCAAAAACATCAGTGCAAGGATTTTGTTCAAAAAACGAGACTTGAGAGTTGCGATTTTCGTGTACGTACTAGATATAAACAGTAAATATTATTGTTGTTTGGTTTAATTTTAACATTATCGTACATCTAGTAAGCCGATAAAAATTGCAACTCTCAAGTCTCGTTTTTTGAACAAAATCCTTGCACAGGCATTTCAAAAAATTTACGAATTGGGAGTTCTATCAAAGCAACCTTGATTAAACAAGCCATAATCTAAAAAACGAAGCTTTTATAAGGGAATTAGAAACGACGAAAAAACCAAAATTTCCATAGTAAAACACATAAAACATATGGAAAATCACTTTTTTCCCTAAGGCAAATTTGTAAATGAAAACGTTGCAAATTCTTAATTATGATTTCTGAAATATTTTCATAAATGTTTGAATTTCAACATATATGAATATCGTTTAAGTAAATCGTTTTCATTTTCTTGTAATAATTGATTTATTTAAACCAAAATATAAAGAAAAGTTAATAACAACAGCATTCTGGTCAAATTAAATAGAAAAGCTTACTACAAATCGTGTGCATTAAGTCAATATACATTACATAGATGGCAGTGATGGCATTTGAAAAATCGTACGAAAATGGCCACCTGGGAAAATTTCAAGTTCAAAAATTGTAGGAAAAGCAAAACAAATTCAAAAAATATTAAGAACGTCTCATAATTTTGTGATTAAATAATTTTATTTCGTATTTTTCTGTATAAATCTGAGACATCTAACGTACACTAGTAAAACTAAAGATAAATGTAGCAAGTATTATTTTAATTCGTCAGAGCTAACTTTGATGTAATTTTCAAAATGAAAGTTCGAAAAATATATTTTTGAAATAATTTAATTTTAATATTTCTGCAATTAATATTTACTTAATATACATATACCCTTCTTGTATATTGCTGCTAAAGATATGTAGAACACTTTTGTATAAAAATTTTGTAACATTTTTGCTTTCTTCAATGAAAAACTTGAAGCTAAAAAACATCATTTTTACTATGGATTCATATGGAAATCAGTGAAAAGTTATACCACTAAAAAAGCTTCGAAAAAATACGTCATAATGATTATGGCTCTATACTCTAGAAGGCTCTGGTTCTATACGTGCATTAGAATCCCAGTTGTGATCCTCTTATTTAGGTGGGTAATTCCTTTTTGTGCATCCTGCAAAGTTTCTGTGTGAATAACAAAATATTTACTTGGTTTATATAAATCCAAATCCTGTAAATGTTTTAGTAGTAGAAACTTACTGTGAATTTCGGTATGGTTATTCACACACTTCGAATAAGAGCTGAGATTTCTTTCTATGATTCTCATTAATTATGCAAGGCACTAAGGTTATGAATTATGATATAAAGAGGTATTTAGTTCAATGGGATTCAACAGTAACGTGTTCGGTACTTTAAAATCTTTGTCGTAATTAGTTTCCTGTGTTTTTAATACAGTGTTTTACAACTATTATAGTGGCGTTTTAGTCGACTCAAACCAGAAAATATTGAAATAAATTTGTTGTTTGGACATTTATAGCTGAAAAATTTAGGTTGTTGGATATAAATATTGTTATTTAAACCAACAAAGGTACACACATTTCGCAATTCATTTTTAATGATAAATGTAAAAATTAAAAGTAATTTGAATTCAAATGATTACAAAATAAGTAATTGTTTGTATAGGATTTAATTCTGCATTAACTAACCCTAATATATCGGCTATCTAGTATATCTGATATAGTGTGAGTGTATTGTAAAAATATTGTTGTAGGAACAGCCATGCTTTATATGATTCTACCGAATAATTTTAATTGAAAGCACAGTGTATTTTAAATGCAGTAGTTAAACTATATTTTTAGGAATCTCCAGTGGCTGTAGAAGGTATGAAAAATAAAATGAAATGCTTGCTGCGGGCGTATAAAACCGGAAAAGATAACGCAGATCATACCGGCGAATTCCCGAAAGTCATCCCTTTAGAAACAGAATTGGACGAAATTTTTGCGATCGTCCCGTTTGTGAAATCCGTTTGGAAAATCTATAACTCATATGTTTCCAAAAAAAAACTCTCCATCCTCAACTTCCATATCGTCACCTGAAGCATCATCATCCCGCACATCATCATCACCCCACACATCATAATCAAAGACATCCGAGCCACCTGTCAAACCATCACCTGTAACACATTTTCACCTATCGCACCATCACCTGTTACATCATTACCGTCCAAATCATCTTCTAAACCATCCCATTCCATGTCAACACCTTCCACATCATTCTCTTCAATACCAATAGAAATTGTTGACGATGATGATGCAGCTCAGTCATCACAACTTCCCTCATTATCCACAAGATCTACTTCTACACCTAACGACTTTACTCCAGTAAAGTCTAGTCGAAGATCAATTTTAGAGACGCCCGCAGCAAAACGAAAGCGTAAGTCAGTTTACGCTTCGGAATCATTTAACATAAAAAAGGAATAATATTATTCCCCAGTGACGAGAGAAATAAATGTCACAATGAATTGAAGGAAATTTTAAGGTCACAAAAGCCGAAATTTCAATTCGTTTTTAGTAGTACGTTTATGTATATATGTGTAGATGTTCCAAAGATGTTTGAAATTAAATTCCTCATATTGGTTTTAAATTTTGTTATTTAAGATAAAGCTTGAATTTTTAAAATCTGTCGCGATCAAAGTTTTTTGTTGTAATGGATTTATACAAATTTTACTATTATTAATTAAATAGTTTTTGGAAATGTCAGTTAAACGAAAGGTGGTGTGTAAAGAATTTGCGTTTGTTGATGGTGAAATTGAAGAAGGAAAAAAAAATTCTTAAATGCATTCTTAAATATCTAAAATTATTAAGAAGAGTTTGTATATGGTACAAACAATCTTTAGAAATTACAAACTAAATGGTTGTATCATCAAAACAACGATCGGGAAGACCACATAAACTCAATGAACGCGAAAAACAGTTAGTTGTATCACAAATCAGAGCTAACCCATGTAAATTTGCAAGTAAAATAGCTGCGAAGATGTGTGTAAACGCTGGAAAGAAATGTAATCGATCAGCTATTAGCAGAATTATTAACCAAGCTGGATTTAAGAGCCGCGTCGCCAGAAAGAAGCCGTTTATAAAGAAACAAAAATCGGCAGAAGCTCTTATGTTTTGTATTATCTCATGTCCGTCAGCCTAAAGAATTTGGGACGCTGTCATTTTGTCTGGCGAAAGTAAGTCTATAGCATCTATGGAAATGACGGAAGGGTCAGGTTGTGGCGGAAACTAAATTCTGAACAGCAAACAAAAAATACAGTAGACATAGTTAAACAATGCGAAGGTAGTATTATGGTGTGGGGATGTATGTCGTCAGCAGGAGGGGAAAAACTGGTGTTTGTGGATACAACGATGACACGATTTGGGTATTTAAATATTTTACAAGACAATTTGAAGACAAGTGCTCAGCAACTTGGTCTTGATGGAGTGTGTATCTTCTACTGCTCACTACACTGCACATATTGTTCAAGAGTGGCTTATCTACAATTGTTCACATCAACTCAGAACACCACCCCAACCACCGGCAATTAATCTGATGGAACATCTATGGAATATCCGATAGAACATCTTAGAGCACTGGATTCGAATTCATAACATCAGAAGCAAACCTGAGTTGGAAAACGCCGTATAAACCGAATGGAGTAAAATAGGGCCTGTGGTTACCGAAAAGTCGGTGATGTCTATGAATAAATTGATGGAAGAGGTTATCAAATATAAGGGTGGTTCAACTTCCTACTGATTCCTACGAAAACCTCACAAATCTCATTTTATTGTTTTGTAATACTGAAGCGTATGTTGATTTATGCAACAAAGAATTTGGCCAAATTTTCTTTTTGGGTTTTTACTTTAAAAACTAGTTGTAGTCACTAAAAATAGACTGAAATTAAAGAAAAACTAAGAAAATTGTTTTTTATTTGGATTTATGAGAAAATCATTGATTTATAAGTTCAATTAAAGTGTATGTAAAGTTTTACACGGAAGTGTATATTTTATTTTAATTATTAACATTTTATTTAATAAAAATATTTAAAACATTTTGTTTTTAATGTATAGGTGTATAACGTTTTTTCTTATTAATTCTTCTAAGAATAACTGCTTCCTATTAATTTCTCCACCTATTATATTGATAATTTTCTTATTAGGATCCGATTGAACTACCGAGTCAAGTATATTTGAATCTAGCATGATTTCGTCGTTCTGTATTTTGCATATATTATGCAGTACACAGGCCAAATAAATTATTTTTTGGATTAAGTACAAATCAACTTGCTCGGTAAAATGAAATATGCGACGAAATCGAGACTTTAACATACCTTTTGCATTTTCCACCACCATTGTATAAGAATGAAGTCAGAGCACCTTATCCGTAAATGGCCCTCCAATGGACCTACCATGACTTTTAAGGATAACCACTATCTCCCAAAATAAAAGTATTAGGTGGGGAAAATTTGCCTTATTTTCCTCAATCTTACGATACAAAGCGCTACGCCGCAGCAATCTTGCATCTTACATGGAACCCGGTTCACCGCAGTGCAAATCCATGATTTTTTTTTGGGCATCTACTACTATATACTACCTGCACATTAATGCTATAATACTTTTTCCTGTTACAAAAATCTACAAGATTTATTAATGGAACCTTTATTCGAATATGAGTTCCATCAATGGCCCTAAAAATATTTGGAACCTTTTTCATATCATCAAATTTGTTAGCCATTAATTTGCTCTCTTCATGTGTAGGCCACTCTAAATACTAATTCGCAATTTTCAAATAAAAATTTGATACATGCACACTTACCATTCCAAGCTGTAGATTTTGCTACCCCCAAAGAGATTACCTAGTTCCTGAAACGTGATTGTATTACTCAAATACCAAATGCGGCCAGGCCCCACTTCCTTTTCAGTATGTACTTGGTATTTTGCGGTAAATATACAAATTTCGAAACATATAAAATAATTTATTATTTCCATATCGTCGCCATCATAATATTCAATTAATTTTTAAAACGAAATTTTGTGTTATTATTTTGATAGTGGCCCCGATTATTGAATATCGTAAAGCGTACATGGAATTTCACGCCGCATTCACTTCCGACCGATTCAATAAGCGGCACAATTATTCTTATTTAATTAACAATTCCGTATACTATAGCTTTGGTAAAACGTTTTTTAGCAGTTTTAGTAAAAAAAAAAATTGATTAACATAATTTATATCTGATTTTTAGCAGCCACTATACAAACACATTAAACAAACCTAAATTGAATCATAAATTCCTGCCTAAACGCTGGTACGAAAATTTTGTTAAAGCATTTAAATCAAAATTTGAAACTAAAACCTGTGTATATTGGACACTCAAGGGACTAAAAATTTTGTCCAACATATGGAGTGGTCCAAGTTATAGAAACATTCTTCAAATTGGAAAAATAACATTTATTATCTATATGGCGATCTTCAATATGAGCTGGACAGTTGTTGATTAATAAAATTTTTCGTTTTTATTTACGCATGATGTCGTCAATTCCACGGACCCATTCTTCGAATATGCAGCCGGTCATGATTTATTTGACTTCCTTATCACCAGTAAATTATTGTCTTTTAATTTTCAGATGCAGTTGGTTTAGCAGATATCCCTAGACTAGTAATGGTTTCAATGTTTCCCCATCGCACTTCAACATAACAGTACAGTCAACCTTTCTTTCGACAGTTTTCCACTATAACACTTTTCATTTTTCAACACCATACTTTTATGTCAGGTAGAACTTAAGAATAAACCGTCATCAGCATTGAACCAATCTTTCGGCTCATAGCCTTCAACTAAAGATACAAACATGTCTCGAAAACTAGAACTGTAACGAGCACTCACATCGTTCGCCTCACCGTTAAGCAATTTGTATTTCGTACCGTTCAAGAAATTTTTCAAGTTTTTCATTTGATGTTTGAAGTTCATTCAATCCAAGTTTTTTGGCTATATTTTTGGCACACTGTTATATTATATGGCCGGAAATCTTGCATCATGGAAATGTGTTTTGTAATGCGGTTTACGAAAACAGAGAACCAACATATACATATAGTAAATGTACCAAAGAAAATTGTTTTATTGTCAAGAAATTCTGTCCAACATATAAGTTAAGGAGGCTGTCCAAAATATAAAGGTAAATTCGATTTGAAAAAATATAAATCCATGTGGTTTTGAAGGAACTTTAAGAAATGCCCAATATATAGAAATGTCAAAGTTAAAGAGGTGTCCAACTTTGGAGGTTTTACGAATTTCTAAATTTACCAAAGCAATACGCCAAACATTTATTTATTTACCTCTACAGTCCTTTCGTTCATTCTGCTTTAATGTTTCGAATTAAACATAAAAAAATATATAATTAATTCACAAACTTATTTATTTATAATTATAACACAATTTTTCCAAAAAGGATCACACAATACAAAATTGAATACCTAAATATCACACATGTAAAATTAAATGTCAATAATGGAGTGTAGATAGATACAATTTTAAGAAAATTTAATAGTATAGTAACACTGCGGACAATAGAAACATTTTGAAAAGAAAATGCCCATATATGGGACTCGATAACAGCTATTGGAAGCGAATAAAAAAACATATAATTGTACACATGAAAGTTAATTTTAAGACTAGCAAGAAATTATTTTAAGTAAAAATTCAATTTTACAAATCTAATTAGATGAACAACAATATCTAAAACAACCCTAAACCCATATAAAATATAAGAAAAGTATACATTTGCTTTTCAATTGACACCGCGAAACACAACATAACTGCTCTGACCTGCAAACTCCAACAACTACCACATACATATTTTCAGAAAATTTCAAATTCCTATTAGGCAATGTTTTTGGGATTCCGATTTATATGTCATTCTACAAAAGGTACCTTTTTTTTAGCAAAAGCTGATAAAATTTAATCATCTCAGCTTCAGCCATTATTTATAAATCCATTATTGCTAAAAATTTAAAAACATACTTTTTATTGTTTAATTGTTTCAATACTATGTTGAAGCTTCAGACAATTTTTCGTAATTTGCTACTTAATATTTCCGATTTACATATTCCATCTTAACATATCGCAGCCTGTTGTATTGACATGAAAAAAATTGGTCGAACGATATTACGACAGTGGGTAATATTTAGATGTGGCCATTTAAGTTTCCACGGTTTTCAATATCGGTATTGAAAACCGGTATTGAACTAAATTTTTCCAATACCGAAATCGTATCACAATACCGGTTTTTTACGGTTTTCAAAATTTTAATATTTCGAAGTTAGAACAAAAACCAGAAAGTTGCATTACTTTTTGCGATGAAAATTAAAAAATTTAGTTTTCTGAAAACTTTCATTTTAATCGCCTAACGGCCTCAAGCAATGCTAAAATTTGAAGTTTATAAATGAAAGAGAAAAAAATAGAAGTTCTTTTGTTCTGCCATTTGTCGATTTTTTAATTAGTTAAGGGGTAACCAGCGAATCCATAAGAATCCTTACAGAATTTATGAAAATATTTCCTTACAGAATATTTGACATACCGGCCACCGAATCCTTAACAACTGACAAATGCAATATTAAAATTATAATGTAAATTGCAAAATTATTATTTTTCAGAAAAGTGTGCTGTGCAAATTTTGATGTATTCTGACATTTCCTTCAGTGTGTGCATTAGTTTTCGCTCTGTTAAGTGGCAGTTGAACTGAACGAAAAGTTCTTAAAGATTCACTGGTCAGTAACATGTAGTTTCTCTTTATCGCATTTTTACTTAAAATTGTTACTGACTCGCTGGTTCCCCCGTTACTCGCGGGTATTTGTTAAGTGCAGTCATAGTGTGTTATTCTTAAAAATAACTATTTTTTTAGTACATCTTAATACTATATATGCATATGTGATTGGTAAGTGATGCAATTTTATTCGTGGTTTATTTAATTTTTATTTTATTTTATTTTATTTAAATATAACCCGTAACAATCAAGTACCAAAAAACAACATGCCAAAACAAAGCTCTACTGTCTGAAAGTATTTCGCAAAATCAAACGATTCGGCTAGTGCAGCGAAATGTACCGTGTGCAATTCTCTCATCAAATGCAGAAGTTCGAGCACATCTGGTCTGATCACCCATATGAGAACCATCCATAATATAATTAACCAAAATTCGAAAGTAGATGAAACAACTGTTGCAGAAGTTCCGAAAAAGCAAATGAAACTAAACGGATTCTTAAAAACTTTGGAAAAATTGCTGGCGAAATGTGCCGCTAAGGACGGTATGTCTTTAAGAACGATTACAAAGTCCGATGCAATACCCGAGTTTATTTAAAAGCGTCGTTTCCTAATGCCGAAAAGTCAAACCACAGTCGCAAAAATATTCTCGTTCTACGAGATTAAAAAACAAGAGCTGTTTGACAAAATTTCAGTTTTGAAAAAATGTGGTGAAAAGTTTAGCATAACAGTTGAAGAATGGACCGACATCACCATTAAAAGGTATTTAAATGTAACTCTTCAGATTGTAGTTGCGTATAGATTGGGTCTGGTTAAAATCGACGGTTCCTGTGCTGCTTTCACAACCGAAGAATTAATAAAACAAAAATTGTCAGATTTTGGGTTAGAATTTACGTATATAATCGCGTCTATTCACGATCGTGCTGCAGTAATGCAAAAATATGGACGGATAATTGCTGTAGACAGTCAACTGTGCTACAATCACGATGTTCCCTGCGAAAAATCACGTACCTGCCATAGCTAAACATGTTCGGGCGACAAATCAGATGAAGAAGATGCTGAGGAAAACGATGAAAAGAACGATTCCGATGAAGGTAATGATTCAGAATTAAATTGTAATGGGAATAATGGTCTTAAGGTATCGAATCGCAGCGACATTTTTAATGATATAACTGCTCATGGAAGTAGCAACAGAGCTTTTCGACGGAATATCAAATCTGTATTGAATAATTCGCGTAAATTGATTAAGTTTTTCTAGAGCTTGATGTCAAACTCTGTGGAACTCGTTGGTTCCCATGATTGAAACTAAGGGTGATAAAATTGAAACCATGCATTCAAAAAGCACTCTCGGACATTGGAACAAATAATTTTTATGAGGAAGTCGATTTTAAAGTTTTAGAAGATATTTTGAAAGTGTTAAAACCCGCATTGAATTGGCTGTTAAGAGCTAAGTAAGGATAACTCAACGATTTTAACCAGTGCAGGTGTACACAAGTTTTTGTTGAAAAATCTTTCTGAGCAACGGTCTAATTTAAGTATATTGATGCTGGATTCACTCAGAAAGCGATATGATAAGCGACACAATAAATATTTATTGTCCTTAATGAGATATTTTGAAAACCCAAATTCAAATATGTCAATAACTAGTTAAGTTATAGATTTGGAAATGGAATTTTATAGGGTTTCAGATTTTGAGTTTCTGAATTTAGAATTTCTGTTTAAAATACATATTATAAAAAAAAATAAAACAGATTTTGTATTTAAAATCCATAATTTAGAATTGAAACTTTTATGCTTTTTGAATGTCAGGTTATTTATTTAATGATTAATTTGCTGTCTTATCAATTTACATAGATGCCGAATTTAATTCATTTAAGGGTGTGTTAAGGGCTGATTTTAATATAGAATTAATAGTGAAGTAAATTATGTTTTAGGTTTCACCGAATTTGGTAAAATTAGTTTAATTTTTATTAAAATTAAATTGAATTAAATTTAGTGAAATTAATTTTTCGATTAATCGAATCATAATGTCATATTGTTAGTATTGATGTTGGTATTGGTACACCCAGAAAAATAATTCTTTAAATTTAAGAATTTACCAATTAAAACTAAGATATTTTCCCTATATTTTTTGCGCAAAGGAATTTAGGTTTTATTTTTAAGGATTTAAAATCTTTGGTTTTATGTTTTGAAAATTATTCAATTTCAAAGATAATAAATTTAAACTTAAGAAACTAAAACTTTAAATGTA
Organism: Tipula helvola; assembly: GCA_963556165.1. Lineage (NCBI taxonomy): Eukaryota > Metazoa > Arthropoda > Insecta > Diptera > Tipulidae > Tipula > Tipula helvola. The sequence goes on from OY744483.1 coordinate 117,828,041, forward strand.
AAGTAAACAAACATTCGCATTAGTTTTCCCTTTTACTACCACCCTCACCCCCTTCCCTCTTCAGTTGTAACTACAAGATCTGAAAAGCTTTAATTTAATTAATTATTTGTGTCTCCACTTTTTTTCCAATACCGGAGGGGCGAGATTTCGTTCCATCATCAAATCAATATCATTGTTCCCAAGCGGTCACCTAAATTTGTACTAACCGTAGCAAATGTTGCTTGACATCGTTGCTGAAGTTGTTGCGTCTCTTCTCTCTTGTCTACTCGCTCTCCATGAAATACAAAAAAATATCAAATAAAAAGAAATGGACAATTTTAGTTTGTATATTCACTCAGAGAAAAATTCGGGTAGAACAAACCAAAAACTCGGGTCAAAATAACATAAAATATTGTTATTTTTGCGCCAACCAAACACTTAGTCAAAAAATAACCAAATAAATTGGTAATAAAATAATTTTTTCTTGGTTACTAAAATTTTGGTTACAATACTGAAGGTTTGGTTCATATAACTAAAAAAAAAAACTACAAAGTTTTTGTTTACTTACAATAACTTTTTGTTAATACTTACAAATTTGTTGGTTATTAATTAAACATATAACTTTGTAACGTATACGAAAATACAAGTACATTTAACCATAAGATTTTGGTACATAACTTGAAAACCAATTAAGTTAAACTAAACATAAATTTAGTGTATAAATAATAAAATTTTATTGTTTATATTTAACAAAAGAAATAGTTAAAGACCCAAATTAATTTGGTAAGATCAAAAAAAAAAAAATTTGTCGTGAATACCGATTTATTTAGTAACTTTAACTGGAGATGCTTGGTTAATAATACAATTTTATTTTTTATATTTAACAAAAGAAATAATTAAAGACCCAAATTAAATTGGCAAGATCAACAAAAATAATTTGTCGTGGATACCGATTTATTTAGTAACTTTAACTGGAGGCGTATATATATATACATATATGGGGATGTGTGTGATACTCAACAATATATAGAAATCATACTAATACAGTAATAAAAGGCAACATTTTATTTTCAGTTCCAAATTTATTTAATGTATGGCAGAACTTTAAAGAATATAAAAAATCCTTAATAGAATTTATTCATTTCATTTAATTTATAGAACAAAAGCTAAATATTATAATACTAATAAATTAAAAAAACCTTAATTATTTTTAGATTTATTTATTTAAAGAGGAAAAGCGCTAATGAAATCATAAAAAGTAAACCGAATTAAAACGAAAATACAAATATTATTCTTTCATACGGCATAAAAACCTCGTAAACTTTTTTTAAAAATGTGTGCACTTCAAGTAGATAATATAAAAATTCAACAATATTTTATGTAAAAATATCTATATAAACCAAATACATTATATATATACATATAATATATATATATATATATATATATATATATATATATATATATATATATATATATATATATATATATATATATATATATATATCATTGAAACTTAAGTACATAAGTATATAAAATAGTATAACTAAGTGTATATGCACTCGTAAACAAAAAATGTATAAATATGTATATAAAATTATATGAGGCATACAACACCATGTTCATTTGCTAAACACCAAGGGTACAGCTCATTTACGGAAAAAATTTGACATGGTGTCGTATGCCTCCGGGGTACAGATATATACATATATTAACTTTATAAAAATTCAAGTATATTTATGTAAAAATATCTATATAAAACAAAAACATTAATATTAAAACTTAAATATTTAAACATATAAAAAAAAATATAACTAGCTAAGTGTAAATGCACTCGTAAAAAATAAATGTATATAAAACTAAATATTACTAAACTATATACGTTTACATTATGTATAACATATGTTGACGTTTTCGAGGAAACTTCCAGATTCTCGCCAATCTAACTTATCGCCTATTGCTGTATCGCCTATATGCTGTAAACATATTGCTGTAATACAATAAGTGGTTGTACACCATAATAACAAAATTAATAGTTCCAGATTGTATGTATCTGTGAATATGAAAGAAAAATTCAAAATATTTATTAGTTAAATAATAATAAGTATATATAATAATAATGTATATATATATATATATATATATATATATATATATATATATATATATATATATATATATATATATATATATATATATGTATATGTAAAAATAATTTGAAATTAGATAGTTACAAATTAAACGATCCGATTAATTATGATAATTTTATTTACCAGATTTGGAACGCGCTGAATAGCACATATGTATATGTATGTATATTTGAATAGCGCATATGTATATGTATGTATATAATAGGTATATGTATATTATGAACAATAGCAACAATCGAAACATATTTTTTGAAATAAAATATGTAATATAAATACCACAATAAAGAAAAATAATACACTATATTAATAATTAAATAAACAATAAAAGGAAAACTAATGAAAGAATTGCTGCAACTACTGCATAAGCACGCTACGTTTTTCAAACATTTTTTCGATAATACTTTTTTGCTTAAAAGATCTTTGTGTTTTTTACTAGTATTAACCAACTTATCATACAGTTTACCCTGCGGAGCGAGTCCTGCTCGATGTACCAAATATGTTTGCTATGAATATAAAGTGTAGTTATTAATGAAATTATTATATTTTATATAATTTCATAAAATATAAACTTACATATATTTCTTTTGGAAACATTATCAAAATTTGCTGCGTTAATGTGCGGCACAGTGTTACTCCCGGTTTTAAGTTTTTTTCCCAAGATGAAATAATCAGCTAGAAGTTGACAAAGCAATTGACGTGTTCTATCTTCGAGGTGACAATCGTCCTTATATTTTGATATAATGGAACGCCCAATCTCTGTACGGATCAGAACTGATTTCACATCCTGTAAAATTTAAATTATAATAAGTTTAAGTTTAAATAAGTCATGTCATATTTACGTACTATTGATTTATTTGAATCATCACCACTCGTTTGGGGATTATATCGGCTCTCAGCTGACTCAACTGGTTCTGTAGCTAATTCTAAATGTTGGGTCAATTCCTTCCGACATGCTCTTGTTTCTTTCTGCCAGTTGAATAAACAGTATTCAAAAATGGCTTGATTGCTAACTTCGTGTTTTCCAAATATTTTATTAATATGATGCTCCCTGAAATATTGTAAGCTTAGAAAAGAGATTCCAGAATCTAAATTAGTTTTAATAATAATATCAAATTGTTATCAATAGTTCTTACTGATTAATGTTTGGTATATATCACTTAAATCCCATGATGATATAATATTATAAAGTTCGTTGTCCTCGTCTCCAAAAATATCATCATCTTGAATTATATCACTTTGGTGCGTTTCATTAGAAGATGATGCAGGGAATTCATAAAATGTTGTATGGTCTTGTTCATAATCAATTGCCTCACGAAGTAATGTAGCCATGTTTGTTTCTTTATCAGTCGTCTCCTCAATCATTTTAAGTATTTTTTAAAGATATCACGGATGTACTTTTAATTCAAAATTTGTTTGTACAATTGAAAGCTGTTCACAATCCTTTCCCAATTTAAGCAGCTTCAAAAGACATTTGCAACGCTATAAACTAATATGCCATAAAATAGAAAATATTGCATTTAATAGTGCCCAGAGTATACTTGATAAAACTCCAGAGATTACTTTTTCTTTTCAGAACAGAATAACTCCAATAAGGAAATTCCCAGCACTTCTAATTGTAACATCAAGTTATCTCCAAAATTGATAAATAAAAGTAGTCGATCTCCAGATAAAATTAACAATGAAAGTGTTATATCCCCAGCAGCACTGTTCTTACTTTCTCTACACAGTAGATGCAATTTCAGCAGAAAAGATTTAAAATTCATTCAGAATAGTTTAATAATATTAATAAATAGTATCCCAATAGATGAGTTTACCGAAAGTTTATGTAGTCCAACTACTTTTAATTTATTTGAAAATGTAGATTCAGAATAAAACTTACTTAAATATTTAGAAAGGAAAAATTTGTATTCCACTGCATTTAACTTCTCGCATTTATCGCATTTCATTCAAGGACTCTTATGAAAAACTGAAGAAAAAACTGAAATGTACCCAAGTAAAATTCAAGTGCCTTTTTCATACGTAGATGATTTCGAAATTAATAACCCTTTAGGATCCCATGGCGGCACACACTCTATAACATTAATATATTATTCTTTTCCTACGATAAGCTCATCATCTAAGTTAGTAGATATTCAAATAGGTGCACTAATAAGATCAAGTTTCATGAAAGAGTACGATAATATTTTATGCTTAGACTTATTGATAACACATCTTACCAATTTAGAAAAAAATGGCATCCTGAATTTAGGTTTGAACAGTGTTTTGGGCTTTTGTAAAGGATTTCCTCGTCCTATTACTGTTGGTTTTGCAAATCTCATATAACAGAAAATAAAACTCTTGGTTTAGAGCAAATACCGCAGCACGTGAAATGTGGCATTTAACACACTTTTTGACATTATTAATAGGTAATTTAGTTGAACCTTCGGACGAAGTATGGCAATTTTTTACTGATTTTCTTGAACTTTTAGATCTAGTGATGTCTCCAAAATTTAATGATGCAATGCTTGAACTACTGAAACTTAAAATTGAAAGTCATAATTTGAATTATGTAAGAATATTTAAGGATCCGTTTGTTTTTCTTAATAATTGGCTAACAACATTTTAACAGTTATCAATAAAAAAATGCTTTAGCAGAAACACACTATTTGAACAAATTCAAAACTCGTTACTCTAGAAATTAGTTAATTGCATTTTTGTATCTTTTACTGCGCACTATATTTTAACAATGTAATATAGTAATAGGAGAGTAACGAGTTTTGAATTTGTTCAATTGGGTGGTACTCCATAGGTACACAAAGTATGTTTCTGTTAAAACATTTTTTTATTGATAAATATTAAGATAGTGTTAGTCAATTATTAAGAATAAAAATGCCTTTTGTTTCAAATTTTATTCGATATAAATTAAGTCTTTTCATTTAGATTTAGTGTATTATCGTTAATTTTTTAACATAGAATCACGCTACATAATTTTACGAAGATCTAAATGAAAAATTTAATTTATGTTGAAAAAATATAAAACAAACGCATTTTTTCTTAAAAATTTACTGTTTTTATTGACAGCTTATCACACGCACGAATAATTTAACGTTTTTACTTAGTAATTGGTCCAATAATTTTCTTTTTACAATTATCACTTGGCATTAAAAAGTTAAATAAAAAAATAATAAAATTTTTCAAATTATTACTAGAATAATTCTATAGAAACAAATATATACGTACCAAAAATTGTACCAACAAGTCTGTATGAGACAACTGTATGTACAGGTACCCGCAATCCAATATTCGTAATTATAATTCAAGTGCAAATTTGTAAATCCTATAAATCATAAAAACATAAAAATATAATTAAAATAAATTATATCTATAAAATTGCATTTTTATTTTTATACCAATTACTAACTAAACACGTTAAATTATCGTTTTTAAATTAAAATTTAAATTAATTAAATTTTTAAGAAAAACTGCCTTTGTTTTATATTTTTTTCAACATAAAGTAAATTTTTCATTTAGATCTTCGTAAACAAAATTATGAAGCATGATATGTTAAAAAATTAACAATTAGACACTAAATCAAACTGAAAAAACTTAATTTATATCGAATAAAATTTGAAACAAAAGGCATTTTTTTTCTTAATAATTGGCTAACAATATTTTAACAGTTATCAATAAAAAAAATATTTGTTCAAATGGGTGGTACACAAGAAAAAAAGAGTGGTTCAAAACTCCATAGGTACACAAAGTATGTTTCTGTTAAAGCATTTTTTTGTTGATAACTGTTAAAATATTGTTAATCAATTATTAAGAATAAAAATGCCTTTTGTTTCAAATTTTATTCGATATAAATTAAGCTTTTCATTTAGATTTAGTGTATATAATTTTTTAACATAGACTCGCGCTACATAATTTTGTTTACGAAGATCTAAATGAAAAATTTAATTTATGTTGAAAAATATAAAATAAAGGCATTTTTTCATAAAAATGTACCGTTTTTATTAACACGCACGAATAATTTAACGTTTTCACTTAGTAATTAGTCCAATAATTTTCTTTTTACACTTTCAAGTTAAATAAAAAACACTAAATTTTTTCAAATTATTGCTAGAATGTGTTGGAAAATTCTCAAACTCAGACTACAATTATTTGTTAGGAGCTACTCACCCAATTAACATACATACATATTTTTTTAACTATTCACTTAACTATTTAATATTAATTTTAAACATGACACAACACGACTAATCTGTTCGATGTCAAAATTACTAATGGTTTACGTGTATTTCCGTTGTAGTTTTAATAATCTCTTTTTGCGTCTATTCTCTTTATTTCGTATGCGCGTTGATTCGTATGTATGACATCGACATGAGACAGAAAAAGAAAGATATAGAGAATGAGTATGATGCGCTTCGATTTTTATGTATGATACAGAAAAAGAAAGATATAGAGAATGAGTATGATCGATTATACCCACTCTTAACTGATTTTAAATGAGAGTCGAATTTTTAGTTTGTTCGAAAGGGTGGCATAGAAAAATACAGGGTGATTCAAAATTTCATTCTCATAGTATGTTTCTATTAAGTCATTTTTTTAATAGCTGTTAAAATACACATTGGAAATTAAACGTATATTCAAATGAAAGATAAATATTTTTCTACATGATACATACTTAGAAATCTTAATACGCATTTTAGTTTTAAAACACGCTAATCTAAATATTTTAGAATTTAATTATTAAAGTAACTCACAAAGTACAAAAAATTGAATAATATATTGTATATTATGTTTAATATAATATACCACCAATTTGAAGAAACTGAAAATTCGTTATTCTTGCTCTCATTTATCAGTTATAAGAGAGGGTGGTATTACTGAAATATATAAATATTGTTGATTTCAATTTTTGTGTTGGTAGCAGCTCCACAATTGGATCATCAACATTTTGGAATAACGTTTTACTGAACATTTGCCGAAAAATAATCCCACTAAATCATTTCTAGATTCAAATTTTATTGTCAGTGCACATATCGAATTTAATCATAAGAAATAGTTAAGTGCCTTTCCTGTTAGAGAAATTCCAGAACTTCATCGAAAAATCATTTTAAGTTTCCCTTTCCAACGTACATTATCGAATTTCATCTTAATCGGTTAAAAAATAGAGAAGTATATAGGTAAAATGTTATTGATTTCAATGCGGTTCTGTACATATGTTACATTCGTGTTGGTAGTAGGGTTTCTCGAAATGGGATCCCGGGATCCCGTTTTTGTCTCAAACAAGGGGCCTGGAATATGGAAATTAGGATGGAACTTGACCGTTTCTTAACCTATTATGATGAAATTCGACATGCATAATTGAAATGGGACTCTAAAATTATGTTTACATAAAGTTCTGGAAAATGGTGAATTAGTGAGGAACTTGACAGTTTTTAAATAGATTATGATAAAATTCACGATACATGTGTAAAATAGGATTCTAAAATGAGTGTAAAACTATCATTTATCTTAACCGATTATATAATGAAATGGGGTTATAAAATAATTTAACATCAAGTTTTGAAATAAGGCCAATTGGGTTATCGACTTTCATCATAATCGGTTTAGAAATACCGCCAATTAGGCTCTTAAACTGAGATTTTACTATAATATATTATTCTTATGCCGGAAATCCTGGGATTTCTCGGTCACACTTTTGACACAGAAGACGAGATCTCAGAGTTCCGTTTGAGAATCAATAGATTTTCTATGCGGATTTTAGCTGAAAGACTATTAATACTAAAGAATAGCAGGCTAATATAGCAACTACACAATTGGATCACCAATATTTTGCCGTAACATTTTACTAAACATTTGGTTTAGGTGAACATTGGATAAGTATACCGAGAGTTTGTTCTTCTTATGTTGTTTGTCATCAAATTTTCTTCATTTATAAGAAAAACTTATTGCCACTTTTTATGAATTTATAATAAAAGTAAGAGCAATGAATTTAAAAATAAATGAGAACGAATTAGATGTACTCAACAATTTTACGGATTAAAAAAAAATTAAATTAATTGATTTTATTAATTTTTAACGAAATATGAATAAATATTTTATTTTCAGGAGTAATCATACAAAATATGGTTCTTTTAACTAAAATTTGTTGGTTAAAGCTGCAAACTAAAACAAAATAAGGTTGTTGGTGTAATTGTTAAATATAACCTCGAAGGTTGATTTATAAAACCAATTTTTTTCTTGTTAGAACAACTTAAACCATTTACCAACGTTTTGGTAACTGATTTTTTTTGATTTTTTTGACGTAAACCAAGTGATGTTAAATATAACGTCGCGGCTTGATTTATGAAACCAATTTTTTCTTGTTAAAACAACTAAAACCATCTACCAACATTTTGGTAACTATATTTTTTTATTTTTTTTTACGAAAACCAAGTGAAAAATGAAATACTTATAGTTTTAGTTAATGTAACCCGTGCTTGTTTTATGGAACGAAATTGTTTTTGTTAAAATAACTGAAACCATATACTAAAACTTGGTAAACTGTTAATTTATCCTTTTTTGAACGCAACCAAGTCAAAAAGTTAAACTTAACAAGCAAATTGACTAATTCACCATAAAATCCTATGTTTATACAACTAAAAGGCTGTAACCAAACTCCTAGTTAAAATCTTTTTTCTGAGTGTTAAGTCATTAAAAATAAAGATTTATAAACCTTTATTTTAAAATTTCATTGTACTTTAAATTTAAGAATAAATCAATGAATTTAATGGATTTTACATTCATTTTTAAGAAAAACACAGTTCTTTATTTTAAAAGTACCCCATCTTTAACTTTGAAGTATTATAATTTTCTCAGTGTATTGATGTGGATATTGGTATTGGTATTATTATCGGTGTTGTTATTGGTGTTAATGTTAATTAATGTTAGTGTCAGTTTTAGTATTAGTATTGGTATTTATGTTGACATTGGTATTTATATTAAGATTAATAAATTAATAGATAATCGTTAACATGATTTTAATTTAGAAACACCTGAGAAACTCAACCAAGCTGGCATTGGCTGATGTTATAGCGCGACGGGATTAGTGAGAGTGGGTACAATTATTTGTACACAACATACAAGCTATTAATGTTAATATATTAATAATATATTAAGACTAATTAATTTATTACAGAGAATTAAATGTATACTTAATTAATTTTAGAATAGTTATTATAAAGAATTAATTCATATTTTAAATTTAGGAAATTTTTGAAGAACCTGAAACAACTTTCCGGGAACTTCAGCAGTAAACTTGAAATTGTGTTGTCTTGTACCAAATAATCTCCTAAAAATATACTACTAACAAATTTACTAACTATCAACTACTTAGGTGTCTGGAACCGGGTTGATTCTTTGTTACTAACATACCTTTCCTTTCCTTCGGCTTTGTTATTTGTAAAGGGTGTACGGAGGGCTCGGTGTCATCCGGGAGTCTTGCTTAGGCTTGGTCGTACATTCTGATCAATCAATCAATCAATCAATCGTCGATGACCACATGATGGCTGTACATCGTCGCACCTAGAAAATTCCTTAACACGAATGATTACGATTTCCCTATCTTGCGCGAACGAACTATCATTGCCTTCTGGTTGTCTTCTATTCCAGATGTGTTGAGAAAATCTGTTATAAGTGATTGACGGCATTGCTTTTACAAGTTTTTGAAATTTCTTGACATGGAACAAGATAAGCTTGTAATTGTATTTTAAATTGCGCACTTATTTTCATTAAAAAATCATTATTAATGATACATGACTCCAACTTCTCTCAAATTCCAATCTTTTTTGTAAGGTCTTAAAAGTAATTTTTCGGTTGGCTAACTAAAATCTTCTTCTTAGGCATTTTCGTTACCATTGTGAGTTACCGTCAATTCTAGTAGTTCAGAAGCAGTTGTGTCATTTTTAAAATTTGACATTGTAGTTCATTTTAAGGGTTTCCAGCAGGCATTAAGTGTGGACGATTTCAACTCTTTTATTGACAAAGCAAATATTGATAAAAATATAATGCTTACATCCTAACAAAAACAAAGAATGATTTTCAAATTATTCACAATTATTGAGGTATAAAATTGAGTACTAAAAAGTATCGCGATCTCGAGCAGCAATCTAATAGAAGAACGCAGCTTCTAATGGCCATCGCTATCACTGATGATGAAACATCCATGTTACATTCCTCTCCTCTCGGCATTCGCACCCTATACCTCCCGATTCAAACCACGCTGCTTTAAGCACTGTGCCGTTTTGGTATTATATTTATGATATTGAAAAAGATACAAATTTAAATACAAACAACATTTATATTTACATATTATACGCGATATAAACAATTCTTAATCTAATCTATTTTGTTAATCTCGCTCATCGGTATGCTGTTGACCGCTTATATAATTAACTAACTAAATTTAAATCGAAGCACACACAAAAAAATGTTTTTCGCAAAATTAAAATCTTTCGCCTAATAAATCACAATTTACAGGTGTTTCTAAAACATAATATTCTATCTCACCGTGTGTATACCCATACCCATTTTTACATATAAATTCCGTTATACAATTTTTTTTTTGTTTAGATTTATTGATAGAGTTTCAATGCAAAGTGTTTTTTTTTCCTTACTTCAATATTGTTGTATATAATATGTGTATTTGTTATGTTCTCTGCTGTAGCTTGAAACACAATAAATTACATCATCTAAAAAAATGATAATCCAAAACAATATGTGTAGATATAAAAGAAGAAAAAAAGTTCAATTCTATTCGATTTAAGACAGAAAATAAAAAAAATAAAAACTTTACATTATTCTTAAGTGAGGTTATCGGTTTAAGGTCGTTTTGAATAAAAAATCATTTTTCATTTTCAAAGAAAACAAAAAATTAAATAAATTATTCTATTCCCTCCCCAATGTGATTATGAATGATCACACAGATCATCATCATCATCATCATCAGCATCAATATATTGATGATCATTAATGATTCGTTTATTTTTTATAAAACACATAACTATATACGAATAATAAAAAACAAACAAATAATCAAAACTAATTCATATTAAGAAGAACAAGAAGGCAATGGGATGAAGGAGAAGAAAAGTGTTAAACGTTTTGTATGTAAGACACCAAATTTTATTTAATCAAAATCGTAACATAACAATCTTTCGATCATGATTGAAGAGAGGAGGTTGGAATTTTTCGATTTTTTTTTTTTTATTTTTATTTATTCGTTTTCTGAAATGATTAATGAATTCTTCTTAATCCTTTCAATAAATTCTTTTCCAAAATATATAAAATGTATAACAAAACAGCTACAAAAAAAAAATTGTTGCATGTTTTGTTTTTTATATAATTGTTGAATGGATAAGACAATAGAGTTCTTGAGATGGAAATCATTTCCTTGTAAAATTGAAATAATAAATAGGTATAATTTAAATCCGATAATAATGAGATGAAGTTGATGAGTGGCCGCACCTTCATTGCTCTTTTTTATTGTGTGTACTCTTGGGTATAATATACCATACACATATTCCGTAACCCAATTTATTTTTCTCGTGTAATATCTATATATAAATGTACTTGAGGTGAAATCTGCGCTCGCATATATTCTAAATGTACATGAGACATTGGGTCACACATTAGGACAATATTCATGTGCTCAGCCCAGTATGTGGTCAAAATAAATATTTATAACAATTAAAAATATTTTAAAATATGATTATAAAATTAATATATATAATGAAGAAAACGAAGAAGAGCTCAGTAGAAATAAAAAAAAAAACTTTCTCTTGGCAAAATAAAATCATAACTTAAGATTTTATTAAGATGAAGAATGTAATGATGTTTTAAGGTGTGGAATTATGATCAATTATAGTCAAAACTAATTGGTTGGTAGTTAGTCGATATTTTATGCAGGGTGATTATATACAGACTGGACAATATATAATCAAGACAATGAGTTGAAATATTTAGTTCTCTAGGCTATATATATAAATACGAGTGAAGCAAAATAAAAAAATTCCATCCCATACAGTAAACTGAAATAACTCAAATACCATTTCGTTTCACAAACCAAACAATCCAATTTTCAATTTGATTGATACATTTTTTTTGTTTTGTTATCTCAAATTGATTAATTGTTTATGTCATCCAGTTTGTATATCGGTGAAATTATCCAATTAATTTTGGTATGGAATTTTATGTTTGTATATCACATTATTGTCTTCGACAAATTAATTAGCTGCTGCATATTATATACGTGGATGTACATAATGGTGACCGATTGGTACAAAAATTTACGGTTGCGCTTATTGCATTCCGATTTAAACGCAAAAAGAAATTATTATATTTAGATCGTTTTGTTGGATGTTTAAATATAATATAATTCTTAAGTGAAATATGGAGGAAACAGTAAAAAAACAAACTACTTTGCATCCAAAAAAAATTAAAAAAATATTGTATGACTTGAGATCGTAAATCATATACTTAAGAAAAATATATGAAACTCTTACCTACAGCATCACAAATAAACTCAGACTTGATTTATTACAATTTAAATTTCTATAAATAACATAAAACAAAAATTAATGTTCCACCTTCAAAAAATATATAAAAATTTAACTCGCGCGACAATAAACGTAACACATTGTAAATATACGCGGATAATTTTTTGTAATGATTCATGCATCCAACAACCCAAAAAAACATTAAAAAAAAAACCAACTAATACGACATGAAGAGTTGAAGGTGGAATAGTATAATAAATCGTACATACATTAGTATATACTCGTAGTAAATAAATAGAATTTCATCATTTCCGAATGTAAAACTAAACAAAAAAAAATCTAAATATCAACAATTGCAATAAGATTTGCATAAGAAAATGTATAATTTAACTTTTATATACACTTACACAAAAGACTTCAATGCATGCACACAGCGGTAACCTGAAAAGCGTTTTCGTCACAAAACAATGATGAACATCTTTTAGATTAATCTAAAAACAAAATTGAAGAAAAATTGTACAAACGAAAATGAAAATAAAAAACATAAACAAAAACAAAAAATCGGTCATTAGTGTTAAACGAAGCGTGAATAAAGACCTTGAAGAAACATAAAAATGTAAGACAAAAACAAAATAAAAAAAAAACCAAATCATTATTTTTATTTTTAAGATCGCAAAATTAGTTGTGAGATTTTTAATGAGTTGCACGATTAAAATGTGTATCGCGAGTTTTTTTTTTTTTTTTTTTTTTGATGATTTGTAAGGTAATCGAAGCGAATCGCTCATAGATAATCGCAAATTATTATACCTGCTTCGGTATCTAGGTTAGGATGTGACGCTGTAGGACAACATGCACATGTTTATATAGATAGAATTGCATAAATAATTAGTTAATAATTATTTATCTCTTAGATGCACAATCGTACACTTAAGTTGTACATAGATATAATTTCATCCTTCATAGTATCTATACATTTTTGAAAAATCAGCTGAGGAAAATGTTGTTATTTACTCATTCCGTCAGGTTGATATTATAGGTTATAGGCAGCCTCTTCACCATTGTACCTATTAAAGTTGGGTTTCTGAACTAGAATCTTACAGATGCTATTGAAATTGAATAATTGTATACTAATATACGTGTTGAGTATCGACAGTGAACTAACTAGGTTACTTGCAATTTACATATTTTATTAACGAACTAATTATAAATGCTTTGAATTATTTAACAACTTTTTTTTTTTTTTTAATTGTTACTTAGTATTTCGATGTTGGTCGTACATGATTTTGAAATGGTTGCAGTTCATTATGCATTATACACAATAAAATACAATACACATATATAAATGAAACAACAACTATCTTCTTAAAGGAGACTATCTCCTAGACTTCTTAATGCAAATTGTGCCAAAGAAATTGCAATTTAATAAGTTTTAGTTAATGTTTCATAACATACTTATGTATAAACCCGAAACAGCATTTGCAGTTTCGAACAATAGGCTATTGCCTATGTCGAAAAAAACAGGGGTAAAAGGAACTTATTCTTTAATGGTATTTTATTGTTTCATATGTTGGATGTTACAACCGAACAATTATAAATCCACAATGTGCTATTAAATTTAGACTTGGATTTTGAGAGCTGAGTAAATTTGAGTACAGTTGGACACCTTATAGTTTTTTAACTATAACTGAAAAACTATGGATTTTTAGTAGGTACACTTGCTACGATTTTTTGTAGAGAATCAAATTACCTACCGAAATGGCACTTTAAAATGTCAAAAAAATTTTGTTTTAAATAAAATAAGTCAAAAAAACCGAAACAGTTCTATTTTTTGTTTTTTTAAGTTTTTGTGTAGAACTTTTGTCTGAGTGGGTTTAGGTATAGGCATTGGTTCACAAAAAAGGAATCTGACATAATTCCCGTCAAAATGGTGTCCGTCAAAAGTATTTTTGATAAATATTGGCTGAGATACAGACGTTCAAAGTTACCTACTACCACCTTTATCCCATGTGATTTTAATTTTTTCAAGCAAACATTTTTTTCATCATTATCATTAATGGACCGAAAATAATTTTTGTATTGAGTAAAATAAATTTTTGCGTGAAAAAATTAAAATCACATGGGATAAAGGTGGTAGTAGGTAACTTTGAACGTCTGTATCTCAGCCAATATTTATCAAAAATACTTTTGAAGGAATTATGTTAGCTTCCTTTTTTGTGAACCAATGCCTATACCTAAACCCACTCAGACAAAAGTTCTACACAGAAACTTAAAAAAAAAAACAAAAAATTGAAATTTTCGATTTTTTTGACTTATTTTCTTTAAAACAAATGTTTTTCGACATTTTAAAGAGCCATTTCGGTAGGTAATTTGATTCTCTACAAAAAAGTGTGCCTACTAAAAATGCATAATTTTTCAGTTATAGTTAAAAAACTATAAGGTGTCCAACTTTACTCAAATTTACTCAGTTCTCAAAAGTCCAAGTCTAAATTTAATAGCACTTTGTGGATTTATAATTGCTTGGGTACCATCCAACGTATGAAACAATAAAATACCTTTAAGGAATTAGTTCCTTATAGAATGACATAGACAACAGCCTACAAGAAAATTGGAACTTAATTTCATTTCATTTTTTTTTTGTAAATACATAAATAAATTCTCGGAAGTAATGATTCAAATTTCATATAGCCTATTTGTAGAGTTTAAATCCCCATTTCCCAGAATTTATACGCGACTTCATATCCCCATTTTCCAGACTTTAATTTTTTTGTTAATTTTCGTAAAACTCAAATATTCCAGAATTTATAGCGATCTTAAATCCCCATTTCCCAGAATTTATAGCGACATTATATCCCCATTTTCCAGAATTTAAAATGTTTGATAATTTTCGTTAAATTTTAATATTTCAGAATTTATAGCGACTTTAAATCCCCTTTTTCCAGAATTTATGGCGATTTTATATCCCCAATTCTCAGAATTAAAAATTGTTGTTAACTTTTGTAAAATTCCCATTTCCCGAATTTATATCGATTTTATATCCCCATTTTCCAGAATTTATAGCGATTTTAAATATCCATTTTCGAATTTATAGCGATTCTAAATCCCGTTTTTCCAGAATTTATAGTGATTTTATATCACCAATTCCCAGAATTAAAAGGTTTGTTAAATTTCGTAAAACTCCCATATTCCAGAATTTATAGCGATTTTAAATATCCATTTTCCAGAATTTATAACGATTTTATATCCCTCTTTCCCAGAATTTAAAATTTTTGTAAACTTTTGTAAAATTCCCATTTTCCAGAATTTATGGCGATTTTAAATCTCCATTTTCAAATTTAAAGCGATTTTAAATCCCCATTTCCCAGAATTTATAGCGACTTTATATCCCCATTTTCCAGAATTTAAAATTTTTGTTAATTTTCGTAAAACTTTAATATTTCAGAAATTATACCGATTTCAAATCCCTTTTTTCCAGAATTTATAGCGGTTTTAAATCCCCATTTTCCAGAATTTAAAGCGATATTAAATCCCCATTTACCAGAATTTATAGCGACTCTATATCCCCATT
Source organism: Tipula helvola (assembly GCA_963556165.1). NCBI lineage: Eukaryota > Metazoa > Arthropoda > Insecta > Diptera > Tipulidae > Tipula > Tipula helvola. Next base: position 117,844,255 of record OY744483.1, read on the forward strand.
TTCCAGAATTTACAATTTTTATTAATTTTCGTAAAACTTTAATATTTCAGAATTTATACCGATTTCAAATTCCTTTTTTCCAGAATTTATAGCGATTTTATATCACCAATTCCCAGAATTTAAAATTTTTATTAGCTTTCGTAAAATTCATATTTTCCAGAATTTATAGCGATTTTAAATCTCCATTTTCGAATTTATAGCGATTTTACATCATCATTTTCCAGAATTTATACCGATTTAAATCCCCTTTTTCCAGAATTTATATCGATTTTATATCAGCAATTCCCAAAATTAAAATGTTTTTTAAATTTCGTAAAACTTCCATATTCCAGAATTTATGCGATTTTATATCCCCATATCCCAGAATTTAAAATTTTTGTTAACTTTCGTAAAATTCTCATTTTCCAAAATTTATAGCGATTTTTAATCCCTTTTTTCCAGAATTTATATCGATTTTATATCCCCATTTTATAAAATAGCGATTTTAAATCTCCAATTTCGAATTTATAGCGATTTTAAATCCCCATTTTCCAGAATTTATACAGACTTTAAATCCCATTTTTCCAGAATTTATAGCGATTTTATGTCAAAGATTCCCAGAATTAAAATGTTTGTTAAATTTCGTAAAACTTCCATATTCCAGAATTTATAGCGATTTTAAATCCCTATTTTCCAGAATTTATAGCGATTTTAAATCCCCATTTTCCAGAATTTATAGCGATTTTATATCCCCATTTCACAGAATTTAAAATTTTTGTTAACTTTTGTAAAATTCCCATTTTTCGAATTTATAATGATTTTATATCCCCATTTTCCAGAATTTATAGCGATATTTAATCTCCATTTTCGGATTTATAGCGATTTTAAATCCCCAGTTTCCAGAATTTATAGTGATTTTATATCACCAATTCCCAGAATTAAAATGTTTGTTAAATTTCGTAAAACTCCCATATTCCAGAATTTATACCGATTTTAAATCCACATTTTCCAGAATTTATAACGATTTTATATCCCCCTTTCCCAGAATTTAAAATTGTTTTTAGGTTTTGTAGAATTCCCATTTTCCAGAATTTATAGCGATTTTATATATCCATTTTCCGAATTTATAGCGATTTTATATCCCCATTTCCCAGAATTTAAAATTTTTGTAAACTTTTGTAAAATTCCCATTTTCCGTATTTATAGCGATTTTATGTCCCCATTTTCCAGAATTTATAGCGATTTTATATCCCATTTCCCAGAATTTAAAATTTTTGTAAACTTTTGTAAAATTCCCATTTTCCGAATTTATAGCGATTTTATATCCCCATTTCCCAGAATTTATTGCGACTCTATATCCCCATTTTCCAGAATTTACAATTTTTATTAATTTCCGTAAAACTTTAATATTTCAGAATTTATACCGATTTCAAATTCCTTTTTTCCAGAATTTATAGCGATTTTATATCACCAATTCCCAGAATTTAAAATTTTTGTTAACTTTCGTAAAATTCCCATTTTCCAGAATTTATAGCGATTTTATAACCACATTTTTCAGAATTTATGTCGATTTTAAATCTCCATTTTCGAATTTAAATCGATTTTAAATCCCCATTTCCCAGAATTTATAGCGACTCTATATCCCCATTTTCCAAAACTCAAAAGTTTTATTAATTTTCGTAAAACTTTAATATTTTAGAATTTATACCGATTACAAATCCCTTTTTTCCAGAATTTATGGCGATTTTATATCCCCATTTTTTAAAATAGCGATTTTAAATCTCCATTTTCGAATTTATAGCGATTTTAAATCCCCTTTTTCCAGAATTTATAGCGATTTTATATCACCAATTCCCAGAATTAAAATGTTTGTTAAATTTCGTAAAACTCCCATATTCCAGAATTTATACCGATTTTAAATCCCCGTTTTCCAGAATTTATAGCGATTTTATATCACCAATTCCCAGAATCAAAATGTTTGTTAAATTTCATAAAACTCCCATACTCCAGAATTAATACCGATTTTAAATCCCCAGTTTCCAGAATTTATAGCGATTTTATAACACCAATTCCCAGAATTAAAATGTTTGTTAAATTTCATAAAACTCCCATATTCCAGAATTTAAAGCGACCTTTTCCAGAATTTATAGCGATTTTATATCCCCATTTTCCAGAATTTATAGCGATTTTAAATCTCCATTTTCGAATTTAAAGCGATTTTAAATCCCCATTTCCCAGAATTTATTGCGACTATATATCCTTATTTTCCAGAATTTAAAATTTTTGTAAACTTTTGTCAAATTCCCATTTTCCGAATTTATAGCGATTTTATATCCCCATTTTCCAGAATTTATAGCGATTTTAAATCCCCATTTTCCAGAATTTATAGCGATGTTATATCCCCATTTCCCAGAATTTAAAATTTTTGTAAACTTTTGTAAAATTCCCATTTTCCGAATTTATAGCGATTTTATATCCCCATTTCCCAGAATTTAAATTTTTGTAAACTTTTGTAAAATTCCCATTTTCCGAATTAATTGCGATTTTATATCCCCATTTTCCAGAATTTATAGCGATTTTAAATCTCCATTTTCGAATTTAAAGCGATTTTATATCACCAATTCCCAGAATTAAAATGTTTGTTAAATTTCATAAAACTCCCATATTCCAGAATTTAAAGCGACCTTAAATCCCCATTTTCCAGAATTTATAGCGATTTTATATCCCCATTTTCCAGAATTTATAGCGATTTTAAATCTCCATTTTCGAATTTAAAGCGATTTTAAATCCCCATTTCCCAGAATTTTTAGCGACTCTAAATCCCCATTTTCCAGAATTTAAAATTTTTGTTAAATTTCGTAAAATTTAATATTTCAGAATTTATACCGATTTTAAATCACCTTTTTCCAGAATTTATTGCGATTTTATATCACCAATTCCCAGAATTAAAATGTTTGTTAAATTTTATAAAACTCCCATATTCCAGAATTTAAAGCGACCTTAAATCCCCAATTTTCCAGAATTTATAGCGATTTCAAATCTACATTTGTCATATTCTAAAAAGACAGAATGTTCCAAAAAATCATTTAAAAAGCTAAATGTTCCATTCAAATCCTGTGCTAGATATGTGTATATTCTCGAAAAGAAGAAGTGATCCCATTTCTCTATTATCTAAACAAATTTTTAATTCGAGTTTGAGAAGATATCTTGAACTAGTGGCGTTAACTTTCTTTACAGAAGCAAGCACCCTTATATTTATTTGAAAAACAGAATTTTAGCAAGTCACAGCGGCAAATCTACCGAAATCATGTAAAACGAAGTCAAGAAAAGATGATTCCTTGTTTATGGAGTAAATCTTTGGAATAATCCCATCTGTCAAAGCCACGTCTAATGTAAGTAAATTTAAATCTTTATACTATAGTAGCATCAGTGACACATTAATTTTAAATTTTAGTTTAAATATGTATATGCATTTGGATACCATCATATTCCCGAACGAAAATATCCCCAAACAAATACCATAAAATCCAAAGTAAAGCGCCCCGTCGAAAAGGAAGGCCGCATTAAATATTTGTTACCTACAATATGAAAACAAAAGGAATCTACATAATTTTATATCTTATGCTTGCGCCGAAAGGACCAATGCTAGCTAAGAGGCTTTGAGGAGTTTCTATTTCAGTATGGAATAATTAATAAAAAACATAAATTTTTCAAAAATGCTTTAATCTCTATGAATGTTAGAATATCAAAAAATTATCAAAGCTGGGGTTTGGGGGCGATAGCTCTCATCTTCTAAGGTATAAAACGAATTAAATTAATATAACTAATTTTAAATTAATTTTAATTTTTAAAAATATTTACATTTATAATTACTTTTGAATTTCCTATACTAAAATAAAAATCAACTCCCCAAAGCCCCCAGCTTCCTGCGCACGGATGACATGCAATTATGTAGCTCCTTTTGTTTTCTTATTGTAGTTAACAAAATTGTAATGGGGTGTTCCTTTTTAATGGGGCACGTTATTTTGCATTTGGAACGCTGTTGTATTCCATTTTCTGATGTTGAGGATTTTGCAAACGTTTGCGAAAACTTTTGCGACTAATTCGGTAAGAAGTGCATCATCTCAGTGCCTGCAATAGGAATTTTACGGTAATCGAAAATTTGGTGAAATCATCTTACATCGTTAACATGTACTTGTTTATGTCATGGCTCGGAGCATCAAGTGGTCCGACAATATCTAAAAATATTTTCTGAAAAGAAACTGATGAGCTGTCAGTAATTTTATTTCACATTTCGTAGACTTGCCAACTTCATTTATCTGATATGCATTGCAAGAAAATAATAATATGATTTAATTTTATTAGAAGTTTATTAAAAGATGCCCATGTGACTACATAAATCGTTAAAGATTTGATAAATTTCCTTTTCGTCAGACAAAAAGGTCGTGAAAATCACAGCTCCATCCAATGATTCGTCTGCTAAGATTTGTGCTTTTTAATACAAAAACTAATGGTCTATGATCGGTTCTGAATGTAAAGTTTCGCCCGAACCCGAAATCACGTCGAGCGAGCATTTCTTTCTCAATTGTTAAGTAGTTTAGCTCAGCTTTGTTGAGGACCTGACCTCGAAGTGGCTGAAATGTTCTGGGTGCACCTTTTAAAACAAAGGGTTTTCGATTAAATTGAAACGCCCTACGTCTGTGCTAACTTCGCTGAATGTGATCTTGTTAAGGCGATGCAAATATACGACAACTTTCCATCTCTTATGATGTCCACCAGATGATATTTTCTTATAGGGACCACATGCAAAGGAAAATTTCATCCTCTTTTATTAAGTTAATTGTTCCTCTTCTCAACATCTTATCAATTTATTGCTTAATTTCTTCTTTTGGAGAAAATAGTAGGCGATAAGACTCTACATTGATTACATTTGAATTGGTTAATAAAGAAATCGATTTCCAGCGCTTGTGTAATTAATAACCTATTACCGGGAAAGTGAAAAATATCCTTAAATTCACGAGATATTTTTAAGATTAAAGATTTTTTTTTCAGAATATCGATTTTCAGTTTTGATTAATTTTTCGATAACGTTAAGATGGAATTTGACATAAATTTGGGTATTAGAATTATGAAATATATCGAAGTTATTAATTGCTTTGGCTTCAAAATTAAAATTAGAAACTTAAGCAGACATTTTTGTATGGAAGTTTAATTAAACATTCTAATCCTTCTGGAAAATTAACAATTTTGCTCACAATTTTTTCAATTCTAGTTAGAGTTTCTATCTTATATCATCCGAGAAGAATTTGGAGCAGGTAAAATTTTTAAAATTTTGTGATCATAATTAATTTTACATTTATATTCCTGAAAAAGTTTCTTTGCCTAAAATTCCTTGCCGCTCAATTGGAAAGTATCGGCCAACAATATAAAAATTATGAAACCCTTTCTGGCAGTTTGTAGAATAATATTCGCTTTACAAGTAGCAAATGTCCCAACTTTTCCAGTTGTTATTCCTACGTCCGAACATTTAAGCAAAGGTTCGGTATTATCCGATCTCCTGTCATCAAGACTTACATTGACGTATTTATTGAAAGCCGAATTTGGCTCATTGAAAGTAATGACTCACACAATTTTCTGAAGTCGATAAGGTGGCTTGAATTGTTAAACAAGGTGTTATTGAAAATTGCTCTCTCGAAACGATGTGTTCGGCCTCGAATCGAGTGAGTTGGAGGTTTTCGAAGTAGATTTTGTTCGTTTGGTGATGAGGTATCCGATGATTTGTTTCTAGCTTCATTAAATATGCGTTTCTTACAGTCTCTAATGTAGCTATTAACCGAATTTTTGAAAATGAACGATTTTTTTCGATTTCCAGGTAAACTAAAACATGTCTCTGCTTGATGCTTTTTTGACAAATTTAACAATGAGTATTTCAATATCGATTGCGTAATTTGCAGAATTGTGAAGCATTTCTTCTACAATTGCCTTGTTCATACAATCGATATAATTATTGAAACGACACACCTTTCCAATCATATTAATAGGCTAACTTAAACATTCCCAAAATGATCTTGGGGCTATTGATGCGCTCAACGCATTAATTTCTGTTGGGCAACCGACTCATTTACGAAGAGAACATGCGTTATCCAAATTGCTTAACATCTGCTCAGCACGTTACATTCTCACATTCTCATTTTTAATTTGTTAAATTTAACTAGCTACTCGCCGAATTTTTTTTAAAGCTGATGTTTCAAAATCAATCAGTTTCTTTCTTACAAGCATCGTGAAAAAGTTTAACATTTAAGGTAAATCGATTTAATTCCGATGAGTTATAATCGAATTCGGAAATTATCTTGAACATTTCATTTACAGTAAATACCATCGTTATTATCATACAATTTTTTGATATTAACAAAATTTTTTAAATCACCCAAAACATTTGATTATCGTCGTCTTGATTTTCAAACCAGTTTTAGTGATTGGAATCACCTATGTCCTAGGGTGGTCCTTATTTTCAAAAGTTCCAATATCAGCAGCAACGTCGCCATCAGTGGTACTGGTAACGCCATTATCGCCATCATTACCTCCTCTGATGACATCATCATTAACAACAGACATGACCACCAGCAGCGGCATTAACAATGATATACAAACATCATCAACCGGCATAATTATATCGTTTCATCATCGCCTTCGCTTTCGTCATCGTCGTCATCATCATAGCCACCAGCGACATCAACAACTGCAACAGCACCTCCAGCAGCAACAACAATAGGGACACCAATTCAGCACCTACAACAACATCATCATCAAATCATTTTTTTTCTCATATTTTGTACATTTTTCACCACCATAACGTTTTTTTTTTGTAAAATTCTTATTCATTTTCCCCATTTAGCTTCTATTTAATAAAATTGCATTTTGTGTTGTTTCATTCAAATGGCTCAATAAAATGTCACACGGCAAAGCAACCACCCAGCCATTCCCCACCGCACTCCCCACCGACTTTTATACGGCCACAGTCAAGACCCACTTCGACTGCCGCCGTATCACTTGCCATGTCACAGGGACACACAGCCGAGACTCACTTCGGCTGTCCACCAACACAAGTCGAGACTCACTTCGACTTTCCCGGCCACATTCGCCCGAGACTAGCCTCAAAGCGGCCATTGCCAAGACCTTCATTGGCTGGCCCCAAAGCATAAAACGACGTCAGATTGCAGAATTACGTTCTGGTCTCGACGTCACACCTGCAGCGGTTCACCCAATGCACCACTACAATTATTCCGGTTCAACCACAAGCTCGCCACACATTGGGTGACACCTGTCCAACATATTTGGCATTATGTCACATGACATAGAACGACGAATCGCTGACCGGTTTGTCCAAAATAACAAGACAAAAACAACACACAAAACAAAAAAACAAAATAAATTTAAAAATCAAATCGAATTAATAAATTCAGTCTGCTCTCGAATTTCAACACGGCGACATGCTGCCCAACTCGCGCGCGTTAATTAAATCACCAACAATGGTGGTGAAAAATAATAAATAAAATGTATTATTATTAAATAAATAAATTTTATTAAAAATAATAAATTAAATTAAACAAATAAAATTTTAATTGTTTTGTACACAACAATTGGTGACCACCAACGTCCGTGTTTACGGAAACAACTATGAACATGTGCATTATTTATGTTTTCATATATTTTTTGTGTGTGCCGGCCGGGTGCGAATTACGCACCGGCCAGTGGGTGAGTATTTACATTTTTGTTTTCATTAAAAACAAAATGTGCATGCTAAGATTGTCCATATTTTTTTTTGCTTTCATTTTCACGCACAACACACCATACGGAGTCATGTTCACGCATACACAAGAAGTCATGCAGCAACACACACGTGGTTGTGCACCCACACACACATACGGTCAGACACCGTGATACATACAAAATGAAGTACGATGTCATACATACCATCGGCCATCACCGTCATCACGGGAATCACGACCGACAGCAGTAGCAGCAATAACAACACCATCACCATCGTTATCACACAGACCGGCGTAGTAATAAAACCGTTGTCGCCGCTTTCCCGCTTTCACTAGCGTCATCGCCATCATCATCGGGACCACCATTACCAGCAGCCCAAGCAACAGTAGCGGACAACGAGACCAACAGCAGGAGTACCAACATCATCACCACCATCGCCGTTATCACACCAGCTGCCAGCTGACAGTGGCAGCAACGACTTCATCTTCGCTACCGTCATTCAGAATTCGATGATGCTCCAACATCAACAACAACAACATCAATAGTAGCAACAATTCATTTATTTTATTAAATAATTTTTTTTTTTAAAATATGTAAATTTTTCACCATTTTTTTATTACTTTTCCGGGTTCATTTTTTTTCTCTTTATTTAGCATTTTTTAATAAACATTTTTTATTTTGTTTCATTAAAATGGCTCCATAAAATGTCACACGGCAAAGTGACCACCCAGCCATTCCCAACCGCACTCCCCACCGCATTTTATACGGCCACAGTCGAGACTCGCTTCGACTGCCGCCGTATAACTTTCCATGTCACTGGGGCACAGTCGAGACTCACTTCGACTGTCCCACCCTCAACCGGCCAAAGTCGACTCAAAGACTGGCCTCAAAGCGGCCACTACCAACACCTCTTGGCAGGCCCCAAAGCTGACTTCAGACTTCAGAATTCATTTTCTGGTCTGGCCATGTCACAGCTTTGACATGACATGAAAACTCGGTCAATGCGCCAGTCTTGCGTCGTTCTGGTACGGTGGACAGCGAGGGAAGACTAGAGGTGTACATCAGATATTGGTCGAAGCCACTGCTCCCAACCTATCTGGTGTATGCTTCGACGCTTCCTTTCACCTCTGCCCACCTGCCTAGTGCGGCACAAACTGCACATTCACTCGCTTGCGTCATAGACATCTTAATCCAGCTCTGTCTGCAACACAGCACACTTCAGTGAAGTACGATAAGAGGTACCCACCGACATTTGGTCGACGCCTCTTGCTCCCATCCTATCAGGTGTGGGCCTCGACGAAAATCTTCCTTCACCGCTATAGCAGTATACTGACGCAGGCATCGACCGACAACACAACACCAACCGCATCTCCTCTCTTCCATCTGTTCCGGCACATCGTCTTGACTAGTATCTTTCGTGATAAGATCACTTCAGTCTAGAGATCGCCATCACAGTTCGACTGATCAAACATCAGGCCCGAACACACCGACAGATCGAAACCAATCATGTTTCGCAGAGGAGCGATAATCACTTGCGGAGGAGTCCTGTAGCGGTTCACCCAATGCACCACTACAATTATTCCGGTTCAACCACAAGCTCGCCACACATTGGGTGCCACCTGTCCAACATATTTGGCATTATGTTACATGACATAGAACGACGAATCGCTGACCGGTTTGTCCAAAATAACAAGGCAAAAACAACACACAAGACAAAAAAACAAAATAAATTTAAAAATCAAATCGAATTAATAAATTCAGTCTGCTCTCGAATTTCAACACGGCGACATGCTGCCAAACTCGCGCGCGTTAATTAAATCACCAACAATGGTGGTGAAAAATAATAAATAAAATGTATTATTATTAAATAAATAAATTTTATTAAAAATAATAAATTAAATTAAACAAATAAAATTTTAATTGTTTTGTACACAACAACAAATTATTCCAACTTTTTTTTTATTATAAATGCATCATGTTTCTTCTATACAATGATAGCTATTATGAATTAATTTGTATGATGAAAATAATCAATCTAGGATGATCTTCTGCCCTTAAGGATGTTTTGGTATGTGTGTGTGACAACTTCTGTGTGTAGTGCTTTACGACTTGTAGTAAATATTGCATGTCGTCTTCATTTTTTGTTAATTTCTTATTATAATCTTGTATTAACGTAAAACCACGTTCTGCGATATCATTTGCGACATTTATTTGACCACATATTTTATTTAGTATAGCCATCGCCAACTTTTCATCATGTGTTTTGTAGAAATAAATATCTCTTAAATAGTTCAAATCCAGCTTTGATGCTTTATCAACTTTAGTGCAATGAAACCAAATTTTCACATAAAATCGTACGACAAAAATGCAAATGTCCCATAAATTCTTCTGTTCTTGTGATGTTAACTTAAATTCTTCACGAAATATAAATAATTTCAATACATAATGGCTTTGGACATCCAGCGAGCATAATGCATAAGCCCTGGGAAACGGAAACGGACATTTTCATTTGGTATCATGCCCAATAATTCTTTGTAATCATCCCGAGCATGTTCCTTTGCCAATTCGTTCTTACAAAATGCCGCTAATTCCGCTTTTACTCACTTTTCACACACGGCATCATTTAATTGTATATAAACGTTGGGATGATCTATATGCCTGCTTTTAAATTATCCTTATTCAAGGAATTCCAGGCATTTTTGAATCTCACAAATAACGGAACATTTACTTCTAATGTATAGCCCATTTTTGATTCAATTGCAGCGCGAAATATAATTTCACATGTGATGTCGACAAGCAAGATATAATAAACATCGTTCTAGTTTCTGCTCTAAAATAATAGCTGCTCCATTTAATCTTCCAGAATATGAATATGTTGTATCGAAGCAAGCCGCCACGACATCGTCTGCTACTCTCCAATCGATTAAGCTTTGGAAAACAGCCTTCGCGATCTTGATATTTTGGGACCGCTCAATAATTGTTGTCCATCTATATGGGAAATAATCACTGGCAAACGATCCACGGTCTCCGTTCCAGTTTCCTTAAGTAATTTCCCTTCCCAATGTACTACGCCTGTTGTAAACTTGAAAGTCGATTTAACTGATTTCTACTCTATTTGTTTCACGAAGACGCCTCAGTGTTATTCGATTCAAAACGAGTTCACCAATAGAATGCACAAGACTTTCGGCAACGGCACTGACTAAATGCAATGCTGCACGATCAGTAATCTTCCCCTTATCCAAGGCTGACAATATTCTAGGAGTAATGAAATATTTGCTTCTTCTAGGGGCTTGTTCTGCGCTTAGCACAGACAAATCAATATTTTTGAAGCTCATGTCGTTATCAGAATCCTATTGCTGTCACTCTCCGGTGACGAAAAGAATGCTTAGTTCTATAGGAGAGTCTATTGGAATTGATTTAATTTTTTCTTCAATTAAACTTCGATTTAAACTGAAATTAATTGGCTCTTGTTTAAATATTATATGATACAATGAAACATATTGGCCATAACAGGTCATAATTAATGCGGCAGGCGGATTTGACTACAATAACTAATGAGACGAATGATAATGACATCATAAAATACAACTATATTAAGTCCTTATGACCAAAGCTCCTAGATATACAAGCCATCAGCATCGACCCTTTAAATTAAGAAGCTTAATTTAATGGGTCTACATTTTACGTTTTCCCATAAGAACCCATGTAAAATTGATCATTTTTGATTACAATTTGATGAATGAAAAATACTCGTAACAGAAAATGTTTTTTGGTTTATATTTAAAGCAAACCTTTTAGTATAACATATTTTAAAACTAATAAATTAAATTTGGTAATTTGATAATTATAATTAAAAATAAAATTGTACAAATTTTACTTTTTCTTTGTATGTATATGTAAAAAAGTAATGTAAATACAGTATAAAATTATAAAAACGAAATCAATGACGTAAGATACTATGAAGTTAGCTACACAAGGTTTTTTTCTTTTTCGAAAATTCGAATTTTGAAAATATTTTTAACAGTGCAATAATTCTGTTAAATAGTAAATTAAAAACAGTATAAATTAAAAAATTGCAAAATTTTAAAATTAAAAATATATTTTATCCTTTTCTAGTACAATACTGTTTTTTTTCTTTATTACCGACCAGCCAGCATATTATGTATATCAATTATTTTATCATATCGGCCGGATTGACCCCGTTTAATTTTGACGTGTCATAATACGTTTACAAGTATTTTGCAGGTAGGTGTTAAAGTATATTTGATCGTATTCATTTCGATGAGACCAACAGTTATAAAATTACCGATCGAATTTAACAACATCTCAAAAATATACCTATTCGGTAAGAATTGGACGTCCATTTATAGGTATCGTCGATTTTACAAGATCAAATTTATCAATTCTACAGAAATTTGAATTCAATTCATAAGACTATCATTTTAACCAGATTTTTTATTGAAAGTTGAATAATTTTTGTATTACATTTTTTTTATTGAACGTTTAATAATATTACAAGGTTCCTTTCTGTTAAATTCGTTATAGATGTATTTAATTAACGAGCACCACAAATGTTCGCACAAATTAAACTCATTTGTATCAGTATTGTTAATTAGATGAAGTACGAACATGCTCATTATTCTCATATTATTGTAGTCGATGGAGTTTATACTGAAACACTTATTAAGTCCTGTTCGCAGAATATTTAATCCTTTGATTCCGAAATATTCTTTGGATATATCGATTGTGCTTATGATTGGTTCAATTATTTTTTTGCCCGAAAACCGGCAAGATTGTTTATAAAAAATTAAATTTTCGTTGAAATATCTACTGAAATAATTCCTTCGACAGTGTTGATATTTTCTGCCGTCAAATCTCGCAACCAGTTAAATTGATCCACTTTCGTCGAGTATAAATTTAAAAGCTCAAATTTCGGTTGATCCGTAACTTTCTTGTTTCTTATCAAACTTCTCTTTTCTCGAACACGGCGATTTCTTCGGCATTATAGAATTTTTATATGTTTTTTTAAACACTCCGAATTTCGAAATAAATCGGTTTTAATCAGCTGCTATACGTAATTCTCAAACCCTGATAAAAATTCATACATATTGTTGATGAACACATGATTTAAAGAATCAGTAACGATTTTCTCTTTAACCCCTTTGAGTAGGACCATACTGTTATATGATCCATTTTCATATTTTCGTCTGGCTGAACTACATATCACCCACAGAAGCAGTGTTAAGCTCAACTTTAGCCTGTCTTGCAAATCGATCGTCCCATTTGTAATATATAATCTCTAAATTATATTTTTAGTAAAAGTTCCCATGTTATTATTTGCAGCTGGAACGGTTGGCAAATTTTGGGAATTATTTTTCCTTTGAAATTAATCACATGTTATCCCAGTGTGAATCGTTTTGCAATCGATGCAATTAAACTGACCACATTCGGTACAATAAAGGAGTACAATTTTATCCCGGTTAGTTCGATTAATCGAAATACATCCATTACACGATTTATTTGTGCAGTAGAAGAAATTGTCAGCCTCAGCCGCATGCAAACTTTGTAAATATACTTGAAATTCTGGTTCGGTCATATACGCATGAATATTATTTTCTTTCAATTTATGCGAACACTTCGCTACTGGACAATTTCATTACTTGTGTCTGACTACTTTTTATATGGGACGTCATGCAATTATTGCAAAATACATGATGACACGTTGCCAACGAAATTCCTTGAGATACATCCACGGCTGAATTAAATTTTTTACATAATGTTTTGAAACGATTTTTATTAATCGTGATATTTGCACGAATCGTACATGCATAGTAAGGTTCACGATTTTTATCAAGGTCGATTACTCTGGTTTTAACTTGACCCGTAACAGCTAGATATTTGTTTTCTGGGAATGAAACATTAAAACCAGATTCTTTAAGTACAGCAATGAAAGTACTAAATTTCCGATTAGCACCATACAACTTTCACGTGTAAAATTTTAATTTAAATTTTTGACAATCACCATATTTTACTTGCTGAATTGAGCTGGTATAAAATTCTGTGTGGCCATCCCATTTATAATCGGTTTGACGACGTTATCGTGTTTTCAAAGAGCAAGATTTTAAGGAGCACTTATATTCTGTAAGCATTAAATAAACAATATGATAGTAGGTATATAAACAACAAAGCGTACATTTTTAAATACTTACTCCTTTGTGGTGCTACTAGTTTTTGATTAGGAATAACAACAGCTTGGTTGACGTTTAATCCATCATTTTCTTTGGACCCAATATTCATAGAATTCTTCAAATTATCGAATTCTATTTTCAAAAGTTCATTGTTTTGTCTTAATTTATCACGATTTACATTTTGTGTTGATTTATTGATGATATCCGCAACTACTTTATTCGGAACCGGGGTAAATTATATACAATATATCACACAACACAATCCAAATCATTTTGTCTACCACGAAATGTTTTTGGAATCGAAACTCTTTGGTTTATATGGATATGTAGCACAAACGTCAATTGCTCGTCATTTACTGTAGCTTTACTGCCAACAATAAAAATAATGTATAGTCGATTTCTTTTAAATAATCTGTATTACAAATTAAGTCTCGTTTTCATAATTTAACCGAGTTCTACTCTCATTCAAGTTTTATTATTATGATAGAACTTCTGAAAAATTCTTGCATCGTTCTTTGGAAAAATGTTCCAGCGCTTAAAAAACCCATATTGTTCATACGTTCTGGTATTAATTGAATAGTACATGGTTGTAGACAAATACCGTATTTTCAATCACCCATCGTAAATAAATATACATGTCCGTTTTTATTTTTAATTTAACTTTTAACTGCTCACGACTTGATTTGGTTAATGTTGGATGACAGTTGTTGACGTAAATGTCAAAAATTACCCATACAACTTTTCCATTTTGTACACTGTCAAAATGTTAGTGTAGAATTAGTGACATCTGAAGTTTACCACAAAAATTATATATTTCGGTTACTATTTTCTGTTCGAATGAGTTTTAAAAATTAATAACCCGTTTGATTTATGATTTGGTTTCCCCGGATTTATACAAATAAATAATAAATACATACATTATTTTAATAAAATCACAAAAAAAATATTTGTAAATTACTAATTAATTTTTAATTGACGAATGGTATCTTTTACTTGAATAAAATTTCGTGTTTTTATTTGAGCTGATGAATTCTTTTTGTTAAACTCATTTCCACCGTTAGAGATAGGAATATCATTATTCAAATTTATTCGATTTAAATCACCAAATGCCTGTTTCGATCGATAGTGTTGCAATTTTTTCAATGTTGAACTCAGACCGACCTTCCGAATTTTTTGTTTTCAAATCAATAATGTCCGGATCGAATTTATGCTCTGAATTTTCATCGTTGCTTTCACGTTCGGTACTAGCTCGGAAGCATACGAATTTGCTACGCCACCATCTATTTTTAAATCCAGATGATTATATGTTTAACATTTTTTTAGCGTATTTCTTATGAAGTAGATTGGCATGGTCGTTAAACTTTTTATTAGGATCCGGATTCGATGAGCTTCAATTTTTGTCATCTACATCAAAATTGATAAGCATTTTGGTTTTTTTGGATAGTGCTGCAATCGATACATCACTACCTTCGGCAAAATCGAGCTCGTTGTAATTGTAGTCAAACATACATAAGGCATACAAAACAGTATTTAAAAAACGAATGAGATATTCACATAAAATCGGCCAAAAATATTATAAACCGACAAACAGCAGTCCGTTTTAACCCACGATACAAAGAATTAATAGGTATGCTCGACAGCTGTAATTACGTCATCCGGTGACAAAAATTTGTTTTTTAGATTTTGTGTTTTTGTACAAATTTCTCTAGTTTGTTTTGTTTTTTAGCACGTCATTCGGTGCTCCACCACGGTACCACCGAATGACGTGCTAAAAAACAAAGAAATTTGTATAAAAAACGAAAACTAAAAAACAAATTTTTGTCACCGGATGACGTAATTACAACTGCGTATTTCTTATGAAATACATTCGCATGATTGTTAAACTTGCTAAAACATTATTTTGGATTGTTTTGCTGAATTTCAATTTAAATATTTCAATTTTTATATTACCGCCATCTGATTTCAAACACGGAAACTACACGTCCATTTTGTTTTTTTAAAATATATTTAATTAGTCGAGTTTATAAGTAGGTGGCACTAATGGCTTATTATAAAAAAAAATTCGAACAAAGGGTATGACGTCATGACATAAAGATGTGTTTGTAAATAAAGGGTTTTTTATTTGAAAGTTCAAATTTTAACCTGACGGCTTGTATATCTAGGAACGCTTTGTTATGACTCATACGATTTTTTATGGCATCATAAAACATTCCTCGTTATACATCATTTTTAATTATTTATTTATTTATTTGTAATTGTCAATATAAAATCCAGGATTTAAAAAATCCGTTTATTATTTGGGTTCTTATTAGTTTTGGAAATTGGCAATAAAATCGCTATTTGTGAACCGATATTTGATATCATTGATTTTTTGGAAAGATAAGTATCTCTTCTATGTACCACAATTTTCATTTAGGTTGAGAAAAATTTTAAATAATTTTTATGTTCGTTTGAAAGTGAAAAATTAAAAAAAATACCATTTTTATCGAACTTCGCGCTCAAGTCGCGACCTCTAAACCATCTTCGATTGACCCAATATTTTTTCTGTTTAAGTTTTTAGCATAACCTCACATTTCTAGGGAGTGTTCCGTTAGATATCTCTACATTTTTTTCGCCCCATACAAACAAGGACCACCCTAAGTCCATTGACACATTTTGTAATGAGGAAGGATTTTCATTTATAGAACGATTGTTACTAGAAACTGTAATAATTGAACATTCGTTCAGTTTCGGTAGTATTTAAGTGATTTACAATTTCCCTGACTCTCGTGGTGAAATTAGCTAAATGTTAGCTAGATTAAACTACCAGCTCAGTAACCTTCCAGTAGAGTGCGCATCAACTGCGTGATGGGTACAATTCGCAAGTGTTTGCGGCACATTTTGGCCATTTGGTACAGGCTAAAATACGGTTCTAAAAGAGAAATCCTTCACAAAATACCCTAATCTTAGGTGAAACAGCCAATGGATGAATAGCTGATAGGTTAATCAGTCTAAAGTATGCGAACTCTGGATACCAGGCACCGTCCACCGATCCCAATGCTACCGTCTTTCTAGCAGAAGTAAATGCGACAGTAAACATCTAGGAGGGATAGCAATGAGCCTAGATAGTAAATATCGCCCACCGGCCGGCAGTATTATCAAGTTCATTAAGAGCCTGAATATTGGTGGCTACACGCCTGCATGGGCCTTCAATAATCGTTTCGATATTCTTATGGCTTTTCTGTATTTCATCTGGTAATGTCTTTATTTTAACAAAAAGACATTTGCTGCACTTCGTTCTGCTTACCAGCTCTCGACAAGCTCAAGTAGTCAACACGATAGAAAAAAAAATTTGATTACTGTGATTTTTTGCTCAACACCAGTTAAACTAGGCTACGTTATGTAAATGGTTTTCTCCAAAATTTATATTGATTTGATATACAGCCCTTAGCCGAGCGTAATAGTACTACTCAAGTGAACTATCAACATAACTTTGGCGAAATGAGGTGTACAAATAAATTACAATATTGTAAATAATTTTTTTACTCAAGCACATCACCACCATGTTACGTGATTCGCCACAAACTACTTATTATATTGGGTTTGCTAGCATCTGTGTGTGTGTGTGTGTGTGTGTGTGCAATCCATAAACAATATGCACGCATATATAACGTCAAATAATTTCGAAGGACAATCTTGTTGTTATTTCGTCTTACTATATTATACACAAATGAAAATTTGCCAATCATAACGGTAAAGTAACTATTGCTATATAAACCATCGCCAATTGTAAATACAATTATATCTTCAGCAATAAAAATATTTTGACCACAAATGACATAAAAAAAAGAAATTCTTAAGATATTCCAACGATTTTTTGTGTTTTGTTGTTGCCTTTTCTTTTCTAAGAGGTATTACAAGGCATTTCAAGGCACACAATAAGAAATAGATAAGAAATTTAAGATAATAAAATTTAAAAAAAAAAATCTTTGTGTCTTCTTCTTGTTGTTATTACATTAACTTATATTCATATAGCCGTCTTTACGAGTATATTCTAAACACATAGTTAGAGTACACATATTATATTGGAACGATATTGTGTGCCTTACAATAATAATGTGTAAACGTAAACGGTAACGTTAAATAGTGAAGATGAACCATCTTTATGTTTTTATTTCTCAAAAGACACAAACCAAATGCTGGAGCTTTATATTTTTCATAAAAAAATAAAATAAATGTATAAATATTATTATTTTATTTGTTTTGTTCTGTTAACTGTAAAGTTAAAAAAAAAAAAACACTTTGTATTTGTTTAAAGATCTTTTTCTTATTTTATATTTTTTTTTTCTTTATGAAAACCAGAAGAAGTTACAAAAAAACGATGAAGATTTGGTTTTATGTAATAATTTTAATTTTTATTTAAAACTAAAAATGCGCATAAAACCTTTACAGTGCGCGCGACTATTTAATTTGCGTGTGAGCTTATAGTATTATGGTGTACAGAAGTCTCACACGAATAATTTTTTTTTTTTTTATTAACACAGTCCAATCCGCATTATTGACCCATAAAAATGAAACTACAACAATAACGAACCTCCAACCAAAAACACCACTGAAAAAAAAAAAATATCATTGAACGATCATAAATTCCAATGCAATGTAATTACTGTGTCTCCAACAATTAAAAAACGTCTTAAACCTCATAAAAAAATAAAAATAAAAAGAAAATTGAAATTGGAATCCGTGAACATTAAAATAAGAAGAAAACTACAAAACGAATATCGACATAAAAATTTACATTTTATGACGTTTAATTATACCGCGGATCGCGCGGGACTTGGAATTCGGTAGTTTGGTTTTTTATATGGTATTTGTACTTATATCAATATATCGATCGCTCTAAACGTAATTTTGTGTTTGCGACCTGGGAAATGGCGAAAAATATAAATAAAAAATAACAAATAATTTTTCACTTGAAGATGGTTTGCTGGATTTTTTTATTTTATTTTATGATTTACGCATTTTTATTGCAGATTTTAATGTCATCTTATGTATGGATGCCATTTGTTGTTGCAGTTTAATATTTCTTGTAGCGGACATATGATTTATTATGTCTTAGGATTGTTATTTTTTTTTTTTTTTTATTACATTTTTGTTTTATATTGTAACCGCATATATGTACAAGAGAAATTACAATTAATTAATTTTACATGTTACAATGAAATAGAACGCGTAAAGGTTATGTACATGATATCGGCGCCAGAGATGGAATAGGAACGCGCGCAGTGATCACCACAATACTATGCAAGCAACTACTATACGATACGCGTTTCATTTAAAATGTCATCTCTGATTACACAATTGATTGGCCTGCGCGATTCACATAGAGTTTAATATCAGTCTACACAATTAACTTGAACAATTATACTTGTCGTTATAGATCAACTTGATTCTTATAGATTTGTATGTATATACGACTGAGAATTTAACGATCAATCGATCTTGGGAAATGTAAACTCTATTATAGTTTGCACAATAACCATAAAAAAAAAAATATCACATGTCTTGTAAGAAGATAAATAAATATTTAGAATGAATTGATAATTATTATGAGTGTTAAGACATTTGTCGATTTCTCTGTATAACTACATAATATATAGAGACGACCACACACATAGTACACAATATATTGTGTATATTGGTAGTTATTTTGCGAAATTCAAATTGATTGCGCGACACGATATGGTTCAAAATCCTTGTCGCAATGAAATGAATTAATCATTCTACTTCTCCTACACCGTATATTATACTCGTATACATACATATATACCCATCATTATTGTGTTATGACAAATTAAGTGATTTATGCATATATTGTTGTCACCTCATATACCATAAAAACAATATGCATAAAAAAGCGACCTTCAACAAATTACAGTCTAATTTTCCACGAGACTTGCCACCCACAACCAAGAAAATATCTAACCTAAATTATTCTTAAATTAATTTTTTGTTTTTTTTTTTGGTGCTCTATACTCTTGGCTTATGTAACCGCGGCACCATTGCATGGTTTGATAATGATATAATTTAACGACGTTTTAGTTTTTTTTTTTTTGGATTTTCTACATTTAATTCAACGAAATGGAACCGCGTCTTGCGAATTGTACATGAACTCGTTTATATATTTGGTGATTGTCAAAAGGAAGTATAACTATTTAGATATATATATAGACAAGTACGAACAAAGAATTGTTGGTGCATGGAAATAAAAATATATAAGACATTTGTACAAATGAAATCGAAATTACATTTTTGTCTAATGTTACTCAATTTGTTATGGCTTAGTTTGAAATCGTGTGTATTACTCTATATTTGTATTCCATTTTATAGTTGCATCAGAAGGCGCACCCGATACGTCAATGTTTCGATCAATCTAAATAGGAACCTAAATTTGGGACCAATTTAGCGCAAGACCAATGGATCAAATAATCTGATTTATAATATGTTTTGACCCTACTCTACAATGAACTAGTAAAATTAAAGAATTGTTCCCGTTTGAACGTGTTATGATCACAAATTCAATGGAAAAATATAAAGGGCTGAAACCTCACAACGTGATCAGAACTTCGGTCTTTGGTGTCTTCAATGGGGATAGCATTCACCTGTATCATAAAGTTGGTGTTACAGTTTTGACAGTATTGATTTTTATTTTAACCAACACATATTTACTTATAAAACAACAGCCAAACGGGTCAAAAGCTTCAGTAACATGGGTATACGAAAAATCGTATTCTAGAAATTTATACCGAAAGTAGTATACAAAATTATACTGATATTTCTAACTGTGTAACTGACCATATTCCGGAACTTTAATCAAAAATCATTTTAGAATCCCATTCCCAACACACATGTCAAATTTGATGATACCCGGTTAAGGAATAGCCAAGTTCCATCCTGCTTGGCCATATTCCACACATAACAAATATTCACTAGTTATACAACAAGAGGTGTTCGAAAATAATCGAATATACAGTTGATAGGACGAGATTTGTTGCTTAGGAAACACAACGACACCGCAGGTGGAGTTGTTTTTCTTAGGTAACACATCGAGTCCGCAACTGTATATTCAGATGATTTTCGAAGCTCGAGTTGTATATGTTAAGACTATACAACGAATCAACCATGTCAAATATCAAAAATATTAATTGTTTGTTTATATTCATGGATGATATGATTTATTTGTTTGCGGCCGAAACACAACTAGTTGTGTTTCGCGAAACACAACTTAGCAACGCAAATAATCGATATTATACGGCGTAACTAAGGAAAATTCTACTATCTGATGGGATATTTTCCAATGAGTTGTATAGTTCTATTTACACATATCAAATTTCATTATAATCGGTTAAGGAATAGCCAATTTCCATCATACTTGGATATATTCCAAAATTTAATCCAAAACTCATTTTAGAATCCCATTTCCAATACACATGTCGAATTTCATCGCAATCGGTTGAGAAATGGGCAAGTTCCATCATATTTGACCATATCCCAGAACTTCATCCAAAAAACATTTTAGAATCTTATTTTCGGTTGATAATAGGCAAGCTACATCATATAAAAAAATTGTTAACTACTCACTACATCCTAATCCAACCGCAACTCAACTTCAAATCAAGTTCAACTCAACCCGCAAATTGACCACTAACTTAATCTTCAAATCAATTCCAAATTCAATGCCCAATTCAATAATCAAACCAGCATATTATATAAAAAAATCGTAAATATTTATAAAAGCAGGTATTTTGGGTCAATTCGTATGGCAGGTACCCTACCTTCTTGACGTACAGTCTCCAAAAGCTTCAAATCTCCGCATTGACCATAGAAACAGATTGGTGAAAACAAAATCAAAATCGGACAAGCCGTTCTCGAGATACCACTGGTACATCCAGACAGACGGACGGACATTTTTTTTCTTTTGCATTTTCAGACTCAGGGACTTTCAAAACGTCGAGAAAAGTGATTTTGGACCAGCCAAATTTTTCGTAATTTTTGACAGGATTTCAATACTTTGGTCTTTTTCCGAAGTAATTACCTACATTACTATTTAAAATCATGTACATATTTAGTTTTATCAATATTTAATTTCGCCTTATTCATTTTAAACCAATTACTTAAATGTTGTAAGTCGTTATTAATTTTATTAACAGCTAAGTATTTGAACTTCATCACTCTCCACAATAGTGCATCATCTCCAAACATAAGAAGTTTGCCATTAGGTACCACTCATCCAATATCATTAATGTAAATTGGAAATTAAAATATTCCCAAAACAGTTCCTTGTGGAACGCACATAGAAGTGGTAATTTCAGAAGAAATTACTTCATTTACTTTTGTTTGCTGCATTCTATTACTCAAATATGATTTAAACCATTTTATTAATTCGATATTTGCAATGCCATATTTACTTAGCTTTAGTAACAAAATGTTTCTATCTATCGTTTCAAACACCCTGCGTAAACCCAAGAAAACTGCAACTATAATCTTATTGTTGTGGATAGCTAATTTCTAATTTAGTGTCACCAAGTTAATTAGACTTTCACAGCTATGTTTATTTCTGAACGCCGACTGCTGTTCCGATATCAGATTATTTGATTCAAAGTATTCCTCCAACCGATTCAAAACTATTTTGTCATACATTTTTGCCTCCGTAGTTATCATATTCACCGGACGGAATTCACTAAACGTAATAGTGTTTTTTACCTTTTCAATAGGTTTAATTAACGATTTTTTTAAATTCTTTGAAAATATACCGCATTTTAAGGACTGATTTATCAATTTAACCAAATTTTCCAGTGTTTAAATTCAAATTTTATTATTTCGATATTTTGTGTTTTTTTTTCATTCATTTTCAAGGTTGTATATGTTACCAGTGCTGTCGAAGTGAGTACGATCGGAGTTTTTTAACAAAATCTTTTATCTGCTTTGGCTAAATATTTATATTAAGACCTCCTGAATACTAAAATTACGCTGCAAGACAAATTATGAGGTCATTTAGCCTTACCGCACAAAAACGATTTATGGAAGTCTAGCTTTAAAATACTCTCAAATCTTTCTTAAGCTTAGACTATGACCCCTATATAAAAATAACACTATAAGATAATTTCCAGACTAGAAAGTTGCATGTTGGAATTCTGGATTCATTCAGTGTGGTACGGAAAATTTCATTCGCTCAAGACGCCTTGACAACAATATTCTCAAACCCTTTGTTTACGTTTGAATAAAATCCAGACTCCCATGCATCTGTCATGTCTGGCAAGGTTAAATGCTGACAGCAGAAATTGTCTTTTAGTTTTATTTAGACACTCATCTTCTCGCCTAGGTAGGATCTAGATAGGAATATTGTGGCCAGACATTCTGGTTCCTCTGGACAAGTTCTGGATTTTCAAACTTCTGTGGGCATCCATTAAAATGTCTTACATTGTCCTGGTTTCTAGATAATATTTAAATCCCTAAATTTTCTAGCGGCAATGCAAAATTCAGGAAGGACCAGAAAAAATAATAATTTCAACAAAATTTAACTCGAACTCCAGCCGAAGTGACTGGCGCAAAAAATTCTTCACGACTTTATTTAATATGTTTAAGATTAGGAGCTATTTACGTAGAATCGGCTTAATATCCTCGAAATAAATTTTCACTCAAATAGATCGACAAATGTATGGATGCTATTCGGTGCTGGAGGTGAAGAAAATTGTCTGGCCAACCCTGAGCATGGAAAAACAAAATTGGCAAATTTAATTTTTTATTTATGGTATCGATCATAATACCATTAGTACGAGTAGTATTCCAAAATCTTTCTGGCCATTGATCCCAGGAACTATTTATCGAATTTACACAATAAAAATCCATCCACAAACGGGCTTGTTCCATCCATTTGATGCTGGAGACTGGAAGAAAGTCTGAATTAGCTAATTATGTATTTGGCGATATTTTCATTTAGAGTTTGAACTCAAAAATATCCTAAATTTGAGCCATCGTTTAATTAAGAAATCCGACCCCAGAACGAACTTGCCAGAGCCGGAATTAATAAATTTTATATTAAGAACCATTTAAACTTTAAAATATATTAAAATCAATCAAACGTGCCCTCTAGTTCCATTTAAAGCTATGGAGACAGTACACTGCCTGGAATGGTTATGTATAGTAGGTATGTAAAAAAAAGAAAATTTGGTGAAACAATATTTCTGATAAACGTAACATTTCTTGAATTTAGCTTCTATTTTATTTCACAAATCCGACCCCAAATGAGGTAACCCAACAAATTTTCAGAGCGTGAATAATTCGTTTTATGTTAGGAAATACTGATAGAATCAGCTTAGCTTAGATATAAAATTTTACCAAAATCCATTGGCTAACGTGCTCTATTTAATGCTGGAACCTATAGAAATGTAATAAAGGCCTGTGGTCCTATATGCTAGATTTTCCGGGGAATTGGGAATTTATTTATTGTGAGTTTTTAGGGTATTTTGTTTTTTTTTCGAAAGCATACTGAGTAATTGGAATTTTGTTTATGTTTTGGGAAAGATATTTCCCAGTCAAATTTTTAGGGAAAAATAAACAACAAAATTGCTATGAAATGGAACTATTTTTCCCCAAAATTTAATATGCTTTGGAAAAACGAAACCCAAAATACCATAAAAACTCACAATAAATCAATTCCCAATTCGCAATTCCCCGGGAAAACTAGAATAGTACCACTGGAGTGGTTATTGAAGTAAAAAACAAATTTTTCTTTGCCAAATCTAATTTCCTCAAATTTATTTTCTACTAACCAAGTGTCAATATAAATAGTGACCAAAGTGTCAATATAAATAGTGTCTTCCAATATTCGTTGAATTCTAGTCAAGTTTTATTTAAGAAACTCCATCCCTGCGCCAAATGGAACTGCTCTGATTATGCACAAATTCCATTGAAATTTATTATCTGACTTAACTAAAATTTTTGATGAACAATGAATTAGTTGCAGCACCTCCAAATTATGGATTTAGCGGGTTAATAACTTTTCTAGAAGAGTGCATGTTTTGTAGTCAGTCGCGACATGCAAACCAATTTTATACAGCAATTTTTTTTTAAATCAAATATTTACATGACATATTTCGTGACTTTATAATTGTCCCGTTTTTTTAAGGCGATTTGTCAGACTTTGACCACCCAGACTAGTACCACAGAGTACTTAGCATTTTCCCGCGCGAACGTAATTAACTTCATCAAAGTGTTTTAAAGAATATTCTGCAATTTCGAGAAACGTTTGGGATGTATGGAGCAAAGCTGAATATGTATCTTTAGTTAAATACCCATTATTGTTGTCAAAACTATGCCAATTAACCAACCATTTAATAAACTTTTGCAAAAATTTAACTTTAGGGTCATCGGACGATTGCCGAAATTCTGTACAATATTGTTTTCTCAAACGATTGCCTTTGAATAGGGTTTTTGTATTAAATATATCCCAACAATTTCGAATAATTTGTAAAAATTCAGCAGTTTGATCAGTATCTGGATTGGATATAAGTGCAGCAATAGTACTTTCATGAAAAACATTATCTGCATAAAGTGCTTTTTGACGTTCAAAGGAGGTTGGGTAAACAGATTTATAATTTAATTTAAATGATTTTTTAATATGTAAAATATAAAGGGCTGAAACCTCCCGAGGTGATCAGAACTTCGGTCTTTGGTATCTTCAATCATAAAGTTGGTGTGACAGTTTTGACATTATTGATTTCTATTTTAACCTACATATATTTACTTATACAACAACAGCCAAACAGGTCAAAAGCTTCAAAAACATGGGTACAGGCATCCAATTTAAAACGAAAAATCGTATTCTAGAACTTTATACCGAAAGTAGTATAACAAATTATACTGATACTTCTAACTGTTTAACTGACCATGTTTCAGAAATTTATCCAAAAACTCATTTAAGAATCCCATTTACAACGCACATGTCAAATTTCATAAAAACGGGTAAGGAATAACTAAGTTCCATTCTACTTAGCCATATTCCAGAGATTATCCAAAACTCATTTTGGAATCCCATTTCCAATACACATATCAAATTTCATCATAATCGGTTAAGAAATAGCCAAGTTCCATCCTACTTGGCCATATTCCACACATATCAAATATTCCCATTTCCATACACATCAAATTTCATTATGATCAGTTAAGAAATAGCCAAGTTCCATCATACTTGGCCATATTTCTGAACTTCGTCCAAAACTCATTTCAGATTCCCATTTCCAATACAAATGTCGAGTTTCATCATAATCGGTTCAGAAATGGGCAAGTTCCATCATACTTAGCCATATTCCAAAACCAGATACAAAACTCCTTTTAGAATCCCATTTCCATTACACATGTCGAATTTGATCATAATCTGTTGAGAAATAGCCAAGTTCCATCATACTTGGCCATATTCCAGAACTTCATCCAAAACTCATTTTAGAATTCCATTTCTAACACACAAATCAAATTTCATAATAATCGGTTAAGAAATAGAAGGTTCCATCATATTTGGCCATATTTCAGAACTTCAACCAGAAATCGTTTTAAAATCCCAGAACTTCATCCAAAAAACATTTTAGAATCCCATTTCCAATACAAATGGTGAATTTCATCGTAATCGGTTGAGAAATGGACAAGTTCCATCCTACTTGACCATGTTCCAGAACTTCATCCAAAACTCATTTTAGAATCCCATTTCTAACACACAAATCAAATTTCATAATAATCGGTTGAGAAATAGACAAGTTCCATCATACTTGGCCATATTCCAGAACTTCATCCAGAAATCGTTTTAAAATCCCAGAGATGAAGTTCTTCATCCAAAACTCATTTTAGATTCCTATTTCCAACACACATGTCAAATTTCCATCATATAAACAATTTATTATCTACTCACTACATCCTAATCCAACCCCAACTCAACTCCAACTCAAGTTCAACTCAACCCGCAAATTGACCCCTAACTTAATCTTCAAATCAATTCCAAATTCAATGCCCAATTCAATAATCAAACCAGCATATATAAAAAAATCGTAAATATTTATAAAAGCAGGTATTTTGGGTCAATTCGTATGGCAGGTACCCCACCCCTTGACGTACAGTCTTCAAAAGCTTTTCAAATCTCCGCCTTGACCATAGAAACAGATTGGTGAAAAAAAAATCCAAATCGGACAAGCCGTTCTCGAGATACCATGGGTCCAGACATCCAGACACACAGACAGACGGACGGACATTTTTTTTTCTTTTGCATTTTCAGACTCAGGGACTTTCAAAACGTCGAGAAAAGTGGTTTTGGACCAACCAAATTTTTCGTCATTTTTGACAGGATTTCAATACTTTGGTCTTTTTAGACCGAAGTAAAAGCAGCAAGCACTAATTTTCTTGCCGATAATAATAAAATGATTTTAAGAAATTTTGTAGATGCTTTGTAGCCGTCGAAACACCGTTCTTCTTCGAGTCCTCCAAATTTTAAAGTCTCAAATTCTGATACAACTGCTGATTTCTACTATACGAACTCATTATTTGAAATAATGTTTTCCATTAAACTATTACAGCCACCTGTAAAACTACTACAGCAAATACATTGCTTCTTCTTTTATATCGGCATGTATCTTCATCTATATGACAACCAGAAAAATGTATACCTTGCGGAGCCCCTGCTATTAATTATCAGGTTGTATTTGATGGTGAGAACCTAGTGAAATTTTGCAAGTTCATTTCCAAAATAACAAGTAGCAGCAGAGCCTCACCCCTGTATATCTGGATACTAATGAAGGAAGGAAGCAGTTATTAGTAGCATGAATACCATATTACTATAGATAAAGGATCCCAGAAAGTACTGTGCACACAATGTAAGAAACCTTATAATCGGATGTAACGCAAATGCGCAAAATATAATTTGTGGAAGCACTGTTACCAACAAAAAAAGTGAGTTATTACTTGATTTTTTTTGTTAAATAGCGATTTAAGAATCGCTAGTAAAGAAAAATTCTTATGCTGACTTATATTGCTATGAGCTTAATAAAAGACTGACGGATCGTCTGAAGTTTCTTGTTCAAATTATTAGTTATTATTATTTATTTATGTACCAAACGTTAAAAAAAATCTGGTTACAATTCAAAATATTCTGAATTACATTTTACAAGTTAAAAATACAAAAAATTAACAGTTTCCCAAAAATCAGAAAGAAAATTAGACATCAAAACCTTAAACGATTCTCTTGACAAATTAAACTCAATAATCATTTTGAATCAATTTTTACAATTGGGCCTACACAATGCCACGAAAATGAAGCCCAAACCATCACGTTGTCACCACCATGCTTAATCGTTTTAACCGTGTATCTGGAATTGTGCTGTTGCTTTGCTGGGCACCATACATGACCTTTACCAGAGGCAAACTTTCGACTCGTCACTCCAAAAAACATTTTTTCAAAACGAAAGCGGCTTCTTTCAGTTGTTTCTAGAACATTTTATTCTTACCTTGATGTTTCATTGAGCCTTCTTCGAATGGTTCTGCTGCTAACATCTATTCCGTATTCACGTTCGACTTGATCACGAATTTCTGCTGATGTGGTGAAGGGATTTTTTTATAAAAGGGAATTTATTAAATTTATAGTAATTGTAAAAATTGGGGAATTTGTAAAAAAAATAATAAATCAATTAGTAAAATTTATAGAACTCTGTCAGTTAAGACAATTTATAGAATTTAATAAATTCATAAAATTTATAAAGTTTTTAAAGTTTGTAAGATTTATCGAATACAAACAATTCATAAAACTTATTAAAATTTATAAAATTATTCTATAAACTTACCGAGTTTTTCACCAGCTGCAACCGGAAAGAGCAAGTATTGACAATCCTATCACAGCGCTAAAACTGGAAAGGTGGATTGACACCCTCAGTCCCTAACTAGTACTGCAGCAAGACAAGTCTGACCAAAACTAGACTTAGGGCCACCATAACATTAACTTCTCGTGAATTGAGAACAGTCGTAGGAATACTCATCGGACACTGCCTTTTTGGAGAGAGAGCATGCAAGCAGACTGGGTTTAGAGGCAAATAACTTCTGTAGAAACTATTTGGATGAAGAGGAAGGGACTTTGGCTATCATCCTAGGCTCATATCCGGCGTTATCAAGGCAGAAGGCATAAATACTTAGATAAGTTCAAGATGGGAAAACTAACGGATCTCGAAAACAGTAAAGTGCAATTTGATTTACGCTATAAAAGTAGCTCTAAATGGTTTCATTAAGGATGGAAGGAGATAAATTCTGTCCCACTCCAACTAATCTAACCTAAACTGCTGAATTTTTCGGCGTTTTAGAATTCATAGAATTATCAGAATTTAAGTTTGTAGAATCTTTAGAACTGACAGACTCGAACAATTTATAAAACTCATAATAATTATTATTTATTAAAATCAATACAAAATACAATTTGAGATGAAATCTGTTTTGTTTTTTTTTTGTTGGTGTGCAAATACCAACAAATAAATAAAATTATATATACATATTTAACTATTACCAAATACAACTTGGATGACCAATCTCTTACACCTATAGCTATTGAGCTAAATAAGCTAATAGCTCTCTAATCCAAGAATTTATGTTGCTAAAAGGATATACCTGCCACTGACAAAAACACTATCATGCAGAATAGACACACGAATTCCTTGTAATTAACATGTGATTATTCCGCGACGAAACTCCATAATGCATTTTATCAAATAAATGATGATTTTCTAAATAAAATACGGAAAATAAAAACATAAAGTCTAAAACTTAAATAAAGGCAAAAGCATGTTATGATAACATGATCAAATTTTTTTAGTTTAAATACATATTAGATACAAGAATTATACAACAGCTTACAAGCCTGGGAATATTTATGTTAAGCTTCAGCAGCATACAAAAATTTGGCAGTAAAAAACCCATTGAACTTATAAAATTTATAGAATTGATGGACTTTAAAAAATCCTTAATTTAGGTTTTATAAACATAATAAAATTCATAATAATTACAGTCTTTGTAGAATTTATAAAGTTAATAGAATTGATCGAATTTACGGAATTTATAAGAACTAAAGAATTTATGAGATTTTAAAATTTAAAGAACTTACTAAATTTTAAAACTTTATCCATAGAATTTATAGAATTATTCATCGAATTTATTAAATTTATAAAATTTCTAAAAATTATTGAATTTATAAAATTTGTAGAATTCAAAGGATTTGTAACATTTATATAAATTATAGCATTTTTAGAATAAGCAAAATTTTGGTTTATAGAATTTAAAGTACTGAGAACAATTTGTAGAACCAGAGCCTTCTAGAGTATAGAGCCATAATCATTATGACGTATTTTTTAGAAGCTTTTTTAGTGGAATAACTTTTCACTGATTTCCATAGGAATCCATAGTAAAAATGGTGTTTTTTAGCTTCAAGTTTTTCAATGAAAATAAGAAAAAAATTACAAAATGTTTATACAAAAGTGTTCTACATATCTTTAGCAGCAATATACAGGAAGGGTATATTGGTATTAAGTAAATATTAATTGCAGAAATATTAAAATTAAATTATTTCTAAAATATATTTTTCGAACTTTCATTTTGAAAAATACATCAAAGTTGGCTCTGAAGAATTAAAATAATACTTGCTACATTTATCTTTAGTTTTACTAGTGTACGTTAGATGTCTCAGATTTATACAGAAAAATACGAAAAAAATTGTTTAATCACACAATTATGACACGTTCTTAATATTTTGAGAATTTGTTTTGCTTTTCCTACAATTTTTGAACTTGAAATTTCCCCATGTCGCAATTTTTCGTACGATTTTTCAAAATGTTTACTGCCATCTATGTAATGTATATTGACTTAATGCATACGATTTGTAGTAAGCTTTTCTTTTTAATTTGACCTGAATGCTGTTGTTATGAACTTTTTTTTATATTTTGGTTTAAATAAATCAATTATTACAAGAAAATGAAAACGATTTACTTAAACGATTTACTTAAACAATTTCAGAAATCATAATAGAGAATTTGCAATGTTTGCATTTACAAATTTGTCTTAGAAAAAAAAGTGATTTCCCATATGTTTTGTGTGTTTTACTATGGAAATATTGGTTATTTCCTCGTTTCTAATTCCCTTATAAAAGCTTCGTTTTTTAGATTATGGCTTGTATAATCAAGGTTGCTTTGGTAGAACCCATAGAATCTCTAAAATTTAAAGAAATTATAAAATTGATGTAGTTTATAAAATTCATAAAATCTATAGAATTTATTTAGCCTGTTCACACCATGTATAATACAGGGCATTGCAACACTTCCTCTTATCGTACCTCTTTGCCTACAAGCTTTGACAAATAAATCAAAGTTCGTAGGGAAAGAGGTATGAAAAGAGAAAGTGTTGCGATGCGCTATATACATGGTGTGTGGTGAGTTTATAAACCATAATAGAATTTATAATATTTAGAGACTTTGTAGAATTTATTGAATTTTTAAAATTTATAAAATTTTAAGCACTTAATGAGTTTGTAGTGACTCACGCATTGCAATCATATAAATTAATTATTTGATTTATAGAAATTGCAATTCATTCGCCACCACATTCACATTTTGGGTTTACGCACAAGATTCTTCTTAGCGTAACTAATTTCATTTTCACCTAGCGTAAATGATGCGGAACTCTAAAATTATTTTTAGTGATATTTGTTCCATCTCGTTTTCGCTAGCAGTATCAGAAATTTCTTTGATTTACTATTGTTTTGTTTTGCTCCATCTCGTTCTTGTCACGACAACGACGATTTGACATACGATTGTTCGTATGTCAACACCAAAAGAAAACAAAATGAAATAATTGCCTTTTTCGTCGAAAACGAACACATATACACATTGTTAAATAAGATTCCAAGTAAATGACACACGGCGTCATTTCTAAAATATTTTCCAATTTTAATTTTTGCTTTTACAAGCTTACGGTGGTGAATAATTAGAATAATAAAAAAAATAATTATAACGTTTTATGCACAAATGCAATTGTGAATTTATTATATATAAATAAATAGTAATTATAAATTCAGTGAAATTAATTGTGCGTGTTTTCAATTTATTGGAATTTTCCATAAATCGTATCGGGGCCATTACAACAAAATTAGTGTAACCCTTTGACGTCCAACATCAGCATTTTATATTTGGGCGTAATACATAATATTTTCTTGGTGTACAATACACCGAGAAACACGATAAGTTTTTATACTTTATTCATAGAATTTATATAGTTTATATAATTTAGAGGACTTATAGAATATAAAGAATTCATTAAATTTATTAAATTTATAAAATTTATAGAAATTATTGAATTTATAGAATTGTTAAAGTTTATAGGATTTGTCGAAATTTTTGTATTTATAAAACAAATAAAATTGGAGTTTGTAGAATTTATAAAACAGACACAAATTAAAACAAAAATTTGAAGAATTTATAAAATTTATGGAATTTATTGGATTTATAAAATTTACAGAATTTATAGGATTTATAGAGTCTACAGAATTTATAGCATTTCAAAAATGTATCGAATTTTTAGACTTCACAGAATTTGTAGAATTTACTGAATGTATAGGGTTGACTATCAGATAGTTGAATTTTCCTTAGTTACGCTGTATAATATCGGTTATTTGCTTTGCTAAGTAGTGTTTCGCGAAACACTACTAGTGGTGTTTCGGCCGCAAACAAATAATCATATCTTCCATGAATATAAACAAACAATTAATATTTTTGATATTTGACATGGTTGATTCGTTGTATAGTCTTAACATATACAACTCGAGCTTCGAAAATCATCTGAATATACAGTTGCGGACTCGATGTGTTACCTAAGAAACACAACTCCACCTGCGGTGTCGTTACACAACTCGTCCTATAAACTGTATATTCGATTATTTTCGAATCTCTTGTTGTATAACTATAGTGATTATAGCGTTTAAAGAACTTTTAAATTTACAAAATTTATATAATTACTACAAATTCTATAAACTTTAAAAATTCTATCATATGATTTTTTTTAATTCTAAAGATTGTCGATATCCTAATCGTATAACTGAAAATTTAGTATCGTTCATACATATGAGCATTAATTATAAAAATATCTAATATTTTAAACGAAATAAAAGAATTTTTTGTTTTTTGTAAAATTTTGATTTTTAATTTTTAATCAGAAATTATTTCGGAATCGAGAACATTCTTTTTCCCTTCTATGATTTTCAGTTTTCTTGGAAAATGTGGAAATTTTTATGTTTTTAGTGACTTTTTAGTGGTGGTGTGAAGTTTATGACAAATTGACGAAAAACCTTACAACAGCCAAAAGTGTAGCAGAATATTATATTTTTCGCAAAATTTGATAATAATAATGATTTTGTCGTTTGTTATCTGAATAAACCTTGGTGTTCAGTAGGATTTCATGCATAATTGTGCCAAACGATATTTTTGCGCGACCCTCAGCCTCAGGGGCTGAGATTTTTATTTTAACAAATTTCCATATTTAAAAAAAATGTGTAGCTGGAGTTTGTTGGCCATTGATAGGTAATCACAGAAATAGGTACGCAGATCTAACTTGCACATCTAAGCATGGCTTGGTGTGTGTGACGTAAATAGTTTGCATTCAGGGTATGTCCAATAATTTGCCGCATTTTTGTTAGCATCGCTCGTTTGAATTTGGCTCTTTTACACTTATTTAAGCTATACTGAATTCTAATTATTCATTCATTAATGGTAACCCTATTATGAGTATACACATGATGGTGTATAACATTATACAACATTATACGGATTACAGCCAGAAATTTCTTTGAATTTATTTATTTAAATTCAATTGCAGATACTTTACCAATCGCGGACTACCAGCCAGAAATCTCTTCTTATATAGGGAAATTTGTTAAAATAAAAATCTCAGCCCCTGAGGGTCGCGCAAAACTATCATTTGGCACAAATATTCATGAAATCCTACTGAACACTTTAACATAGTCAGATCTGCGTGCGTATTTCTACGAATACTTGTTAATGGCCATCAAGCTTTATCTATACTGTTTAGTGTATAACATCAAGCAACTAGGTTCCCACGTTTATGTGAGGGATCATATTCCTCTCAATTAAATTCAAATAATATAATTTTTAAAATATTTATTTAACCAAATATTTATTATTATATGTTTGTACGCCAATAAGTAACTGCTTATTGTGAAATAATATATTTTTCAACCAGGAGAATTTAGTTCCTGGAAAAAAAGCGTAGACAGGTTCTTACTGATATATGAACATCTAAAAGGTACGCCGAAGTATTACGGTATATCTTAAATGTAATTAGAAACAAAATAGTAGGCCAAGCCGATGTTGCGTTAGAATCTTATAATACTCCACTCAATTGGCAAAAAATCGCCAAATGTCTAACCTTGCATTATGCGGATAAGCGAGATTTAGGTACTCTGGAGTACCAAATGATGACACTGATATAAGGTAGCCAAACAATCCTCGAGTTTTATCAAAGGGTTTATCAACACTTACCTTTGATACTAAATAAACTGTCCTGCATGGAAATGGGGCAAGAATCGTTAAATAACTTAACAGAAAGTTATAGAGATAAGGCACTCGATACGTTCATTAGGGGGTTGAAAGGAGATTTACCACGACTACTCAGTATCAGAGAGCCGTCGGACCTACCCCAAGCATTACACTTATGCTTAAAACTGCAAAATATGGACTATCGAGCACAGTATGCTAATAACAGTGTCCAAAATGCACAACGGAAACTACCAGGCCCACCACCTCCCTTCCTTCGCAAAAACCATATCGCACTATCTAACGGACCACAACCATTCTATCCACATCTTCTACATAACCCACAGAATTCTTTCGAACGAAGAAATATATTCCAAACCAACCGACCCCAATTCGGGTATCAGAACCCACAATTTCCAAGATTCACCCAGCAACCTTTTAGACCGCAAGTTGGATATTCAAATTACCCACCAGGGTATCCACCTAAACCATTACCAAAACCAATACCAATGTCAATAGACGGTAGCGGTCAATCAAAAAATGTGAATTACATGAATAGGCCTCAAAATAATCAATACCCCACGAAAAGACCTTTATCTAGTTCCTCACAACAAATTCATCTCCCGAATAAAGTACAAAGGGTGCACCACTGCGAACCATTCGCAGAAGATCAAGCATTCCAACAATACCAAAAGGAATTAGCAGAATACGATACACAGCACGAATAAACTCTCGTGGAATATACTGACGCAGAAACCATACCTGAACCGAACGACCAGAAACGCCGCAGAAACCATACCTGAACAACCACGAGACATCCGAATCAGTAGACGATATTAATTTTTTAGATCAAAGAGCTCCTCGCTTCCTTACTTAGAACACCAAGCGAAAAGCGGCAAAATTGTTAAATTCTTAATAGAAACAGGGTCCAACAAAAATTATATACAACCCCAATACGTTCGTAATCCCATCCTAAACGAAAAACCATTTATAGCCAACTCAATAGCAGGAAGCATAAAAATCACCCATCATGCTATGATTGATCTGTTCGGTCCCGAAAAAAAATTAAAATTCTTCATTCTGCCTAGCCTCAAATCCTTTGGAGGAATAATCGGTAACGATAGTCTAAAAGAACTCAATGCCACCATTCATACAAGTAGTGGATTTATGACCATTTACTCCAATGTTAAGATTCCACTTAAACAGCACATATCGGATTCTGTGAACAATATAAGTTTAAGGGTATCACATCTCAATCCGACACAAAAAGAAATTTTAGACAAAATCATAGGCGATAATCCTAGTTTATTTGCCGACCCGGAAGAGAAATTAACTTTTACTACGACAGTAAAAGGATAAATTAGAACAAATGTGGTAGCAGATGCTCTCTCAAGAGTAACTATCCCCATGAAGCGAATACAATAACTTCAACGCAACATAGCGACGAAAGTTCCGCACACGATCGAATTCCTATAATCGAAACTCCTGTTAATGCTTTCCGAAACCAACTGATATTAAAAATAGGCGACGAAGACTCATACCAGATCCAAACTCCTTTTCCAAATTACTTACGACATACCATAACCAAACCAAATTTCACCTCCTCCGATATAATATCAGGAGTACAAATTGAAAATGCGGGATTTTTTTCTATTTTTGAACGTTTATTCTGAAAAAATGGTAACAAATGAATTATTCAAAGTATTGTCCATCGCTAGCCACAACTTTTTCCCATCTTTCTGGCAATTTACGGATACCGTCGCGAAAAAATTCGGCCGGCTTGGCTGCTATCCAGTCATCGACCCATTTTTGGGCTTCTTCGTAAGAATGGAAGCGCTGGTCAGCTAGGCCATGTGTCATCGATCGGAAAAGGTGGTAATCGGAAGGAGCAATGTCTGGGCTATACGGCGGGTGGGGTAAGACTTCCCATTTCAGCGTTTGTAGGTATGTTTTGACCGGCGCTGCAACATGTGGCCGAGCGTTGTCATGTTGCAAAATTACTTTGTCGTGTCTTTGCTCGTATTGTGGCCGTTTTTCTTTGAGTGCGCGGCTCAAACGCATCAATTGAGTTCGGTATAGTGCTCCTGTGATGGTTTCGTTCGATTTCAATAGCTCATAATACACCACACCCAGCTGGTCCCACCAAATACAGAGCATGAGCTTGGCGCCGTGAATATTTGGTTTGGCCGTCGATGATGATGCATGGCCGGGGTAACCATATGATTTTTTGCGCTTCGGGTTATCGTAACGGATCCACTTTTCATCACCAGTGACAATGCGATGCAAAAAACCCTTCCGTTTTTGCCGTTCGAGCAGCAGTTCGCATGCAAAAAAACGGCGCTCGACGTCTCTCGGCTTCAGCTCATACGGCACCCAATGTCCTTGCTTTTGGATCATTCCGAGGGCTTTTATACGATGGGAAATGGCTTGTTGTGTCACTCCCAATGAATCTGCGAGCTCTTGTTGAGTTTGACACGAGTCTTCATTGAGTATTGCCTCCAATTCAGCATTCTCAAACTTTTTCACTTGGCCCGGCCGCTCTTTGTCCTCAACGTCAAAATCACCACTTCTAAACCGCACAAACCATCTCTCGCACGTTGAAACCGATGGAACATGACTCGGATAAGTCTCGGAGACCAATCGATGTGCTTCAGCAGCACTTTTCTTCAAATTAAAGAAGTAAATTAAAACTTCCCGCAAATGCTGTTT
Source organism: Tipula helvola (assembly GCA_963556165.1). Classification (NCBI taxonomy): domain Eukaryota; kingdom Metazoa; phylum Arthropoda; class Insecta; order Diptera; family Tipulidae; genus Tipula; species Tipula helvola. The sequence continues at coordinate 117,881,495 of OY744483.1, forward strand.
TGTTGGCACGAAACTCGACATATTGAGAGCTCAAAAAAACTATGAATTTGACACTGCGACAAATTGACACATACTGAAAATTAAAGCTATAAGACGTAGCTTTGACATGAACATAGTCACAGTACTGCCTGATGCGTATAGCGTTAGTAACGCCATCTGTTATCAATCCCGCATTTTCAATTTGTACCCCTGATAAATAAATTTAAAAGATACTTAAACCCCAACACAATAAATGGTCTAAACACCACAGAGAGAATTCTGGGAATAATTCAGGAAGTATACCCAATACATTTTAGAAATACGCTACACGCGGAGGATGGTAGCAGACATTATAAGTGAAGAGGAGCAAGATGATAAAATCCTAACAACACACAAGCGGGCCCACCGCAATGCCGAAGAAAATAGAGAGCAAATCATTCAGAACTACTATTTTCCAAGGATGAGTAAGAAAATAAAAATTTTGGTAAGACAGTGTACCACTTGTAAAGAAAATAAATACGACAGGCACCCGAATAAACAAGAGATTACTTCTACTCCTATTCCCAACTATCCGGGACTTACTATTCACGTAGATATTTACTCCACTGAGAACCAGTTAGTCCTCACGGCCATAGACAAATTGACAAAATTTGCTATTTGCAGGCCAATCAAATTCAGGGCAATAGAAGATCTTAAACAATCACTCAGGGATATCCTATTTTCCTTTAGCGTACCTGAAGTGGTGGTAATCGACAATGAACCATCACTTAGCTCAAATACCATCACATCCATGATGGAAGACTCCCTGAAAATTAAACTATTTAAGGTTCCTCCCTACAAGAGCGAGGTAAACGGGCAAGTGGAGAGATTTCACTCAACCCTTTCTGAAATAATGAGGTGTCTCAAATCAGGTAAACGAATATAATCACTCGATACACTCGACCACCAAGAAAAAACCCGTAGTGTTATTTTTCGGACGAAGTCCAAACATTTCCCCAGAAGAGTTCGAGCAAGCACGCCTCCACAGTATAGAAAGATTAATACAAAAACAAGAACAGGACATAGCGTACCATAACAAGAATAGGAAACCGGTCAAAACATACCAACCGGGGCAATCTATTTACGTAACATGAAACATTAGGCTAGGGTCAAAATTAACAGGTGGGTATAAACAAGAAATAGTTAAAGAAGACCGAAACACAACTGTAACAACTGAATCAGGAAAGGTAGTGCATAAAAGTAATATTAAATCTTAACGTTATTCCTCTTACAGATACGCGACACGCGTCATCTTCGCGGAAATACAAATGCTAGATTATTCGAATTCCCTAATCATCTCGATCAATAGCGGGAAGGGTAAAATACAAAAAGGAAATTTTAAATTGATTCACGTAATAGAGTTAGAAAACCACCAAAACTTTATAGATAGAATGCAAACGATACTGAACCAAGAAATCACTACAGTACATCAATTATACTCGTACCTAAATCACGAGCTCACCACTTTGCAAACGTTACTGGACGGACTGAAACCCCATGAGAACAAATGATCCCTGGACATTATAGATACTACTTGGAAATGGATCGCCGGGAATCCAGACCACGAGGACTTTGAAATTATTAAAAGCAAAATCAATAATGTGTTAGAAAATAATAATAAGCAAGTCATTATTAATCAATGATATAACGATAGGATTAACAATATTACCAAAATGGCAAATGAAATTACCAACGCTATACATAAAGAAAATAGATTAACAGATCAATTGGCATTAAAAATACACTATAAATTAAGGTTAATGAAAGAGGAAATAATTAATATGGGGAGTGATAAACTCTCTCATTCTTTCAGATTCTGAAATTAAATTAGCTATACAAACAATTGAGAAAGAAAATTTGCCATATGCAACTCCAGAAGAAGCCTTAGACTTCGTAACCACTAAAATTATCACTAATAAATTATGTCTCCTTTATATTGTCTACATTCCTTTAACAACTATTGAACTTTACGATAGGTTATTATTAAAAGCAGTCAAAAGAAATCAAAAGATCATTGAAATTGAATATGAACATTTTTTTAAAAACCATAACAAAGTACATATATGGTATTACTAGTAATTGTAAGACAATCAATTCCTTGTCAATCTGTAATCAAAAAAATGTATTAGATATAAGTAACACCGCATGCCTGCCAAACTTGCTTAGTAGTCGTCCGTCGAAATGCAACCAAACCAATAGCCAACACATACCAAACGTTGAGGAAGTATCGGAAGGTCTTATACTTCTAAATCAATACGACGGAGAAATTTCCATCAACAGCGAGATGCAGAAGCTGAATGGTACTTACTTGATAAAATTTTCCAATTCAAGTCTGACCATTGGTAACTTGAAATATATTGCCAACGAAAAATCGATAACTCAAGCGCTCCCCGCAATTCTACAACCTACGCCTGAAGAAGATGAATATAGAGAAATACTATCAATACAACTGATGAAAGATTTAAACATTAATAATACGAAAACAATCGAACTCCTCCAACAAGAAACATTTCGTCATCAGTCCATGGGCATCATCACGGTACTCATTATTGCCGTCCTATTAAATAGAAAAAGAACATTGCGAATCACCAATTCTATCAATCGTGAAACATCAGAGGAAGTCAAACACCAACAAGCAAAAGAACATATAGAGAACGATGGTACCCAACAGCAGGACACAACAACGCATCTACCAACGGTAGCAGCTACGGCTCCCCCTAGAAGAAAATTCTACGAAACTCCATTTTTCTAAAAGTTCAAATGGGACATTTGAATCTAAGAGGGGAAGAGTTAACACATCAAGCAACTAGGTTCCCACGTTTATGTGAGGGATCATATTCCTCTGTCTGAAGATAACGACCATCGCACGTTGCACTCAACATTATCGCAACTCAGCACATTCTTCCACTCGCGGTTGCAAGTATTCAGTTAATTACATTAATATAGTCAGTTGTAATCCAAATTTAGCTTAAGATAGATATTTAAGTTTTTATAATAAAAGTGTATTAAATGAATCATTCAATAAAGTAAAATTGTGTTAAATAAAATAAAAAATAAAAAAAATTAAAAAATTGATTTTTTTTATCAAATTAAATAATAAATAAATTAACTTATATACTCTTCTGTTGTCAGATTTTGTTTTTTTTTGTCATAAACTTCAGTTTAGTCTTTTTAGTGCAAGTTACACGCATTGCAATTATTTCCTCGATATACACCAATATAAACGAGATACGCTCACATAGAACTGGCCAACAAAATCAAACCATTTTATTAAAAAATAGAGTTAGCTTTCATAAGAGCAGTATTAGATAATAGTTTGGGAACGAATTTTGTTTAAGGTATCTCATTTCGAGTAATGAGCATAAATCAAACTGCAGTAATATGCAGAATTTTTTTTTTTTAAATCGATTTTTTTACTTCAAGATATTTATTTAAAAGCTGTTGGTTACATAATAATAAATCAGTCAACATATAAATAAAATAAAATTTGAAATTCATATTAAAGTTATGGCTGTTAACCAGTTAGCTGTGTATGACGAGGAGATTACTCGTCACGAAGAAATGACAATTTTTGAGTTGTAACGAGATAACTCATGACACGAACGGAAAAAATTGTTAGTTTTTTATGACGAGTATACTTAGCTAACAGGTTAAAATTGATAAAATTTATCAATTTTACAAATAAATCTTTTAAAATTGTTTATCCATTTCAGGGTGTTGATTCTCTAAAAAATAAGACTATAGTCGTGTTCCAGTCGACCACCTCAAGTACTTACATGTAATTAGGTTTGTGTCTTTGCTTAAATTTAACTACTCGTAACTGCTCTTGCCAGAATGCAACAGCAGTTACGAGTAATTAATTTAAGCAACATAAGTACTTATAAGTACTTGAAGTGGTCAACTGGAACACTACTAATGTGGAAATGTGAAAACTTTTAAAAAGCAAAGCTTACTTTAATGATTTCCCAAGTTTTCGATTTTACTGCTACACAAATAATAAAGAAAAATTGCAAACTCATAAAGGTAAGCTTTGCTTTTACAAGTTTTCACGTTTACAGATTATCTTATTTTTTAGAGAATCAGCACCCTGGCATGTAATTTAGCATTGAACGAGTATCTGTTCCCTTTTCGGCTGGCAATTTATAATGAAACAAACATTAGCCAACAAAGAAGCTGGAAAAGTGCGCGTTTGATAACTTGTTTACTATGTGTATCAGATACTACGTCTCGAGCTATCATCACGTCTCGAGCTATGTGCTGCAGTACTACTATGTCGCTTGATGAAATATGTAGACGACGCTGTAATTGCAAATAGACTCAATCTTTGCGTGGACGGATTCGTAATTGTCTTGTCTTCGCTGTCAGATATTCCACAAAGGTGGATCTGTATTGGATGTGATGTCCTGGTTTAACCATATGATTGTACATCATTATATAGTACGATATTTTATAGAGGACAGATTAGCTTGTAAATAAATTAAATTGTACATAGATGTAAATGGAGGAAATACAAGTCCAACCGATGCAGTATAATTTTTTTTCAAATTTTCGCTTTTCATTTGCAAAATTACAAGTTTCTCTTTGATAAAATTTATTGTTTTTAATGTCCTGATCAGAGTTAGTGGACTATGGAGTTTTCAGTTTCTAAGAAACTTTTCAATTGCACTATGCACCACGTCTACCTCCTGTACTTGAGAATGACCAGGCTCCGAAAACTTTTGCTGTATCTCGTGAGAATGTTATTGTATGAACTTTAAAATGGCTAGTGATATTATTCTGTAGCTATTCTAAGGAACGCACGAGTCAAACCAAAGAATAATGTTCTTCACTGCTGGATTGTCGGAAAGAAAATATTTCAAAATTTGTAATGTTGTAAATTTGTATTACACAATGCGTGAATTTTTATTAGCATTACAGTGAGCCGTTAAATTATAAACAGAAAATATACGTTTATAAACAAAAATTAGGTACGTTTACCCGAAGTAGGGCAAACACATTCTGTAGGTCGTAACACAGTATGGCCCTAAACCCGTCTCTACTTTGTCGATCAATACCCCTTTAGGCAGTACTACAAGCTGATGTGCTACGTACCGATCGCATTGACCCCTTTTGTATTTGTAAAAAGCTAAATTATTGTAGTGGGACGCATGGGAGGCATGGGTCGTGGGATTTGTTCTGTCCTCAGACCCAATTTGGGGATTTGACCCTGTTCATGGCTGTACAACAACCCGCCAGCCTTACGGTTTGTTTATTCATATACATAACTGGTAGCAAAATCAAATCAAACAAACCCACAGAAAAATTGTATTTACAAATTATTCACTTAAGGCGTGTTATTTACGGTGTGCCACCTAATTAAAGACAAAGGTTAATATGCCCTACACATTTTTTTTGGGAACATACTCTATAAATTTTGAATATGGAAACCATACAGGTTAAATTTTGAAACAGACTATGCAGTAAATTAATTTGGGACAATATTCATATTATTACAACTCGTTTTGTGAAAGCTTATTTTTCCATCTGCATTCAGACGTTCATGATCATTAAAATTAATGGAATACTTAAAAACGCACCCTACAGCACATCCTTCAGTAATACGTCGTGATCCCTTTACAATGCCTTTTGCGTCTTCGTATTCTCATTGGAGGATTACGTTGTTTTTTGCGTGTTAATTCCTTTTCTGTAACTTCAATTTCACTAAAATTTATATGACCTGAAACATGATCTGGATTGCTGATGAAGAATAGGTTCGTTGGTTCTACGTAACTTCTTAGATTGGACTGAACCTTTAATTAATTAAATTTTCAATTTTTTAATAAACATTTAATTTATTCAAATATGTGCTTACTTTGTCTACTATCTATTTTCATGTTTGGCTCGTCATAACAGTCCATTAGGTTAAATTCAGGATCTAAATCTGAAACGTCTGTATTTATGTCGGAAAATGAACCGCTCAAAATTATTTGATTAAACACCTTAAATACAAATTCGAAAAATTATTATTATTGATTAAATAATTAAAAATTTTAGTTTACGTTATTGATTATAGAATGTTTTTTAATTTTTAGATACATTTATTTTGACCAAATTCTGTATTTCTTAAGTTCATCAAAGTGAAAAAATAATCAAGAAGCTTCCGCAAGAGGGTTACAATAGTGCCCAACAAGTTTTTCGGTTATTGCTTTTATTTTGTAAATGGATTTGCCCATAACTAATCTAAAAACTACAAAACTGTTTATAAATCAGTCATCTAACACTATAAATAAACAAAAAAATAAATTTAAGAGGCTTACTCTTCAACCTCCCCTGCAATAACCCGAACTGGTGATGATTGTTCCTCAAAGTTAATCATTTTTGTTTCTTCACACAATATACCCACTACAAAATTTAAAAAATCTACCTTTCACATACGAAGCAAGAATCAAACAAATCGAGCAAAAACCTGCTATTTATTCAAAAATACCAATGAAAATGTTGAATAAACCAATGAAAATGTTTGTTCTAATATTGGGCAGTTTTGTTACACCAAAATGGAAAAATTGTATGGACTTAAAACAAAGAAGAATTACACAAAACCTATCCGAAAAATCTAGAGTGTCCAAAACAAGTTTATATACGGTATATAACGTGGAAAACCGTATGGGATTACGACTATGACTTACCGCACCACGTTAACCTGAAGCGATTACCATCATATGCTACTGGATGTAAAACCTATCAAATAACAACATTGGCAAATAGACAAGAGCTTTTAAAGTGTTCGTTTGTTGGAAATATTTTACTTGATCAAATCGATGCATCATCCATACTGGAATCAATTAAAATAAAGGCACCGAGTAGGAATTTAAGTGATCATGAGTTCCATCATCGGAATAAACACAGAACAAACTATGGTGACAATGAACCAGTAAACATGATGTTGAAGAGTTTTAAAAAAAACCGAACATCTGTGCGATTTTTATGATCCAACCTAAAAATATTTTTATGTCAATTTCAATTCTTTTTAATTTCTATTTAATTTTTATTCTTCCTTCCGATGGCGCTACATCCCATGAAGGGATTTGGCCGCCTCAACGATGTTCCTCCAAATAATTCGATCAGCCACAAGAGAACGCCAGACACGGTGACCGAGTGTGTATAGGTCCCTTCCAACGTCGTCCATCCATCGGGTAGGTGGTCTCCCATGAGGTCCTACTTTCGTTGGTGCCGACTACAAGGCCTGTTTGGTGGTCCGATTTTGTGAACGAAGTACGTGCCCAAGCCATCTTAACCGTGACGATATTATGAATCCAATGATGGCTACTTTATCGAGATCATTTCTGATCTCGTGATTCATTCGCATTCTGTACGTGGCTTTTATTCTACCCTGTTCAATATTGTATAAACTCTAGTCAAATTTGTAGACTTTTCTCTTGTATATAAAATAAAACAACGTTCAATATAATTTTGGAAGCCTCCCTCAGTAAAAAAAAAGCTTGAGAGCTCTACTCTTAATAACAATAACAACCAATCCTTTTTGGCCCTTTAGTTGGTACGGTAGTAATGTTTACCAAATGTTAAGCATCAATATTGAGCGGTTGAATTTTTATTTCTGTTTTATCTCCTCTTTTGATCCGGGAAATATAAAATGCCCCTTCCATAATAAACTCGATCGGTGGCGGCTGCTCAGTTTTTGGAGATTTTTCAGGCGGCGGGTCTTATCAACAAACAAGTAAGAATACCTAAAACCAGGTGTTAATTCAACGGTATCCATATAGGGCTGTTAGCACAGTAATATACAGGTATATTTCCGTTTGCACTAAACACTGGCCTAAATCACTGTTTATTTTATTGTCATCTGTTGTCGATGCACTTTCATTGTTTTTATTTTCGTCAGTATTTGGCGACGATGCACTTTTATTTTCTTTAGGGTTCAACACACCAAAGTTATTTAAAATAATTTCTAGTTCACTTTGATTTAAATTGCCCGATTGTCGTCTGCTTTTTTTTGCAGATGTCGAGTTTTATCTTTTTTCTGTAAAAGCGTCGATGCGTAAATATATAACTATTATAAGGTTACATAAACAAGAAAACCAATCATTTGTATTGGTTTACGACATTTTTTGTTTAAATTTATTTTTGATGTGTAAAGAAAACGGATTTTTGATTTGACATCTGCATCTGCAAAAATCTTTGAACATAAATCACAGTCTTAAAGCAATTTTTTGTCGCTTTGGACTATGCTACACATTTAGAGTTTTATTCGCTTGCGGACATTGCTATCTGCTGATTTGGTGGGCGGAGATAAGAACATCACAAATTAATTTATTTTTGACATTACAATATTTATTTAAAAAAATAAAAAAATTTAAACTGCTGATTCAAATTTTCACACAAGTAATAAGTAAATTAATTGAAATGTTTACTCGGTGGTAATAAAATTACAACTCTCCTACAAATTAACACCAAATAAATCACTATTTTGTAGTTTTAATTAAAATTTATGTGGATATAAATTATTTTAATTTACAATAAATTATCTGCCACAGATTCTTTACGCACAAATTGACACCAGAATTGTTCGGACCAAATGAGACGTTCTCTCGGTACAGTGCTCTCAATCATTGCAAATCGCTATTTTGCAGTTTGTAATTTTAATTAAAATTTGATTGCGGTAAATATTTTGTGTGAGTCATGAAGCCTGAAAAGCCGTCTTAGCAATCATGTAGCTAATGCTTATTGCTAACGAGTGATTACGAATTACAGCTGAATTAGCAAATTATAGATTGTTAAACTTAATTGATTCGGGCTTTGAAACCTTTGTTTTTAATTGAGATTCATCCGTTGTGTTAAATAACTCAAATCGTTGACTAGTAGGAACATTATAAACACTTTTATTATTATTTTTTAATTTTTTATTGTATTTTACAAACTGCATCTATGTAAGAGGTTCAGGTTGCTGATCAAAAGACCCGTCCCAATTCAGTCTCATACTGGGGGACCGATCCCGCACTTCACTAATTTTCACTTATACAATTTGTTGAATTTCCCGTTTTACTATAAAGAAAATATTAAATTAATTTATAAAATAATAATACAACTAATTTTTGTACGAAAGGTAACCTTGAACTGACAAGGAACCTTAAAAATTGTATTTACTGGGTCACACTTGGGTATATTTTGCACCTTAAATCTAATGATTTAAAAATTACTTGAAGGTTTAAGTTAAAGCCTTAAAGATATAATATAAGTATTGCTTTGTTGCGATTAATGCAGTCCACTACTACTATCCTGCTGATTCAAAAATCTCAATTTCTATAGTGAATTTCATTCTTTAAAAAAATTCAATTACTAGTTTGATAAAAACCATCGACATAAAATACCATAAGTCTGCGCAGATTTTTCAATAATTCACTTAACCCCATAAATCGTTTACTCACTTAACTCTATGAGCTTTTAAAATAAAATATCTTGAATAATTGTACAATTGAGTAAATTTATTCGAAAATCGACTTAATGTTATTTCAATTCACTTGACTAGACTTAAATTATTTCATTGATTGATTTAATTGTAAACTGGTTGTACATAATTTCGCCAATTTCATTAATTCAATATTATCTGACGCAGATTTTATCAACTTACTAATTATATATTATGATAGCATCCCAGTTAACAATTAGTTGGTCTAATTAATTTTAGTAAAGCCTTTTAAAACATGTGCAGCATAAAACTGAATTTAAAAATTTTCCCATCGAACATTAAAATCAAAAATGCATACAAAAATTTCTTTTTCAACCGCATTATTACAATTTTTTTTATCTGACTTTACTGATCTTACTGATCTATAAAATATTAAAATCCCATCTTCATTAAAAAATGTTTACCCTTTTAACCTACTAATAATTCTGCTAGTACACCTGTATTGTGTACACAGATATATTTACAATGAAACAAGCCATACAAAAAAAAAATAAATTATAATAAAAGAAACACAAAAGTAAGACACAGTATGAAAACATACCACACTTCCTTACTGTGTTTGTTGAAAACTATGGTAATTGGTCATTTAATAATAAACCAAAATACAACAACAGTATGTAACACAAATAAATAAGAAAGATTTCCAAAGAACTGAGAATATCCTCTTCTTCCCCGTACATAAATTTATAAAAAATCGAAAATGATTAAAATTATTTGTCACTTAGGTGGTCAATTTTATTTATCATTCACTCCACTGTACACACAATCATTATTATTATTATTACTTATATTTTTTGTTTTGTTTTGTTTGTTTGTAAGACTTGTTGTTGTTTCTCGTAAGACGTTTTGTTCTTTTCATTTTTTGTTGTTGTTGTTGTTGTTGTTCTTAAACAAATAACTTAACATTTAATTCATTCGATTGTGCTGTTAATCATCATTTCCAAAATAAAAACATTTTTGTTACAAGAAAATAATAAGAATATGAATAAGCGATGCTGAAGATGAATATAAAAGTATGAAGAAATTGTAAAAAGAAGATGATGGTAAGGTATATAAGAAATAAGAATTTATTTTTTTGTTTTTTAAACAAAAAAACACAAAAAATGAGCTGATCCAACTCAAAAGTATACCATCACATACAATTTATCATACTTAGTTTATGTTAAATATTTTATTTTATTTTTTGGATAAAAAAAAAAAAACAAAAATTATAAATTAATGTCAAAAATCGATTTAAATAATTTTTCTTAATTTTTATTCATTTGGTCGTTTTTCACAAGAGGAGTAGACGCTTACGGTGTAAAATGTGCAACGAATTGAGCCACTGTGTATACATATACAGAATATAATTAGCAACAGAGTACCTCGTTTATCTATAAAATTTAAATTGGATATGATTCAAATAGACGCCTTGAACTCAACACAATGAATGTGTACTCGTTCGAGAGGTGTAACAATTAAAACAAGTGGATTATAATTTGGTATTACGTCAGATTGGTTTTTTGTATTTTTGATTCATGATGAAAGATCAAAAAAGGTTAATTGATGCAATCATGAGATGCACTTAATTTCTAGTTTTTTTTTACGATTTCAATATCGAAAGTTAAAAAATAAGCAAAACTTGCAAGGATTGTGTGAAGGTTTCTCCTATATTGTATTGCTGAATAAATAAAATTTTATTTGATGTTAAATTATTATTATGAGTACAGTTTCAGAACAATTTCCGTAAATACAATATGATGTCGCAGACTGGTTTAACCATATTATATTCTATTTAATTGGCAAGGAAGACTACATATTGCTAGTTGTTGAAAAAGACCTTGAATCCCAGTGCTACCGTCTTTCTAGCAGAAGTAAATGATATATTATATAGGATGGATTACTAAGCAGGGTCCAAGTTCAAAAGATGTTTTAGGTCATAGTACGAGCTGGCTGAACGCTCACATAGCCCTTTAACTGTAATAATAATAACTATACGATTTCCGGCGGATGATGAAAAAATCACGGCTCGTTAGTGTAGGATCAATGAATTAATCACTCATTATCCGTTAAAATAAATTATTACGGTCATCATGAAGCGACCAAGTCCCTTTATGGGATGTAGAGCGCCAGTGAAAAAAAAATTGCCGTGTTTTTGCCAGGCAAAAAAGAGAAAGATACATTAATTCAAAGGGAATCTTACAAAAAAAAATAAAAAATTGAAACCCAGAAAATTGAAAATTGTAAATTAAAGTGCCCCGCCAAAATTAATGAAGTTAAGTAGGAATCAATTTCATACATATACATATATAAAAATATTTGTACGGTGAAGAATAGAATTTTGCTTTACCCTTGTGTGTATATACCCGACCACCCGGGTGGCCATTTCAATTTTAAATATTTGTGGTGATTGTAATTTTGAAGTTAGTTGTTTCTAGCTTCTTTAGTTTTTAAACACCAAAATACAAAATTTATAAAATAAATGCAACAACATAGCGGACCCGGCAAAAATTCGGTTTTAAAGGATGGAAAACCCGAAAAAATACACTTGGCCAGCCGGGTGGGTCGGGTGTGTACTACCGTACATTTTTTGGGTATACACACAAGGGTTAATTAGTTATTAAATAGCACAAAGCTGACTATACTAAATTGGAATTTTTCCATGATAAAACTGTTCTAAATATGTCTAGACTATTCTCACTGGAAAAGTCGTGAAATTTCTAGAAGTTCTGGTTTGAACGAGTTCGAATTAGATCATTTGTATTTGGCAAGCGATAGCGTGAAGAATAAAAATGAATTAAAAAGTAATTTATAAAGTGTTTAGTGCTAAATTCTAAATTTTAAATTTCAAATTCCAAATTTCAAATTCCAAATTACAAATTTCAAATTCCAGATTCCAAATTTAAAATGCCAAATTTAAAATTTAAACTCCAAATTCTAAAATTCAAATTTTAAATTTCAAATTACAAATTCAAAATACCAAATTTCAAATTCCAAACTCCAAATTTTAATTTCTAAATTCCGAACTTAAAATTTAAATTCCAAATTGTAAATTTAAGATTTATAAGATCTAAATTTTGAATTTCAAATGTCCAATTCTAAATTTTAAGTTGCAAATTAAAGATTTTAAATCTAAAAACATAAATTTTTAATTCTAATATTCAAATTTCAAATTCTAAATCTTAAATTCCAAATTCTAAATTTCAAATTCCAAAATTCAAATTCCAAATTTCAAATATAAGATTTAAAATTCCCAAATTCAAATTCCAAATTTCAAATTCCAAATTTAAAATTTCAAATTTCAAATTCTAAAATTCAAATTTAAATTCCAAACTTAAAATTTAAATTCCAAATTTAAGTTCTAAATTTTTAATTTCAAATTTCAAATTTTAAATGCTAAAATTCAAATTCCAAATTTCAAACTTGAAATTTAAATTTAAAATTTTTAGTTCAAAATCTCCAATTCTAAATTTCAAATTCAAAAGTTTAAATCTTAAATTTTATTCCAAATTTAAATTCCAAATTTCAAATTTAAAATTACAAATTACAACTCCAAATTCCAAACTTCAAATTCCAAATTTCAAACATCAAATTTAAATTCCATATTGTAAATTTCAAATTTTAAATTCTAAATTTTAGATTAAAAATTTCAAATTCTAAATTTAAAATTTCAAATTCCAAATTTAAAATTTAAAATTCGAAATTTCAAATCTCAAATTTCAAATTCCAAACTTCAAATTTCAAATTTCAATTTTAAAACTCCAAATTTTAAATTCCAAATTCCGAACTTCAAATTTAAATTCCAAATTGTAAATTTGAAATTTCAAGTTCTAAATTTTTAATTTCGAATCTCAAAATGTCAAATCTTGAATCTTAAATTTCAAAATTCAAATTTTAAATTTCAAATTCAAAATTCCAAATTTCAGATTCCAAACTCCAAATTTTAAATTCCGAACTTAAAATTTAAATTCCAAATTGTAAATTTAAAATTTTAAGATCTAAATTTTTATTTTCAAATCTCCAATTCTAAATTTCAAATTTCAAATTACAAATTTAAAATCTTAAAACTTAAATTTCAAATTCTAAAATTCAAATTTAAAATTCCAAGTTTTTAATTCTAAATTTCAAATTTCAAACTCCAAAATTTCAAATTCCAAATATAAAATTTAAAATTCCAAAATTCAAATACAAAATTCAAAATTTCAAACTCAAATTTCAAATTCTTAATTCCGAACTTAAAATTTAAATTCCACATTGTAAATTTCAAATTTTAAGTTCTAAATTTTTTATTTCAAATCTACCATTCTAAATTTCAAATTCCAAATTAAAAATTTAAAATTCAAATTCTAAAATTCAAATTTTAAATTTGAAATTTCAAATTATAAATTCCGAATTTAAAATTTAAATTCCAAATTGTAAATTTCACATTTTAAGATCTAAATTTTTATTTCAAATCTACCATTCTAAATTTCAAATTACAAATTAAAAATTTAAAATTTAAATTTCAAATTCTAAAATTCAAATTTAAAATTCTAAATTTTAAATTTTAAATTCCAAATTACAAATTTTAAATTTCTAACTCCAAATTTCAAATTTTAAATTCAAAATTTTCAATCTTAAATTTCAAATTTTAAAATTCAAATTTAAAATTCCAAAATTTAAATTCCAAATTCTAAAATTTAAATTTAAAATTCTAAATTTCAAATTTTAAGTTCTAAATTTTTAATTTCAAATCTCCAATTCTAAATTTCAAATTCCAAATTTAAAATTTTAAATCTTAAATCTTAAATTTCAAATTCCAAATTTTAAATTTACAATTTAAAATTCCAAATACAATGAAACTTCTATAAGTCGAATCACTAGTTGCCACAATAATTTGTTCGAGTTAAAGAAAATTCGAGATATAGAAATTACAAATGAAACTCCAATTCCACTTTTATTCAAAATATGAAATTAAAATAAATACAAAAATAAATGTCTAGCACAGATCTCAATAAAGAAAGAAAAATTAAATTTTAGTTCTTTAGAAACATACATACATATGTATATACTTTTTATGCATTTACATATGTGCATATGTAATGTACATATGATACATTTATGTATGAATTTTAATTAAAATTCTATTTGTCAAGATTAACAAAAATCAGTTATTTTAGTCTGTTTATTGCACGCTGATCGGCTTTCGATAAATTTCTCTATTTTATGAATGCAGTGGTGTATAGAATCAGGTGTAGCTTCATCCATCTCAACAGCTGTGCGCAGCACTTCTAATGATTTTCGAATTTCTTGGCGCGTTGGTTTTTCATATCGTATTTCTTCAACTTCATCTTCGTCGGATGCATCTTCGATACATGTCAGTTCTTCCATTATCGCTTGGTCATCGAGATATATTGTGGAACAAATATTTTCGTCAATATTTAAATATTCTTCGGGTGTTATATTTGTCGATTGAAAATCTGTTTTTTCTAGCCACTCATCCCAAACCGCCTGGTACCCGTCATACTCAGACTTCTCTTTTTCAATACGAGCTCTAATTTCGGCCAAAGGCACTAAATCTTCCTCATCCCACTCTTTACCTTCAATAAAACCAGCTTTACGAAAACAATTTTTGATAGTAGTCGATGTTACATTCACCATCCAAACCGATGAAACCAACCTAACAGCATCAAGTAGACTTATGTCATTTGGTTTACTGTCTTCCATTCTATCTAGCGTCTTATTCAAAATTTTTGTCCTATAGTGGATTTTGAGGTTTTGAATTATACCCATATCCATAGGTTGTAGCTCTGATGTGGTATTTGGTGGAAAATACTCTAACTTGATAAATTTTAATTTTGATTGAATTTCTTTGGAGTGTGCAGGACAATTATCTGAAAATAGGAGCACATTCCGTTTCTGGCGACCAAAATGGACATCAAGTTTTGTCAACCAATCCTCCCATATGGAACTTGTCAGCCAAGCCTTTTGATGGCTAGCGTGGTAGGGCAATATTTGTCCACTCTTTACAAACATCCGCATTTACCGCAGCACTCTCTCCACTTATAACCTTGAAAGCAATGTTATGCCGTGCCTTAAATTTGTCAAACCACCCACTACTTGCACTAAAGTTTGAAATTTTAAGTTTTTTGGCTAATTCAAGAGCCTTTTGTCTGATCAGCGGTCCACTTATGGGTAAATTTTTGTCCCTGGCTTGATGCATCCAAGTCAAAACAGCATTATCCACTTTATCGTATTGAAACCCTTTTTCTAGATTTTGTTAAGCTAAGTGCACTAACATTTATAATTTTTTCTTGTTTTTCAAAATGGTAGAAACGGTACTTCTCGGTATTTCAAATTTTATTGCAACATCCTTATTCAACATGCCATTATCTCCACAACGAATCAATACTAGTTTTTGTATAATTGTTATACAGTTTAGTTTACGCGGTTTCATTTTAGAACTTCTCGCCTCAAGAAATACAAATTTTATTTTTATTTAGAAAAGAAAAATTCGAAATTATAGAAATTCGAATTACGGAGTAGAAATTGTATAGAAAATTAGCTGAAAATGCTCCAGCCACAAAAATAATTCGATTTAAGGAATAATTCGACTAATAGAAGTTCGAGTTATTTAATTTTTACTTAATAACAGACGTACGCATGCCTAATTCTATAATTCAAACTTAAAATTTAAATTTCAAATTTTTAGTGTTAAATTTTTAATTTCAAATCTCCAATTCTAAATTTCAAATTTCAAATTTTAAAATTTAAATTCTTAATTTAAATTTCCAAATTCTAACTTTAAAATTTAAAATTCCAAAATTCAAATTCCAAATTTCAAATTCTAAATTTAAAATTTTAAATTCCAAAATTTAAATTCCAAATTTCAAAGTTCAAATTCCTACATTAAAATTTAAATTCTAAATTCTAAAATTTAAATTTAAAATTCGAAATTTCAAATTTTAAATTCCAAATTCCAAATTTATAATTTCAAATTTCAAACTTTAAATTAAAAATTTCAAATTCTAAATTTCAAATTTCAAATTAAAAATTTCAAATTTTAAATCTTAAGATTCAAATTCCAAATTTGAAATTTTAATTTCCAAATTTCAAATTTTAAAATTCAAGTTCCAAATTTTAAATTCTAAATTCTAAATTCTAGGTTAGGTTAGGTTAGGTTGAAGTGGCTGCTATCGCACACTTAGGCCAGCAATGGCCCGTTGTGATACCACAGGATCCCATCTCCCCATTACTCCCGTTGAAACCAACCAGAGCTATTTATATAGCGTAATAAATCTCGCACTCCACAGTCCGCGAGTTCCGAAAGGCTGTCCATACCGTACACACCCAAATACTTATGCCTTCTGTATGATAGCGCCGGACATGAGCATAGGAAGTGTTCCAAAGTCTCCTCCTCCTCTTCGTCCATGCAACTTCTACAAAAGTCATTCGTCTGTATCCCCAGCCTTCTCGCATGCTCCCCAAAAAGGCAGTGACCTGTCATTATCCCTACGACCAATCCTATTTCTTGTCTTCCCAGGGATATTAGTACCTTGGAGCGCCGCAAGTCCAGTTTTGGCCAAACTTGCTTTGCTACCCTGCACGTGAGAGTGTTGATCCACCTCTCATTTGTCAAGGCGATTGCCCTTTTACTGAGCGCCCATTTTAGCACTGTCATAGGCCTCCCCAGACCTACCATTTCCGGCTGCATCTGGAGAGTCGTACCGTACCTAGCTAGTTCGTCCGCCCTGCAGTTCCCCGTGACGTCCGAGTGACCCGGGACCCAGATTATCTGGATGCTGAAATACTCGCTCATCTCGTTAAGAGATGATCGGCAATCCAGCGCCACCCGCGACTTCATACAAACTGCCCCAAGTGACTTGATCGCTGCCTGACTGTCCACATAAATTGCGATATCCCTCCCGGATACCACATTATGCTTCAACCATGTCATGACTTGCCCGATCGCCACCACTTCAGCCTGGTACACGCTGCAGTAGTCAGGGAGACGAACAGAAATATTAACATTAAGTTTATCACAGAAGACTCCGGCTCCTACCTGATCGTCTAGCCTCGAGCCGTCCGTGAAAAATTGCACTGCCTCGTTTTCCAGGATTGATCCGTTTCTCCAGGATTCCCTTGAGGGAAAGATGGTACGGAAACCCTTATCGAAGCACAACGTTGGTGTAATATAATCCAGATTCGCCAGTTCTTCGCCAGCGAATCTACCTATCGTCGAGTGTCCCACCTGAAGACACTTCCATTGAGAGACAGCCAAGAGCCTCGTAGCCACGTTGGCTGCCATCTGTTTACCATAAAGGTCGATTGGAATAAGGTGGAACATAACCTCTAAAGCGCGTGTAGGTGTTGTCCTAAGCGCCCCGCTTATAAGCATACAGGCCGTTCTTTGCACCTTCTCCATCATACCTCTATAAGTTACCTTATCTAGAGCTGGCCACCAAACACCCACCCCGTATTCTAAATTCTAAATTCTAAATTTAAAATTCTAAAATTCTAAAATTCAAATTCCAAATTTCAAATTCTGACTTTGAAATTTAAAATTCCAAATTCTAAATTTCAAATTTAAAATTCCAAATTCTAAAATTTAAATTGAAAATTCCAAAATTCAAATTCAAAATTCCAAGTTTCAAATTCCAAAGTCCAAATTTCAAATTCTAATTTCCGAACTTAAAATTTAAATTCTTAATTGTAAATTTCAAATTTTAAGTTCTAAATTTTTAATTTCAAATCTCCAATTCTAAATTTCAAATTCAAAATTCTAAATTCTAAATCTTAAATTTCAAATTTCAAATTCCAAATTTTAAATTCCAAATTTTAAACTTTAATTTTAAATTTCCAATTTTAAATTTCAAATTTCAAATTCTAAAATTCAAATTCTAAATTCCAAATTTCAAATTCTTAATTCTAAATTTAAAATTTAGAATTCCAAAATTCAAATTCCAAATTGCAAATTTCAAATTCCAAATTTATAATTTAAAATGGCAAATTCTAAATTTAAAATTTAAAATTCTAAATTTTAAATTTCAAATCTCCAATTCTGAATTCCAAATTTTAAATTTTAATCTTAAATTTCAAATTTTTAATTTCCAAATGTATTTATTTATTTGTTTTACATTTATTTACGATCTAAGCACATGCTTTGTTATCGTGTTAAAAACAATTGTAAAAAGAAAGAAGAAAAATGTCATGCAATAATATTATACAAATTATATAAAATAAAAATAAAACTCAATATAAAAAAAGTTATGACATTAAATAGAATAACATTTAATTTATCAAACGATTTATTTGTTTTTTAACTTATTTTTATTTTGAATATACCCCTATTTTGTACATTTAATGTTTAATTAAAAATTACTTGAGTGACAAAATTGCCTTAATCGAATGAAGTTCATTTGATTAAGGCAATTTTGAACCAAGAATATATTCAAGTGATTTTGAATAAATTTAGAGAATTTATTTTCCTAATTGATTTGGGAATTTTGTTCCAAAATGAAGTACAACGAACCAGTACCAAGTTATTATATATGTTCGAACAATTTCGCGGTATGACAATGTGAGTATTTCGCATGCGTACTCCTCATTTCGAACTACATAGCACTTACAAATATTTGGATAGAGGAGAAACAATAACATCATGATCGTGCTCGATGCCCTTGTACAGCGAAACAAACCAAAAAAAAAGTAAATACGAATAAATTTTACGGCGTTTAGGTACAACCAAAACCACCAAAAATGTTTATACAAGCCGTGACGTTCGCTCTTTACGCAGATCCTATCAAAGAAATGCCCTGTGTATATATACTTACTAATATTAAGCCTTAGCGTATAATGCTCTGTATATAGAGCTTAAGCTTGAGCCACTATAGCATTAAGAAGAAGATTTGCTGGTGCAACTTTACTAACTCACCTTATCAATTATAAAATAGAGACGATTGTCCGGAACTGCTCGGAAAAATTATGTTTTACATATGTATGTAACAGAAAGAACAATAAACGTATCATTTTTTGCTAAAATAGTTTCACATTCCAAGTTTTCTTCCAAGTTGTAGGTAAGTTGAGGAATTAAACGAGTCAATCAAATTATGTATGTATTGACACTTGACAGTCATTAGAAAATTGTTGCTTTTGATATACAATATATCCTGTTAACGAGAAGTTAAAATATACATTTAACTGTAAGACATAATCCGTTCCACAATACTGGTAATACTCCTCCGTTTAGACATTTGACTTTATTTTTTATCCTGCCAAACAAACAAATTCTTTATCGTATTGAATTTCATCGTTTTGTCATTCACAAATTATTAAGAAACAAAAATAAAATAAACACCATTTCTTATAATTGTTATAAGAAGATGAACTAAAAGTCCTGTTTTATCATCACATAATTAAAATGTTTTATACATATACACATATTATATAAAATGCGCGTATATATTGGAGTTCAAAAAACTATAAACGATAAGTGAAATTTAAGTGAAACTTTTGTCTATACACACATTACACATTTTTTATCCATTATATCGAAGAAGATGTACCATTACGTATTTAGTTGGAATTTTCCGCGTGTATTGTCCACCTCCCCACTATATAAGATATGTGCACACGATAATCTTCGTGTGTGTTTATGGTATATATAAACACACACACACACACAAGATTCGCGAGCAAGTGAAAATATTGAGTTCAATGCAATAAAAAGATAAATTTCATTTGATCATTTAGTGCATATTTGTAATAATCGTATATTACAGAATTTTATAACAATTTAATTAGATAATAAATTCAACACCAATATTGTTCACAAATTAAAAGTTGATCTATAAAAAAATATGAAAAAAAAAAAAAAAATTTTACCATATTTCTACTATAAAATATGAAAATAATTTTATTTTGCTTGGTTTTAATTATCAATCGAGTTCTATGACCATGATTATTATTATTATTGTTGTTGTTATTATTATTATAGTTATTACTATTATGATTGGTATTATAACTAGTGTAATCCTCCACACACAACTATTTTATTGACGAGACAACAACAACAACAAAAACAATATTTGCGATCTTCACTTATACTATACATAAATGCAGATATAGCGCGTATATGAGAGCGTTTTAGATATAATTTATTTTAATTAAAGGTGATTTTGTGATTTTTAAGACCTTTTAATCGGATGGAAATTTAATTTTTTTTTACTATGGACTTTTATAGTTGAA
Organism: Tipula helvola; assembly: GCA_963556165.1. Taxonomy (NCBI): domain Eukaryota; kingdom Metazoa; phylum Arthropoda; class Insecta; order Diptera; family Tipulidae; genus Tipula; species Tipula helvola. The sequence goes on from OY744483.1 coordinate 117,902,181, forward strand.
AATTAAATGATGTTAGACATAGCCATAAGGTTAAATTCTTCGTATAATCTATTATTTTATTACTCTTTATGTAGAACTTGTTACGTTACTCATATCTAACTAAGTGTACACATTCCAATTCGAAATAATAAATGGTTTGAGAACATCTATTTTGGCCATCACCTTGCCAACTTTGAACAACATTTTCCAGTTAGTGTATTACGACATATCACGTCTCATGCAGACTTACACGAGTATGATTAATAATGATGATAACTTTTTTTTTTTTTTTTTGTTAAATTATAATAACTTTATTTACCAAATGTAATTCAAAAACATTTAATGATCACGTTCAAGATCATATTATATTGCTGCATACGTAATATATAACTGAATTGTTTCATATTTTAAGATTATTACATTTAGATTGCCTTCTTTCTAGCACACAGGATATATGGAATGAATTTATGCCGCACAGATTTTGTATACTATAAACTATGTTGCCAACATAAATTTCCGTTATGCTAAAATGGCATAGTTAATATGAGTCCTTCAACTAATTTTCATTTCATGCATGAAAAATTTATTAACGTCTTTAACATTGAATTGTTATATGCTCTAGTTGCTTCTTGAGAATATGATTTAGTTAAAGTTAAGTAGTTTTATTTATGCTGTATACAAAGCGATTTATAAATTCCATATGCTTTATGGGGCGTTTTAATGGTCAAGTATTATGGTGGATAATTTTGAGGGCAAGGATTATGTGCACCAAATTTATATAATGCATAACATTAATTTTCAAACAAAAAATTGTTTCGTCTATTGATTTTCCCACACTTGTTTCAATTAGATGTTTGGCAAATCATCGATCAAAATATTATTGATCGCAATAAATTAAATTAAATACAGCACCAACAAATAAACAATATAACAAGTTCGAGTTTATGTATATGTGTATATAAGAATGTGACCTTTAAAATTAAATCGAACAAGATTTGATCGTTTGATTGATATACACTTAAAATTATACAAGAACAGCAACAACAAAAACAACACAGCAAATATAATCAAGTGAAGATCTTTGATGATCTCAATATTTTTTTTTTTTTATTTGTTTTATTTCTATTGCTATTCACATAACACAGAGATGAATGATCATGATCCATCATTTTATCGAGATTCGATCGAATTTTATAGATTTCATGACAAACAATATAATTATTTATTTCAAATATTTTTTTATTGTGTATAGTTAACTTAATATATTTTTTAAGTCATGTTGCTTAAGGTTTTAAGTCAAATTAAACCAAACCAAGAAACAAAAACAAAAAATAAATAAATATAGTTGTAGAAAACGTGGAATCAGCAAACGAAAAAAAAAATTGATTTTTACTTTAATTTTTTAATTTCATCTATAAGACTCCCAGCTACCGAATTACACCTAAGATTTTTTTGTGTGTATGAGCGCAGAGTAAAAATAAAATAAAATTATATCGCAAATAAAAAATAAGAATAATTTTTAGTTTTGAAATCTAAATCAAAAATCAATCAGTGCGAACGGTTTTATAAGACGAGAAAATTTAAAAGCAAAACATTTTTGTATTTTTTAACTTAAGATAAGATGAATGGAATTTTAATGATGGTTGCGGGTTAATGTGTTTATATGGTGGTCGTTCATTTTTATTTTTTTTTAGATCAAAGTGAATGAGTGTCAGGTGATGAAGAAAATCAATTGATATATGGAGGTAGTTAATTAGTTTTTGATCATAATCTTTAAATAATATATGGATATATATATTACCATCAGGGATCTTGATATTTTGTAATACGATTTCTTTTTTAATTTATTTTTTGTTAGTTGTAATAAATTAAATGTTTATGAAACAGAATGAAAGTGATTCGGCGATTCCAAACAATTTGCTAATTGAAAGTGATAGAAAGAGAGTAGGTACTTTGTGTGGGAAATCAGCAGTGAGTTAAGTTACACTAATAATATACTTTTAATTAGGTTTTATTTTATTTTATTTATTCCTCTTCTAGTATAACTTACAGTATGAAATATTTTTTATTAGTTATCACAACAAACAAGTAATGTGCATAACAAAATTATATAATAATAACCGAAAATCAGTTTATGAATACAAATCAATTAACATAAGAATAATAATCAAACATTAAATTAATAATTAGACATGTGAAAATAAAGATTAACTATCAGAATTATTATAGACATTTAAAGACCAAAAATCCAAAATCCAAAATCCAAATAGGATTATTTTACTAATTCGAATAATAAACCGGAGTAACTTGTTTAACCACACTATGACACTTTTTCTTAAAAGAAAAGAATAAATCAGTAGTGTTAAATACAGCATCATTATTGCATTGCATTCCAAAACACAGAGATGAAAAGCCAAGATTGGTGCGCGAAGTTGAATTGTAAAATAGTTTAGATTGCCGTGTAAAATAAGCAGGTGCGTAGAAATTAATCTTAGATACAATATTGGAATCAAACATTAACAACTTTAAATAACAGATATTCACCAAAATTTCGAGTGATTCGATATACATTAAAACTCAACTTATTGGTAATTGGTACAAAATTGAAGCATAAAAATCTAGTGAATTGTTTGGAAATTCGTTCGATTTTAAAGCCCATATATCATAGTAAAAGAATTCCAAATTTGGACTCCATACTCGAAAGTATTTCGCACTAAATGAAAAAATAAAACAATCAATAATGTAGGTGACGAGGTCTTTAATTAATTTCGCTCTGTTAACAACTAATCCATTAATATTTTAATCAAAAACAAAATTGTTAACCTTCCTGGTATAAGATAATATCATACATTTGCTAATATTTAAATGTAATTCATTTACCAGGCACCATTGAAAAATGTTGTGTCTCATTGTAGATTAAGAGTCTGAGAAATTACTTACTTCCTTAAAAATCTTTATGAATATTAAAAAGAGCAGAGGCCTTAATATTGAACCCTATGGGACTCCAGATGTGGGAGTAAACCAGAAGGAATTATGTCCATTAAATACAATATTACCTAAGTAAGACTGAAAATATACTATGTCAAAACAAGATAATCCGAAAGTTACTAGTTTATTACATAATTTTGAATGACTTACTGTATCAAAAGCTTTACCGAAATCTGTATAAATACAGTCTACTTGCCTATTATAATCAAGAGCACCAAATACTGTAACGTTCGCGTTTTTGTTTGGGTTGAAAGTACAATTTTGAGAGAAATGGATAGCAGGGGGAGATGGAAAAGGTAGTTCACTGAAATGCCTTTATCGAAAGGATAAATTGCTTGATTATCAAAATAGAAGAGACTCTGGATCCCTACCATGTACTATTGTCCTAATGAAATACCATTCACATACTCAATTGCTGCTCATGACCTACCTCTACAAATAATAATAATTATTGCGCAGAAAATATAAGTGGTAGCCAATGCGTGAGGCTAGAAAATAAATGTGGATTTCGTATTCACTTGCTAGGCGAATTAAAAAGAGAAACCAATTGCGGAAAAAATTAAAAAATCATCCAAATAATTCAAAACTACGTGACTCCTGCGAGCTTACTTTCAATCAAATTAATCTGCACATAAAAAGAGAAAAAGAAACATATTATGTTAATCGTTTTTTAGCTAACTGCGGCGATGCTAAAAAAAATTGGCACTTAGTGAATGAAATTTTAACTAAACGGCCTAAAGTATCTTCGATAAAAAATATTTTAGCAGACAACGGTACGCTTCCCATAAGTGATATTGATATTTCAAATGAACTTAACTGTTATTTTACTATTGTATATCGCCAATGATCTACGAGCGAAATTGTTTCCGAGTAACTTAGCAGCTAATTACGATATAACTTCTGATTATTGTTGGAAAACTTTTTATGTCTCCAGTCTCTATCAATGAAATATTATCTATTTGTACCTGCAAGACTAAAATCGGCAACCATTATTCCTATTTTTAAAAAAGGCGATCGAAATGGGAAAATACAAGGGAAATTACAGACCAATTGCACTCCAGCCAGTCATTTTGAAAGTTCTAGAGAAATCAGTTAAAAACAGAGTGACTATTTTTCTAAATCATTTTAACATACTTAGTGTACATCAACATGGCTTCCGTCAAGGTATGAGTTCTGAGTCAGCTTTGTTAGAGTTTTTAGATGTTATAATGGGCTGAACTGTGTTAATGTTTGTGGACGTGGTTTGTTTATTGATGCTTCTAAGGCCTTTGACATGGTTGATCATAAAGTTTTGCTGTCTATTCTGTCCGACATTGGTTATTCGACATTGGATTTTTTTAGAGAATAGAAATGTGAGAGTTAGAACTGATGATATTTTGAGTGATCCTAGATCCGTGAGTGGTGAGGTTCCCCAAGGATCGGTGTTGGTTCCGTTGCTGTTCCTGATTTATTCCAATTCTATTTTTAAACTTAGGTTAAATGGCAGCTGTACCGGTTTTGCAGATTATTTAGCATTAGCATATACTGCTGGATCTTCCACTGATGTTATATCCATGATTAATTCCGATCTGAAAGTTTTGCACAAATGGTTTGACAAACATTGCCTAATTTTGAGTGATAAAACCAAGTTTATGTTATTTAAAATTTCTGGAGTTATAACTGTATCTAATGACTACCAATTTACGTATCATAGCGCCTCTAAACATACTCCTACCAATTGTCATACAGATTGCTTGAATATTGAATTAGTTAACTCATTTAAGTATCTTGGAGTTCATTTGGATACTAAGCTCAATTGGAAAACCCATGTCACTAATAAAACATTATGTTACATCCGCATCAAGAATTTTTTACCATCTTCGCGATGTATGCCCTGTGTCTGTGTTGAAAATGACGTATCATGCATTGGTAATGGCCAAATTGGAATACGGTTTATCCTGCTGGAAAAGATGGTAAAACAAAAACGGGGGCAGTATATTCTAGAATTTGAAAACATAAGGAAGTAAGTGGAGTGTTTTGTGCTGTGTGAGGCCTGCAATAAAGATTTAGTTTTTTTTTTACACTCGGTTAGCAACGTGTCGGTTAATTTGTGTTTTGGTGTTTATTTATTCGGGCGGAAGTAACGTATTGCTGAGAGTTTTTTTTTGTGTTCCGGTGTCTTGACCACACAGAGTTGGTGGTGGTGACAATAGAGACGATCGGAGTGAACCAGCAATAGACCGATAGCGACACGTAGAGTTTTAGTGTTTGTTTAGGCAGTGTGTAATTAATTGCACATGAGCGGGGTTCCAATAAAAGAATTGCCTCACACAACAGGTGTTCCACGAGAGAAAAAAAAGAAATAACATATAGACAGTTTAAAAGATTTCCTACGGCCTTTGGACGCAAAGGTCGGTTTTGGCGTGGAGTCGCCATTTAATTGTGTGTGTATGTGTGTGTGTTTTGTGTAGTGATTCGGACTACCTCCGGAAACCCTTTATAAAGGAAGAACAAAAATGAGTGATCAAACTGTGTGTATAAAGGAATTAAATTACCGCTTGTACGCGTGCTAGATCTATAGTGACTATAGGCGCCTGTGGAATTCATTCGAAATAGCCACACAAATATTAATAAACAGTTGCTCTGACTGATTGTATAAAGGACGCTGCTGAACAGACGGATTCATCAAGAAACATAGCGAAACGAGAGGTTTGAGCGGGTATTGACCATTGATCTATTGGGCATTAATTTCATACAACATCATCAACACGGGCAGTTACAAATACAGTGGGGACTGCTAGTCCGTTGAACGAAACTATTGTAGAAATTAAAAAAACAACTCTACAATTATAGTAATGATAGTGTATTGTACTTGGCAACTCATCCTTCTAAATAGGAAATGTAACTAACTGGTGTGTAGTGTAGAGTAACTTTAAATTCATATTAAAAAATTGTGTAAATATCAATTTTTTCTCTATTGTTGGCCGGACCGGGGCTGAGTTGACCAAGAAAATTGAGTGAACGAAATACAGAGTCAAAACTAAGATCAAGTTGTTTTAATATCCTTCGATTTTAGGAAGAGATTAGCAGTCGTGAAAAGCCAGCGTTACAATACATAATCAGAAAATTCTATTAAATTGGTGAGTATATGTAGATCTGTTTGGAACAGCCGTGATGTTTATGGGAAATTCAATTTTAACAAAACTGAATAATTTTGCATGTAATATTTTTTCAAATAATTTAACAAAAGCTCTTCTTGTAAATTGGAATTATATGCGAATCAATCCATCTTGCGATTCCATCAACGATTAAACATTAATGCTAGAGGTTTGTAAAGAACATCTTTTAAATTTTTTAAATAAAACCGCTCCTTTATTTACTTTTAAATTATTAAGCAAATTAATAACATTCAATTCGGAACAATGTAAATCAGAACATTGATAGTTTTAGTTAATAGCAAACTATTTATACACTTTTGAAGTTTTCCGCAAATAGATTAGCAATTTCAGATTTATCAGCAGAACTGCACTGGCGAAAATACAACGTAGACGGAAAATTTGTTTCGGTTCTTAATGAATTAGTGTACATGCAGAATTTTTCGGATCAGATTTAAATTGGTCTTCAAGAGAAGTTAAATATTTCATAAAGCAACTGTTTAGTTCTTTAACAACTTTGTTTCTGAATTGCAAAAAAGTATACGATCACAAGTATTATTATAAAGATGCAGCCGTTTCCTAACATTGTTTTTTGCACTGATTAGTTTTATTAAAGAATTAGAGAAGCAAATTGGAAATCGGTTTCTATTAGCTCTAGCTTTAGTGTTACTGTGTTTCTTAATTGAATCAAATAACACACCATAAAATGCATCAATCATTTCGCTGATATTCTTACTATCAAATAAAACGTTCCAATCGATTTTAGGTAAGTCTTTCTCGATCAAGCTATAAAGAAAATTATCCAGCTTCTCCGATTACATCTGATAAAAGCGTAAAAGGTATACCTAGTTCTAAATTGGCTGCTGTTATGCCTATTAGTCCTGTTGTGCCTGCAGTTGGGAAAAATCATCTTCAAAATCTGGGCACAAAAACTATTTGTGGTACCAAACAATTTTCGAAAATTTTTTGGGTAAAGGTCATTGTACCGACGTTATGGCTACATGTCTCAAAATTTGATCCGGATACTTCTGAAAATGAAATTGCGTCTATGGCTAAAACTTGTTTGGAGATTGAAGACTGTAAAGCATTCAAACTAGTCCCTAAACAACGGAGTATTGAATCTTTGGAGTTTGTTTGCTTCAAATTGGGCATAAAAGCTGATGTACGTATTAAGGCCCTAGCCCCGTGTACACATTCGGGAGTTTTATGGTACACATTTTTGAACAACATTGCTTTCACGGGTGAAGTTTCGAACAACAGCTGCTCTCAAAAAGTCAGCAGAATAAATTATAAGAGCTTACTAAGTAGTAAATTTGTCCCAAGTAATAACCTGCAGTGTGAAATTTCGAATACCAGATGTACCAATCAACTCTCTCGTAATTTAAGTGACGTAGAGTTTCGGGTAGGATGCTTCCGCCTATAAGTTCTGGAAAAACCTCTTTCACCTTGATGTACTACCATAATGCCTCCAGCATTCGAGGTAGAGCTAAATTAAACTTGCTTGGCGTGTTTGACAATGTTTAGGATGTGATCATTATCTCGGAAACATGGCTTACTGAAAGCTTCAATTCGGCGGAATATTTTCCACCAAACTACGTCGCGTCGTTCATAGGAATGATCGAGATGATTTTTGTACCAGCCTGAAGGGGGGAGGTGTGACATCCAACTTATGATATTATTGCTGTACGTATTAATGTAGCCAGTGCCTCCATCCTCGTGGTAGCTGCATATATTCCCTTTGGATCTACCCTGGATTATTATCTGGGGATTATTAATTTCATCAATTCTGCTGTTGCGCCATTGGTTCGCGTTGGTGAACAACTAATTGTTACTGGTGATTTCAATCTTCCTGATATTACTTGGATTGAAGTTGATGGAGTTTTCACGGCCTCTTCCAACGACCAAAAAGGATTAGCAGTCACTGATTATTTTGCTAGCACAGCATTGATGCAGGTGAACCGAATAAGCAATAGTCGAGGGAAGTTCCTCGATTTGTGAGGACTTTATTTGATGTACGGGGCCGGGCATACATAGTCAAATTTTGAATGAAAATTGTAATACAGGTACTTCTAGTAATTCTTCATTTTCATTTTAGACATGCTAACTACGGACTGGGTATTTCTAGAACAAGAAGGAGACTTGAACGATAGTGTTTTTCTGTTCAACGAGCTTCTCAAGTCTGGTTAGTTTATCCATCGACGCAATTTAGGAGCTTTATTTGTGTTCTAGAGATTTAAAAAAAATATTAACAGTAGAATGTTCGAATACTGAAATCTCCTTTTAACAATCTCTTCAATAACTGTTTGTTCAACTTAATCAATAATGTTGAAGTAATCTGTCAAAATAATAATGTTGAATATGTTGCTGTGAAATTGTCGTGAACTGTTAAATCGTTATATTTATATACGGCGTATGTTCCACCTCAAAACTCCGCTGTGGTTTACAACTTACACTGTGAAAATATTTATCACTTTGTATCGCATTCTAACGATATGAAGGGATATGTCAGTAGTGCCGAAGAACAAATTTTCATTGATTCTATGTTATCTTTGAATTTGCATCAAATTTGTAAAGTTGCAAATCTAAATGGCAAAATTCTGAACCTATTAGGTTGTTCAGAAATTAATGCAGGTTTTATGATTATATTTGTTTCAACAATTTTTCAATAATAAAGAATTACGCAAAGAGTTTAACATTATAAGTCATTTTAATAAGCTTATTTTATGCTCTTTCTTATCACATAATCTATTTGTAATCTAAATTGTAGTTTTGTCTATTTTTAGACCTTTGAAGTTAAGATGTCGAAACAAGAATTTCGCCAAATTTACTTGTATGAATTTAAACTCGGCCGCAGAGCAGCACAAACGGCTCGAAACATCAATGAAGTTTGGGGCCAAGGAAGTGTTAACGAATGCACAATACAACGTTGGTTTCAAAAATTTCGTCGTGGTGAACTCAGTCTCTAAGATGAGAAAGGTTGCGGACGTCCCTCTGCCATTGACGACGATGAATTGAAGGCTTTGGTGGAAGCAAACCCACGAACGACTGTTCAAAAGCTTGCAGGGGACCTAGGCGTAAGTATTGGATTAATTTTGGAACATTTGAGCCGAATTGGAAAGTCGAAGAAGCTCGACAAATGGGTGCCACACGAATTGAACGAAAACCAAAAAAATCGCCGTTATGAAGTTTGCTCTTCACTTCTTTTGCGCAACAAAAACGAACCATTTCTCGATCGCATTGTGACGTGCGATGAAAAGTGGATTCTATACGACAACCGATGACGTTCAGCGCAGTGGTTGGACCGTGGCAAAGCCCCTAAAACTTCTCCAAACCTGAGCTGCATCAAAAAAAGACTATGGTGACTGTTTGGTGGTCGTCAGCCGGAATTATCCACTACACCTTCTTGAATCCTGGCGAAAATATCACAGCAGAGAGATATTGTCAACAAATTGACGAAATGCACAAAGAACTAAAACGTCTGCGTCCAGCATTAGTCAATAGGAAGGGCCCAATTCTTCTGCACGACGCTGCAGAAGTTGAACCAACTTGGCTACGAAGCTCTGCCGCATCCACCATACTCACCAGACCTCTCGCCAACCGACTACCACTTTTTCAAGCATCTCGACCACTTCTTACAAGGAAAAGTATTCAACGACCAAACAGCCGCAAAAAATGCCTTCGAAGAATTCGTCGCTTCCGGAACTTCAGAATTCTATGCAACTGGAATTAATAAACTTCTATCTTGTTGGCAACAATGTGTAGATTCTAATGGTTCTTATTTCGATTAATAAAATTTATTCTAAACTGAGATATGTCGCTTTAAATAAAATGATTGAAAACCTGCATTAATTTCTGGAACAACCTAATAGCATTTCTGAATGACCCTAACTATGGATCTGTTACAAAATCATTGGAGCCATTTGTTCCTGATAGACTTCACCATAGTGGATTGCATATTAACTTTGATTGCCAGGAACTATTTTGTAAATACAACAACACTATACCACCGAGGTTAAGCTTCAATTTCAATAAGGCTAATATTACTGGACTTCAGAATTTCTTCGAAAATATGGACTGGAATGGAATTTTTAAGTCTAAATGGGATAACGTTAATGCTCTGGTTGATTCTTTGTATTTGGTTTTGTTTGAAGCTTTTGACAAACATGTGATGTGACTAGGAGCTGTAAACGTAAGAATAATTATCCTTCGTGGTTTGACAACAATTTGGTCAATTTAAGGAACAGAAAAAATAAGGCTCAGAAACTTGCCAAAGCTACTGTTGGCAAGTTGTTTTATGTTAATTCTTTCCGCCAACTATGTCGGGAATTTGATAATCGGAAATGGCTTGATATTTCAAGGGTTGAATATAATTTATCATAAACCCTAAGCTGTTTTGGTCATTTGTTGATGCTAAAAGAATATGTTCTGTGTATCCCCAAATTATGTCGCTAAATGATGCTACTGCCTGTAACACTGAGGAAATAAGTGAATTATTTGCGGAAAATTTACAATCAGTCTACAAAATACAATGATGATGTGAATGTTTCGATGGATTCTCATATTGAGTATCAGCATAATTTAATAGGAATACCTTTTATTTCGGAAAATGATGTCAGCCAAGGTATATCTAAAATGAAATTGGGATGTGGGTTTGATGGTATACCTGCAAATGTTCTTAAGCACCTCAATAGGTCATTATCACTACCATTATCTCTGGTTTTCAATGCATCCCTGAAGAGTGGTGTATTTCCTTCCATATAGAAGAGGTCAATTATTATTCCTATTTTGAAATCTGGAAAACGGAGTGACATTAAAAATTATTGTGGCATATCAATATTGTCTTCGATTCTAAAATTATTTAAGCTCATTATATCTGACTACTTTTATTTTAATGTCAAATCATTATTAGCACTCGAACAACATAGATTTGTCAGACACCGTTCACTACAAACCTGTTAAGTTTATCATCTGGAGTATTTGGGGCATTTGATTCCAAAAGTCAGCTTGATGTGGTTTTCACGGATTTTACGAAAGCATTTGACTTTCCGCAGTTTGAGCTCATCCTTACCAAATTGGACAGATTTGGAGTGAATAAATTATTTTTGAAGTGTATTGAATCGTATCTACGAAATCGTGAGCAGGTGGTTCAAATTGCCGGTGTAAAATCTAAGACGATTGAAGTTCATTCTGGGGTTCCTCACCTAGGGCCTGTGTTGTTTAATATATTCATTAATGATATTGTTTCTTTGTTCCAGAACTGCGAATGTGAGTTATATACCTACGGACGATTTGAGGATTACAAAAATTCTAGACACTCTTCAACAGTGTTTAGAAATGCATCGTGGTGATCTTGATTTATATCAATAGTCTAATTATTTTGCTTTGTAATTCAATAAAAAAAATTTGTTGATTTTAAATTTAGGAAAAAATACACATGATTTAATTGTATTCAAAATTATTTGTGCATACAAATTTTTATTCATAATTATTTGTGCACATTAAAAATCAAGATAAAAAAATAGTCAATTAATTAAAATTAATTTTTTTTTTTGCTAATTAAATAGTGTTTTAGTCAATTAAGTATGCCGTTGTTTAGATTTTATTACTTCTCTTTAATACCTCGCAAGTGGTCCAGATTTGTAGATAAAATCTCGTGGAACCTTATCGCTTTTGGTTTAATTAGCAAAATTCTATAAATATTTGGTCTTCCTATATCGTGACTATCATCTTTCGCTTTCATTTTAATCCTCGCAAGATCAAATCGGAACTCTTGGTCGTGGTTACTAATTATATTCAATTATATTCTAAAATTTTGACGAATTTCTCAGTAATGTTTCTTGTTGTGTAAGAGAATATTATTGAGCTGGATAGAAAATTGAGCTCGGACTAATTTATCATTAACTATGAATGTTATCTAATTTATTAAACCAGAATTGATCATTGACATTGAATAGTTGAAATTTATGAAACATATACCTAAACGCAATGTGATTTACCGCTCAAAAAAATGTGTTCGTCATCGTATTCATATGCCGATGCTACAACACGTCGACAATCTAATCGGTGCAGATTCAATAGGTTACAGCGATCTTGTTAGGGTGGAAGAACATATTCAACAGACCGTGTAGACGGTAGACAACGAAGTTCATACAAAACAAACTGCTTCTGAACAACTTCTATTCTATCCTAATGACAGTGATAAGATGGTGACCACACCGGCGATGCATATTCCAAAATAGAACGAACAAAACAACCGTACAGTGATGTTAGAGTAATCGGGTTGATGAAGTCCTTGCAGTTTCGCTTAATAAAACCCAACAAAATGTATGCCTTATGTATAATGGTTTAATATGTCTAGTAAAGGTGGCATCAGCTGAAAAAATTATACCCAGATCAGATACAAACTCCACTCTGACTACATCCTCACCATACAGACGATAACGATGGAACAGGGGTGACTCTTACACTTACATACACGTTGAGTCCCAATCTATTGCGAATAGGCCAACTGCAAAACTTGTCCAAATCATCTTGCAGCTTTACGCAATCGGACACGCTGTTGACCCGGGCGAAAATTTTCATATCATCGGTAAACAGGAGGCAGCTGGCAAACTCAAAGTAGTCAACAATATCGTTGATAAATAATATAAATAATAAAGGGCCAATATGACTTCTTTGAGGTACGCCAATAGCTGTGAACTAGAATCCAAAATCCTAACGGATTGCCAACGGTCGGAAAGATAAGACTGCAACCATTCAATTGGGATGCACTGCCAATTTAAGTTCTTTAATTTAGAGATCAGGAGCGAGTGGTCAATCTTATCGAAAGCTTTCGCAAAATCAGTATAAATAACATCCAGTTGCTGCCTAGAGTTTAAACTGCTAAATAATTTGCCACAAAAAGAAATCAGATTAGTCACTGTGGATCTGCCTGGATAAAACCCGTGCTGAGCAGAAGAAATTAATGATTTGGTATCGAAAACCAAGACCTTGTGAACCATAGTATCAAATAGTTTGGGTATAACGGAAAGAATGGCAATCCGATAGTTACTTACTTCGTTTCTTCTATACCCGCCTTGAAAATGGGATGGAGGCAGGCAATTTTCCAAGGCTCAGAAAAAAATCCAATATGTAAACTTTCATAAAACATGAAGGTAATTGGGCGGGACAAACTCTCGGCATAATGCTTAATAAGGATCGGCGGAATACCATCGTGTCAAGCGCCCTTTTAAATAGAGTAAATACTACTTCTGATAGTTACTCTTGCGGGAGAAATAAAACGTTAAGTAGCCATAAAAACTGTTCAAAGCCAAAGCTTAATTCAGGTTTATTGAATGAGGTTACAATCATTAATGATAATAAATTAGTTTATTTATTTATTTACACGTTCATTTACATATCTTTTGGTACTCCACTTTGAGCAAGAGCTCATTATTAATAAAAGTAACCAAGAGAGGTGAATTCGACATTATAATAATAATAAAATAATTTATAAAACCAGCATATTTATACAGCCAAAAATACAGCACAACCATCCGGTAAGGTAATCTCTTCATTTAGGTTATTTTATTCTACCAAAAGGATCATGAATAGTTCTATGTTTGGAAATTAGTTTACCAATTTATTTCTTTTGTCACGTGTTGCTTGCTTTACTCGTACACATTTGTGAATTTCTTTTTTTTCCATTTTGAGAATTATTATTTAGAATTTATACTGAAAATAAAACGAAATGCGTCCTATTGACTAGAAAGTGAGGGCCAACCGCCCCCAATTTGCTCTTCAGCGCAATAATGTTCCCATATACAAGTAGAATCATTGCTGAGAAATTATACAAATTTTTTGAATATAGTTGCCAGGACCAGCACAGCGTTCCGATTAATTCTCGCGAGGATTTAAATGAAAGCGAAAGATGATATTCATGATATAGGAAGACCAAACATTTATAGAAGAGTGCTAATTAAACCAAAAGCGATAAGGTTCCACGAGATTTTATCTACAAATCCGGACCACTTGTGAGATATCAAAGAGAAGTAATAAAATCTAAACAAGGACATATAAATATTAATTGACTAAAACACTATTTAATTAGCAAAAAAAAAATTAATTTCAATTAATTGACTATTTTTTTATCTTAATTTTTAATGTGCACAACTAATTATGAATAAAAATTTGTATACACAAATAATTTTGAATAAAATTAAATCATCTGTATTTTTTCCTAGAATTAAAATTAACAAACATTTTTTATTGAATTACAAAGCAAAAAAATTAAGCTAACTAAATAAAAATTATTAGTTTCAAAAAGATTTTTATTTATATCAATTTTAAAGAAGTTTGTGTGGCGTTGCATTAAAAATGTATACTGCACAAATACATATGAATACGATAGTATAAGTATTTAAATTCCAATCGCGCAAGATGATCGTCAATCCAAAGAGGCATTTTTATTCAAACTGCTTGGTAGCAAATATTTTTAGGCCACACGCACAATGACTTTTGAATTAGTATGCGAGAAAAGTTGTGTCGCAAATGTTAAAATGTCTGCTAGCATTTTTCACGGTTAAATAGTAAGCTGTTAATTTTTCGGCTATATTTAAATCTTTTAATTTAAAATGTTCGATGACCTTCACTAGAAGTTTCTTGTTTACTATTCTGACATATTTAAATTATAAGTTGAAATCTAAAAAATGGTTCTATGAAAGTTTTACCAAATGTAGCACGTCGCAGTAAATGTAAATATATTTTCGTTACTGTTATCGGGATGCAGAAAGAATGAAGCTTGTTCAATTATTACAAGTGATTTCACCCGACCCCAACCTTAAATACTATATTGTCCGGCTTCCTTATTGTTTGAATCAAAAGTGATTTGCTTCTTTGATCCTAAGTCATAAAATAGCGGATATTCCTAATTATAAAACATTCACAATAATGGTCATCGTTTGAAGTTTTTTAAACTTTCATCTTCATTACCGGATGGTAATTTCTTTGCATCCACCTGTGCTTTCGTTTGGGTTCAGCTGTATGTATAGCTGTTGCATTCCAATGAAGTTTTCTGCGATAATCATTCTGCTAATTTGGCCGGGAGTGAATATTTTCTGATATGTTCTGCAATATATTCAACGATTCTTCAGTTGCTTCCATTTCTGAATTTTCTTGTTCATTAATATAAATAATTGAAATTAAATTTTATAAAACTTACCTACATTAGAATGTCTAAAACAGCCGAAAAGTTAAAAACAGGATCTTCGAAATCTCTTTCAAAGTATGTGTAAATCCAGTTTCTTTCGATTTTCTTAAAAGCGGTAGTTTAGAAGTAGATCATGAAAAATATAATTACAAAAATATTTACTACCAATCTTCAACCATTAACTTGCTGTCAAGGCGATTAAACAGATTCGCTGTTGGAATTACTGTTTTGATAATTTAGCAATTCCTGCATAATATTTTTTGGTTGAAACTCTTTGGAAGGAGAACACATTCTGAACCATTCTGTATATAACCTAGCATTTTTGTAAAGTGTTTTGTTTGGTTAATTTTAACTTTTAATTTTTTTATAAAATAATTTGAACACAATAAACTGAATTGTAATTTAAGTCAAGCGGTTACTAAATATAAATCGAAAAAGAAAATGCAAAGTTGTGTGCATGAGCATATCTATTTACGATATATCGTAAACCGCTTTTAATTTCAGCAAGTTTTAAAATGTACAAAACAATTTCCTATAAAAGTATTCCACTGCGTGCTTTAGTGTTTTATTGTGGTTCATGAAAAAATTAATCAAAAATATATGATCTTGTACAAAAATAGACTACAATACTCCCACATAATTAACCAGTTATGGTCTTAGTTTAATCGATATAATTTTAAATCGATCGAAAACCCACATATATCAATAGAAGCTTTAAATTATTCCACAACCACCATATATAATCTGGATTTAACCATACGCATCTGGTTTGGTCTAATTAATTTCAACCCTTTTGTATTTACAGATATCCTTTTCCCACATTAAATAAGTTCATAAATCAATTTTGAATTCCGAAAAATATCGACCAACCGCATTTCAATGTATCTACCTGCCTGTTTCTCTCTCTATAATATCTATACCACAGATCATCCCAACAGATTGATATACATAAAACATACGAGTAAATAGTCCATACCAGAGGATGGAATCTAAAACGAAAAATAAAAAGAAAAACATCATAAATTACATTATGATCGTTTTATTGATAACACGGAGATCATGATTATGATCTCTCTATGTAAATTGAGTATAACACATAGGTCATACTGTAAAATCGAAATATAAAATATGTATTAAATATATAATACTTTAAAATCTGTAATAAATCTTTATAAATTTTACATAAATTTTAACTGTAACAATATATAAGAAAGCACATATATACGAGAAGAGATACAAAACAAAAAAAATTTTCTATTTTTCCAAAACGTTCATAGTGCAGTAAATTTAATATTTTATTATTTATATTGTGTTTATTGTTTTTGTTGTTGCTTTTTCTTATAAATTTCTTCCTACTTTATAAATTCTCACGATCACACGATCGATTGATCTCATTTTTATTTCAATTTTTATACAATTTTTTTTTTTTTTTTGTTGCATTTTTCGCTAAATGTATATCTCTTCCATATTTATAGAGGAATATAGTTATAGTTTTATAAACGTATAATAACAACAACAAAAATTATAATAATGGCAATATAGAGATGAACATTGAAAATTAATGGTGCATAAAGAAATTCACGAATTTGGTTTAATAGAATATGAAAAATCGCTCGAAAATTAATCGAAAGAATATAAATCGATCGATCACAACTAAATAAATTTATTGATCATTTCTCTAAAGCTAAAAAAACAAAAGAAGATTTATATGCGCACTCAATTAAATTGGGAAATTTCGAACAAACAGATTTTATTTGTAAAATACCAAAAAAAAAAAAATATATTATCTGCACAAGCAGCTACCTCGGTAAAAAAAACAGCGGTTACTACCATTTGGGACCATCGCGCGTTTCATATCAAGTAAAAGTTAAAACTAAAATACCAACTGAATACGAGAAATAAAAGCAAAAATTTTTAACATTACTTACCCACTCTGTAAGTGTGAAATCAATTAATTTTATTACCATACCATCTTCATCTTTATCCACATTTTCTTCTTTTTCCGCTGCTTGTTCGAGCAGTATTTTAGTAATCTTCTTACCTCATCATCTCTTAGTGTTTCAAAAAAAAAAATTTTTGTTAAAAATAAATTTGCGATATCAACCTCAATCCTTTAAAAAAATGTATTTCGCAAAACAAAAAAAAATCGCGAATTTATTTTATTTGTTTTTATTATTTCAATCTTTATTTTTTATTGTTTTGTTTTTTAATAATAATAAAATTACCAAAAAAAAAAAATTGGTCTTAAGATCATAAAAATACAACAAAAGGAACAAAAAAAAAAATTAAATCGAATCGACACGATCGTATAAATTCATTTCTTAAAAAAAAAAACAACAACAAAAAAAGAAACAAAACGATCGCTTTTAAAAGATTTTATTACGTTTTTGGTAAACTGATCATCACCGGTAACCCAAAAGCCGGTGTGACCTGTGCGGGTAAACCATGGAACGATTACACGCTTTATACTTTTTTTTATTTTATTCAAAAAAATCGCGGTGTGCCAACGTTTGGGTTAAATCATGATGCTCGTAAAAAAGTAAGTAATGAAGATCATGTAATTATTACTTAAAATGTAACGATGGCTCCACATCGCCCACGCCATAAATACTTGCACTAAAAATAATTTATATTTTATTATGTACTATACGTATGTACGTAGAAGACGACGACGACGATCCATACCCATCCAACAATTTTTTGTTGTTTTTGTATATTTAAGGTATATGTAGATATACACACCCTGTTTTATGTCAGTTTTATTGTTTAAAAAGTATTTTTTCGCGTTAAATGACACAATTTTTTCATATTTAATGACACCACATCGCGCGATCTCTTATTCTGAATATTATAATGTACGCGTATATAAAAAAAAAATGGGGGTGGAGAAGTGGTGGCATCTTTGGGTTTCTTTTTTTTTTTTTTTGTTATTAAAAAAAAAGAGATTAATTGAATTTTCTGTTTTGAATAAATTAAATTATTGTGTACATAAGAAAATGAACTCATAAAAGTTTTTAAAATAAATACAAACAGCAAAAAAAAAAAAAAAGTAAAATTAAGGATGATCGCGCGTTGATATTAATGATCATAAGTAAGATTTTTTATTGATCTTAAAAATATTTTCGATTTTGTAATCGTTAACATGAATGAAATATCTTAATTTTAATTTAAATGGTGATTATGAAAGTTAAGCGCTCGTGTACTTTATATTGAGATCAATTAAGGAAATTTCGGGGTATTATATATACATACGTAACATAAAATTGGGGATTAAAGAAGATCATCGCTTAATGATAGTTGGGTTGGGCATTTTACGTTAATGAACAAATTTGGCTAATTCATTAGTAAAAAAAGAAAAGATTGTGTTATATATGTACATACAAGAATACGTGGTCCAGAACAGACCACAACAGAAGAACTTTAAAATAAGAAACTGTGAACTGGTAAAACTAATTTTCTTTAACCAAACTAAACAAAAGTAACAAATTGTACTTTCCAAAGAACAGTTACTAACCAATTATTCCTTAGTTTTATTACGAGGTAATTAAGATTTAGCATCATGAGTTGGATGCATTCGATAACTAGAAGACATTTACAAAAAAAATGATGGTTAGCTGTACTTGAAAAATTGCAAGTGGGTTTCAAATAATTTGGACGTATACGGGAGAAAATACCGGCTGAATAAGAACAAATGTTAACGTATAATTAGATTATCTATTCAACTTTTAATAGTGTAGAGATGATGCTGCCACACAAATGAGGAATGAAAATGAGGAATTTAGTGTAATTTTAAATCGAAACGTTGACATTATGCAGTTCTTCGGCATTCAAAATAAAAAAAATTATATTTCCGTTTTTCCCAGCAACTTCATTTTGTTGTAAATCTATCCACATATATACATAAATTCTAAAATAACTGAATTTTAAAATAAACCAAACGTAACTCGGAACAACGTTTGCATCCAATCATTACAGAGATGGCGAACGCCGGCGGGACTCTGGGCAAGTTCCTGGTATTCCTATGGCAATTTGGAATATGAGGCCTGTTCCAAAATCATAAAAATATATAAAAATTCGTATAGACTAACTATTATGTGTACCGAATGAAATTTGTGATTCCCAAATTTATATTATCTCATAGGTTACTACGCAAAAGAAAAAAACTGGTACCGTTATTTTGTAGAAAAACAATTTAAAAAAACGAATAAAAGTCAAATTGGAAATTTGTTTTATTTGTTTCGAAATGGACGCATCATAAGGAGAAAAATGAGATTTAATAATTAGATTGTGCAATGATCATCCCGAGTATACCAATAAAAAAATTGGTAAATTGGCCGGTGTTTCCAATAATATGGTAACAAATGTAAAAAAAAATGTCAAATCAATCTTTCTGTATCACGCAAGCCCGGATCCGGAGAAAAATCAGGTGCCCCAAATAAAATGTTGGATCAGAAAATTGTAAGAGTCATTTCGAAACATCCCTCGATGTCTGTGCGAGATTTGGCCAGAAAAACCAAAACAACCAAATCGATTGTGGAACGAGCTAAAACCAGAAATAATCTACGGACATACAAGAGTCAAAAATCCCCAAAAGAAGTGTTGAACTATTTAATAGAGGGATCGATCGAGCAAAGAAACACAACAAATGGTTGAACGAAAGAAAAGATTCTTGTTTCGTAATGAACGACGAGACCTACGTCAAAATGGATTTCTCGACACTTCCAGGTCCCCAATATTACATCAAAAAGAAAGGTAAAGAACTGGACGGAGCAATTACTACCATAGCTGTTGAAAAATTTGGCAAAAAAACATATGGTTTGGCAAGCAGTTTGCCAATGCGGCTTAAGATCACATCCATACATAATAAA
Source organism: Tipula helvola (assembly GCA_963556165.1). Taxonomy (NCBI): domain Eukaryota; kingdom Metazoa; phylum Arthropoda; class Insecta; order Diptera; family Tipulidae; genus Tipula; species Tipula helvola. The sequence continues at coordinate 117,922,337 of OY744483.1, forward strand.
TGGGATTATGAAAAGGTGAATGTTCGCCGTAAAATGAACAAAAAGTTTGAATGAATACGATTATTTAAAAACTGTACAATATGTGCAATAGAACAAGTACAAAAAAATAATGATTATATATTGCCGTTTAGTTTTAATTCTTCATGTACAAATCACAAATTTCATTCGGTACACATAATATAAGGTACGAGGTCTACTTATTCGAAAAAGCGAATTAAATATATTTTTTCAAATTTTCACAATAGATGCAAAACCTTCTCGAAACCACAACAAAATTATAATTGGAAAAGAATAAAAACAAGATTTTAATTTTTAGCAATTATAAATTTGTTTTATTTTAAAAATAAACGTTTTCAATCACTAAGTGATCATCTTCAGATTATTTTTGCAACTAAAAAATTATCGAAAAACAATTTCTATAATATTACATTTAGTGCTATATTTAAACAACGCGTACATGACGCTGCGTTGACTTTGGCCTTTAAAAAATTTCCGTTTTATTTTTAATAATTATCACTTAAAAATACTTTATTTTATAACAGTTTCTTTGCTGGCCTAAGTGTGCGATAGCAGCCACTTCAACCTAACCTCACCTAACCTAACAGTTTCAAAATATTTCTATAAAAAGTGACACTGTTAATCAAAGAAAGCTAAATTATAAAACTTTAAAGTTACAAAATAGTCAACGCAGCTCCATTATCGACCAACGCGAGTCCATTATAAGCATGGTACATAATAAACAGAAAATACAAGTTTTTCTTTACAGCAAAGTCTGACAGCATCAAACACAAAAGTCATTTGTTAGAACTTCAACAAATTCAAATCAAATTCATAAAACCATTTTGTCCATCATACATGCTGTAACATTAATTATGTCGATGTCTAAGAGCATTTACAGCAGTGAATAAATTGGAAATGATTGGGCTGGCATCTGTTGTATGTGAAGATGTGTGAAGATGGTTGCTTTTAGTCTCGTATGATTGATGAGCAATGCAGTCGATCTTTAAATTTTATAATTATTACTAAATCTCTCGGTAGTAATTGTATGCCACTTGTCGTATCTCACACCAATTCCAAAATAAAAGTTTCTATTTATTTTATAACTTATACAAAAAATGAATTTTATTGTGTTTATAATTTTCCGACTAATTTTGTTGTTTCTTGTCCAATCGCCAAAGTAAGAAGAGAGTGACTTTTGCTTTTTACAAACTAAGATAGGTGTAAATTTTGCTAAATTTAGTAAAAGAAATTTGTATGGTAACATTCAAATTTTGCGCTATTATGGTATAGTACTAAATTTGCATCAATCATACTCTTCTTACTACCAACTTATTACAATTAAAAAATTGCGATTGACATTTTTTTTTTGTTTTGTTTTGAGTTGACAGAAATTATATTGTTTACATAATTTGGAGTACAGAATGTACAATAATTTACAAAGTTAAGTATTTAATTATATAATTCTAAAATACTAAACAACATTAATATATAATTCTAATTTTTTAGGATAAATAAGATCAGCTCTTTAAATGGAATAAATTCTATACAGCTTTTGTAAGTATGAGTAATTCATAAATTGGTGTTGTTTATTTTTAGTTGTGCAGCTCTACCGTAGATACAGTGATGGGAATAGCAGCAAATAGACATAAATAAAACAGTGATTTGTTTATTTGCCTTTGATAAACATCTGTGTTCATCAATTCATCCTTATATTTGTTCATCAACAACGACTCATAGGCATCCAATTTTCAATTGTCGTTAATTGTTTTTATTATTCCTGAAGTAGCATAGTCAATCTGGTGTCCGGAATTATTATTCATGTGTTCTGGAACGCTAGATTTATGTACATCCTTATTTCTTACCGCGAGAGAATGCTCGTGAAGTCTCTTATCAAATGATCTTGATGTTGGACCAACATAATATTTTTCACATTCAGTGCATCTGATGGTGTCAATACCTGACTTGGATGATTTACCAATCATCGATCCAATTATTTACCAATCATCGATCCTAAATTGGTACTTTTCGTCATTAGATCAACGTCATGTTTTTTGAGCAAATTCCCCAATTTGTTTGTGATTGCCGGATCGAACGGTAGAATTAAGCGTTTTTTAACTGTAGAATCAGCTAATGTCGTGTATTAGTAAGTGACTGAATTTGGTGCTTGCGGTTGTGTTTACTCAAAATAAAGTTGATGAACTTCTCATTGTAGCCATTCATCCTTGCAGCATCTTTTATATATTTGACTTTTTATCAAACCCAGACGTTGACATAGGGATGTTGTAAAGCCTATGGGATAAAGAGTGAAAAGCTGCCTTCTTATGCGATCCATTATGGTGGGAGTCGACAGTGATGAATCTCATGGTGTTCGTCGGTTTTCTATAAATTCCGAATTCTAATTTGTTCTGTGTTCTTATCACCTTTACATCCAAAAATGGGAGCATACCGTCTACTTCTAACTCAAAGGTTGGTAGGGTATTGCGAGTTCAACATCTCCGAAATTTGTTCCAATTCCGTCTTTTTAATTATCGAAAAAATATCATCCACATAATCTTATCCATACACGAGGAAACAGTGGTGAGTTTTTAATAGATTCTTCAAATTAACACATAAATATGTTGCTAAGATACGGCGCTAATTTACTACCCATGCAATTTCCAAATGTCTGCTAATAGAACTTTCCTCTAAACTCAATGAAACTTTGTCCCATACAGGTTTCAGCTACCTGTTGGTACAGATTTGCTATATGTTGTCGGCAACATTCTGTTGTTTGACATGATCGACTAGGGATTGCAATATCGATAATCGATAAACCGATAAATCGAGTTAAAAATGGTTATCGAATTATCGATATTTTCAGTGAAAATATGTCGATAAATTCTGTTCAACCCTACAATCAAAATTACTATAAAAAAATACAAACAGACTTTCGAGACATTTAGCTTAACGCGAGAGAACAGGAAAAGGCCTAATTGAAGGAAACTCTACAAAGGAAGAATTGGAATTAATTCTGGATTCAAAAACCCGTTGTAACAGTTTGTTGAATATGCTCGAACGATATCAATTATTAAAAAACTGCGTCAGAAAAAGTCTCATTGACCTGAAAATTCCGATAACCTTTTCTGATGAAGAGTTTGTATTACTGACCAGTGTAATATCGGCTCTACTTCCAATTAAAATAGCAGTGGAAAGACTTTGTTGTGAAAACACTAACAACAAAGCATTTTAAGTACCGCGCTTAAAGATGAATTTATTGTGCGAATAAAACAACGTCGAACACATTATTCAGATGTACTTCTTTATTTGAATGATCCGAACTATCTATAAAACGAAGATGAACATGAACTTTATGGAATTTTTAACCAAACCAGTCGATCAATTATTACTAAAACAATCGTGTCTTTAGTGGAATGGCTGTATCATGAGAAAATTGTTGATATTGATAGTATAAATAACAATGATTGTGAATTAAAAATAACTGAAATAAATGAATCATCTTGTTCTAATAAAGTGCCGGTTACATTTTCTCTTAAAGATAAATTAAATTTAAATACAATACAAGAAAAAATATTGATAAGAGCTCAAAGTCAAAATGAATCGGATAAAAGATCCAAACACGACCTAAATAAAATAAAGAAGAGAAATGACTTGTTTTGAAGATCGCGGGAAATTAAGGTATTTAGTTCAGTTAGGCTTAGTTCAGTTAGTGGAATCTGAAGGGGCATTTTCTTATACTGGTTTATTATTTTAAAAAATAAAATAATTATAAGGTGTATGTAAAATATAAATGATCCAAGATCATTGTTGAAACAAATGAATTACTTTTACCATATATTTTTAATTTTTAATAAAACCGTAATTTTTATCGATAAATTACCGATAATCCGATAAATTGTAAAACAATTATCGAATTATCGATAAATTGATTTAGGGCTTAATTTGCAATCCCTATGATCGAACATACACTGAATTGCAATGTTTACGGGCACATTTAGGTACTAAGCGGTTACATCAAAAGACACTATTGCTTCATAATCATTTAGGGTCATGTTCACGTCTTTAATTTTCTTGACAAACTCTATGGTGTTTTTCACATAAATGCCGGTTGGTTGAGTTAATCTTTGCAGCTTTTCTACTAACCATGTCGATAGTTTCTCTGTTGGTGTCGATATATTCGAAACAATTGGTTTCATCTTGTTACCTTGCTTATGGATTTTGGGTAATGCATAAAGGTAAGGAACTCTTGGATTTGGAATACTAGTTCTGAAATGAAAATATGTTATTTCAAGGACTTTTTCCATATTTAAAGCAACTTCTTTAACCGAATTTTTCATCTGCGGCAAGGGGTTTCTACTGTTTCCATTTTTATACACAAACTCCTCATATATACAATTAATGACATTTTTGGAATTCAATAGTTGAATCTGCTTCCTTTTCACATTGTCCGTTACACCCTTCTAGTAAAAAAATCTTCTGATCGTGAAAACGTATGGATTGTTTCTCTTGGGCGCCTATTCTCGATATACCACTCTCTAATTCGGCTACAATCTTTTCTCTCGGAGTGTATACTGGTGTAGGTGCAAATTTTGAGCCCCTGTTTAACAAATTTAAATCCCCCTATCTGAGCAATCCACTGATGACAAATTAACCACAAAATTTGTAACAATATTGACACAATTTTTTTCTTTTGGTGCACTTTTTGATTTTAACTTTTTTAATTTCTTGTTATGAATTTTATTTATCGTTCTGTACTTTCGATTTATCCTTTTAGTCATGTACTCATGTATAATTCAAATTCATTCCAAAAAACTCGATCGGATAGATCGTGATTGTAGTATCTGGTTAGTATTTTAAGATTGAGTTGATGTTAAGTTTGCGTTGAGGTTGAATCGGCGGTTCGGTTGGTGATTTGCTTGGGGATGTGTTGAGGGTTGAGTTGTTAGTTGGCTTGAAGCATTTTAATTTTGTAATTTGGACATTGAATTTGGCGTTGAGTTTGGTGATTGATGTTATATTTTATGTCATATTTGTATACGGCGACATCATTAATACTAATATGTACATTTTATGTCACTTGTATAGGGAGAGCACGGCTTCTATAAACATTTTTGTTGGTTTTGTATGAACGCATACGAAATCTCAAGTCGATCTGTCAATTAGTTTTGTTCAGGCAGCTCATTAAAGTACGGAAAAATTGAACATCGTACTGTCATTAAATTCTTTGTGAAAGAATGTTTAAAGACTAAGTAAATTTATAATGAATAAAGGAGCACCGCTCCTTCAAAATTAATGGTGTGTACGTGGGCTTGCGAAATTCTACGTGGTCGTACAGGCCTTGGAGACGATCCTCGTTCTGGACATCCAAAAATTGATACACAAGAAATTATTGATTCTATACATGATATGGTGATGGAAGACATGTACCTGACTAATTTTGAAATTGCTGAATATGAGCATCTTAACTGAACGGATATTTCATAATTTAACTAATGAATTAGTTATGAGAAAGCTGTTGACAAGATGGGTGCCGCATTTGTTAAATTCGGATCGAAAACAACTTTTAGTTCGACTTTCTCAACAATATTTGGGACGATTTCTAAATATGGGTGAGACTTGTGGCCCAGGCAAAACCCAGTTTAAGACATTACATAAACCACCTTTCATCAAAACAGTGCGCCGGCTCACAAATGTGTTCTAACAATGGCCAATTTGAAGGAATTACAATACGAATTGCTTGAATATCCATCTTATACACCAGAACTAACTCCCTCTGACTTCCATCTCTTTCCAAACCGTAAAAGATTTCTGCGTGGAAAGAGCATCGAATGAGAAGGTCCTACCATAAAGGAGGACTGTATTTTAATGTGCTGTCTAAACAAAACGTTTTGACAGATCGATTTTAAATTTCGTATGGGTTCATATGAAGAGTGAATGCGTTCAATGTAGTTAGGATTGTACTTCTACTAATACAATATAGGTGGTGCTCCAAGAACTTTTCAAATCCTGGTACATTAATTCTCTGAATTTCAAATTTCTAGAAATGAGTTTCATTCAAAAGTTTATAAATTCTTAACAAATTTTTAAAATTTTACGTTTTTGGGAAATCGTGATCCCATGAAGTTTTGTAAGTTACCTCCAATTGTGTCATATACCTAAAATAAGACTTTTATTATCCAATTTTTTGTCTAGATTTTCAATTTCGGAAATTTCGTTTGAATAGATAATAAAATTCAAATAAATATAATTATAGATTTCCCAAAAATTAAATTACAAGTTGTTAATTTAATTTACATTCGTGTTTGTTAAATAGTTTAATGAGAAAGATATCAGTGCAAAAAGTACAAACCATTTTGTTGGAACGTTTGATGATGAAACGATACAGAAATCTGTCACCCTAAAACGAAATACGACTAACTCAAATAATGTGTCAAAATCAATAAATGATTGCTAAAGAGGCAAACAGAAGAGAACTGAATAACAAACAGTTTACTCAGTTTTCCACAAGCAGCCACGCGCTTTAGATGAAGTTAACTTTATTTAAATTCCGCAAACAGAACAACAAACGTTTTGTTTCACCAATTGTTGTTTACGGTATGAATAGTGATAAAATTGTGGCAATTATTAGACAATTTAATATTGCAAATAACAAAATTAAAAATATAAGTGTTGGTGTGAAACTAATCATTATCCTGACTCAATAAATCTTGAAAAAGTGAAGGCAGAATTAACTACAAAAATTTAGAATTCTACACCTTTACAACACTATGAAGCAAACCTCTTAAATATAGAGAAACTATGGTTTATCAACTGAAACCAGAAAACAAGATATTTTACAAAGCCTTGTTAACAACGTCATCGCGAAACAAGGTGTACTCAATATACCTTTACAATCTATGACAAAATGAAAGATAGTAAAATCAGGTTTTATTTGACCTACTGCAATCGAAACAAAGTATAACCATGCAGAAATTACAAAAGATTAAACATTTAAACTATGTCTACATTAAGGAGTTTACAAATAATTCTAACAAACCGACTCAGTGAAGGCAATGTCAATCCTATAGCCACGGAACTTCCTATTGTCCAACGAAACATAAATGTATGCACTACGACAAAGGCGTTCATAAGCCAACGACAAAAGATATCCCTTACTAAAGGAATATTGTTTGATAACGTAACAACTGAATATTAATCGTCAAATTAAAAAATTCAGGCTTGATCCTAAGAGACATAAGGCATTATTAAGATCTTATAAGAAATACGAAATCGACGAAGAACGACTAATTGCTATTTTCCAAATACCGATATTGCGCTAAGCTTACTCCTATTTCTAAACCTGAGAAAGAACAGTCTCTAGCCAATAATTATTGATTCACCATTCGACAAAGTATGATATCAGGGCCTAATTTACAAATTAATAAAATATAGTGCTCTAACATATATTATTCGACTTTGTGAAATCATACCTTAAAAATGGAAAGTTCTTTGTAGTTTAGCTTAAACGCATGGAAAGTAAGCTATCAGCACTTGAAGATTTAAAAACCATTGTTACATCGTTAAAATTTGAATATGAGGAAATCAAGTCGAAAGTTTGTGTTTTAGAGGAAAAATTGCTTGTGCAAGACAACAAATTACGTCATTTGGAAGCTGAAATCGATAAACCAAATCAACAGCAAAATGTATCCAACATTATTATCAGTGGCTTACCATCTAACCATGAAGACATTCGTAGTTTAATAACTTGTGTTATCAAAAAAATAGGGGTGAACATAAATGGTGATCAAATAGTCTCAGTTGAGAAGATCGATAAAAAAATTACTGTCAACGCTGCTGCAAATAGAAACCACTTCAAGCCATTGTTGAGAGATTTCTTTATTGTGAAACTAAACTCAACTGAACTTAAAAACAATATTTTAATGCAAATGCGAAAACACAAATCACTGTCTACTCAAGATTTGGATGTATTTCTACCAGTAAACCATCCAGTCCAGCGTATCTACATTATGCATCACTTAACAGCGTTCCAGTCAAATTTATACCGTGAGGCTAAAAATATAAAAACATTATATAAGTATAATTATTTATGGTGCAAAGCTGGACAAATATATTTACGGAAATCTGCAGGGTCTGATGTTCATCGAATTGCTTCGGTCAACGATATTTTTCGGATTAAAAACATTCACAAGAAAATTGAAGGCAATACATCTGATTGAACTATCTGGGAACCTGGAAATTTATAGATTGTTAAGTATTGTGATTTATTTACCTGTACTAGCTCAGTTTTTATTTTTTCTTGTGTTTTTATTTTATTTTATGTCGATTTCATCGCCACTATCAATTGTTTTGTCTATTTACATTTCCTTAACAGATTTAATTATTCAAATTTTTTTGTGTTTAATTTCTTTTACGTTGGCACTATTGAATATTAATGCTATGAATGTAAAGCACGATATAAGTTATTTTTGGTCGTTTTACTCGTTTTTTGTTTTTTCTAATATTTTTAATTTTTACGTAAACATATTTTTTCTTATCATTAAGCGAATTTTAAATTCAACGCGATATTCTATGATTATTGCTCTATATTATATTTTTGCTCAATTTATTATTATCATTGTTTGTAAGTTATTTTTGATTTGCATCTTTTATGAGTAGTAAATATAGTATACTGCACCAAAATATTCGAAGTTTAAGAGCAAATTTTGATATGTTTAGTACGTTTGTAGCCAGTCTGAATACTCTACCTGATTTAATTTTTGTTTCTGAAATTTGGATTTATTCGAACGAAACAACAGAATTCAATTTGCCTAATTACAGCTTTAAAGCTTGCTGTAACGATAATTACCGCGCCGGTGGAGTTGGTGTCTTTATACATAAAAATCTAACAGTTATATCATGCTGTACTTGTAATTGGATTTCAGCTGATGTTCTTAGATTGGACATTCAACTAGGTAAAAATGTTTGGATTTTTCTGTGTTTTTACCGTTTTTGTAATAGTGATCTTAATGATTTTTGCAATAATTTAGATAATTTGCTGGGAACAATTAACAATAATAACATAGTGATCTTAGGTGATATTAATATAAATCTATTGAATAACGTAAGCTGTTTTAACTACCAAGCAATGCTTGCATCATATGGATTCCTCAGTGTATCTAACAATCCAACTAGGAATCTATCATGTTTAGACCATGTTTTTGTTAAATCCAGTAGTACATATACTTTTAGTATTGATAATTTACCAATACATTTTTCCGATCATAATTTAATTACCCTCAATATTTGGGCAGAATCGAATAGACCTGTGATATGTTATAGTGGAAAGAGTTCAAAAGTTAATTATGACAAACTTAGAGATCGTCTTCTAGTAGAAAACTGGGATCTTGTTTACCATGAAAAAAATTGTAATACAGCATTCGATATTTTCTTAAATAAATTAATTTCCCATATTGAACTTTCAAAAGAAACAATTACTTATTGCAGTAGCAAGAAGTTAAAGCCCTGGATGAATTATTATCTTTTGTGTAAAATTAATAAACTTAAAAAATTTTCTAAAAAATTAAGAAGGTATCCAAATAACACTCGGTTAGAAAATTATGTAAGAAAACTCTCTAAGCATGTAAATATGACTGTTAAACGGGTCAAAAGAGTATATTACAAAGATAAATTTGGTTTAATAGGGAATAATCCTAAGCTTATGTGGAAGGAAATTGATGATATTTTGGGTAGAAATACGTCCCAAAACAAAAACCAAATAACACAAATTTATGAATATCAATCAAATGTTCTTCTTACTGATGATCAGAATATATGTAATGAATTTAATAAATTTTTTATAAATGTTTCATCCGATATAACTTCCAATATTTTTCCTAATAGTACTAACAGTGGAGAGCAGAAACAATTTATTTTTGGAAACCGAGATAGTTACTGTACTTCTTGTTATTTCGATGAAATTAATTCTTTGGAGATTATTTCTGAAATTCAGAAGTTAAAAAACAAACATTCTAAAGGATTTGATGGAGTAGATAATATCATTGTTAAAAATTGTGCCTGGTATTTGGTTGATGTATTAAAATTTTTATTTAATTTAAGTCTAAAGAGCGGAATTTTTCCAGACGCCTTAAAAATAGCTGTTGTTATTCCAGTTTTTAAAAAGGGTGATGCTCTGCAATTAAACAATTACCGACCGATCTCACTATTGAGTACTTTTTCCAAATTATTTGAGAAATTAATTAAACGACGATTAGTCTCTTACCTTGGTAAAATAAAATTTTTTAGTGATCACCAATTTGGATTCATAGAAGGAAAATCTACGGAAGAAGCTCTTTTAAATTTTCTGAGCAATATTTATTTAGCAATTAACAACTCTCAGAAATGCTCAGCAGTATTTTTGGACATTTCAAAAGCATTTGATACTGTTAACCATGACATACTCATAATGAAATTGTCAAGTATTGGTGTTAGAGGCAAAATATTAGATTGGTTTATAAGTTACCTTCGTAAGCGTAGTCAAATTGTAAAAATTAATAATGTGAATAGTCCTCCAGGTCTTCTAAAATGTGGTGTTCCTCAGGGCTCAGTTTTGGGGCCCTTATTGTTTTTAATTTATTTCAATTCTATCTTTGAAATTAATCTTAGAGGGTGTGCTACAGCGTTTGCAGATGATTTGGCTTTGACATATGCGTCTAATGATTACGTTGATATTCAACGGTTTATCTATATTGATTTATGCACTCTAAGTAAATGGTTTTTTTATCATCGGCTTGTTGCTAGTGAAAAATCTAGAATTATGCATTTTAGACGGCCCGACATAACAGTTGATCAAAACTTTTTCAAGTATCACGTATACCCGTGTGATAAGAATCCATGTTTTGGGCAATGTTTTGATTTGCCCTGCATAAATGAGTTTAAATACTTAGGTGTAACAATTGACTCACAGCTAAATTGGACCTCCCACCTAACTAATATCAGGAAAATTGTTATTACTGCAGTGCATAAATTTTATAATCTTCGACCTTTGTGCCCTTCTTTTATTTTAAGAAGGTTATATCATGCTCTTGTTGAATCTATCTTAATGTATGGTATAACTAGTTGGGGTGGAATTTACTTTGCTAATATTGCAGATCTTTTTGTAGCGCAAAAAAGAATTATCAAATTAATTTATGCTTGTCCAAGGAATACACCCACTATTCCGCTTTTTCGCGAGTTAAACTTGTTGCCTCTAAGGTATTTGTATGTTTTTAAAGTATTGAAAATGTTTTTTGTTCGTAGCAATAGTTATCATAGTCGAATATACCACGTGTATAATATGAGAAATCCAAACAATTTTGTCGGTCTTCGTTGTAATAGTGAAAGGTTTAGAAGATTTTATTTATATATGGCACCTTATTGGTTCCATCTTTTACCTAAAAATGTCAAAATGCTTCCATCTGCGCAGAAACATAAATTTAACAGGGAAATTCGGACTTGGTTACTTGACATCGATGATATCGAGCAATATTTTTAGTATAAATGTTAAATTATCATACATTATGTTCTATTGTGCCGTCGTGTAGTTAAATATATCTATTTTAATAACTGAGCTTGTATTTTGTTGAAGATTATTGTTAATTATGTAAACAAAGAATATTATATAAATTTTAATTAAAATTTGTTTTAAATTGCTCCACTACAGACATAATGTCTATAGGAGCTGTACTTTATTTCATATTTTATAATGTTGTTTCAACTAGATTTTAATTTTGTATTTATTTTATTGAAATAAAGATAGTAATAATAATAATAATAATAATAATAGTTTACCGTTTAAGGTAAATCTGAATTTTTACTTTATGAAATAAACACAGTTGACTTAGCAAATTACATCCCAGATAATGTCCACATTGGATTATATGCTAACGATATTTAGGTCTGTCAGACTTTCAAAAATGCCTGTTTTATTTAATAATTTCTAGAAAATGCGGAAAAAGAAACTTGAATATTGGCCAAAATCGAAATAAACAATTTATTTATAATATATTCTGGAAAATGAATTCCTAAATTGCCAAATGTGGAGTATAGATAGAATAAAAGCTCGTTTATTCCACTTATTTGGTGTAAACCGAAAAAAAAATTCCATTTTTTATGCAGACTTTCTATAGATACCAATGTTTGCCTCGCAGTAGAAGACACAGGCTCTTAGAAACTAAAAAAAAAAACAACACAGGAGACACAATATTCGTGGATACAATATTCGTGTGAACAAGGCAGAATGAGTTTGATAGGTTTTAATAACTGAACTAATTTTTAGATCACCATTTGTGATCCATAATCAATGTTGGATCAAATAATGTTGTTCCTTCACATATAAATTTTGATTTTGCTTGAAATTCCCGCTTCGAATTCCTTCATTGAATTTTTTTCAATCTAAAATTCCTTTCATTGAAGATTTTTTGATCGTTGTATATGTAATTTTGTAATGTTGTTCGTTTAATTTGAATGAAAATACAGTACATACTTTTATTAACTTAAAAAGCAAAACCATCTTTAAAAAGAAATAATTATATTAAAAATGAGTCGAGTTTCAAATAGGACAGCTTGTAGATTCTAAAATTTCCACAAATTCATTTTTAATTGCATGCTCCCTGCTCCAGTGGGATTGCATGGGTTCTTAGTTTTTCCCAGAATGAATGGAATTAATAGTTATATTCCTGCGGGGTTTTCATCAAACAACAGAATTGGTTCTATTGCAGATTCAATCTGAATTTGTTACTCCTCAGCAATACAACTTGCATAAAAATCTCTTGAGAATATTGGTTTAGGGAAATTCTGAATATAAATTCCACAGTAATCAAATTTTGTGCAAATCTGAGACGAAATTCATTAAAGTGAAGTTGTCCATATGTCTACTTATAAATCACTAGGTTAGGTTAGGTAAGGATAGCTATCCCAAGGACCGGCATAGACAACAAAATGGCCCGTAGCACAAACAAATTTTTCCCAACTCTACTCATTGAAAGGACCAGAGGGAAAGAACTCCTAAAAATGTCCATCTGCGATATCTTCCTAATATGGCAACGCCGAAATTAAAACAGCTGTCCAGTTCTTATACCTGCTCTAGTTTTGGCCACATCTGAATAGTTATAACAAAAGAAGCACCATTGGACTATCTATTGTTCACTGGTCACCCAGGTTATTCCTGAAGCAAGTTGGGTTTGGATGTAGCGAGCGCGGAATTTCAACAATTACTCTACTTAGTAAAGTGAGGTAGATTGTACTCTGACGAGAGAGTTCATATGCCCTTGCATTCCCCGCAACACTGAAGTGCCCTGGTGCCCACGTTAAGTGGATGTTAAACTAATCTGCCATTTTGTTAAGAGATGACAGTCGGCTCTGGGCTACCTTCGACGTAAGGAAGTAAAATCATAGCGTTTTAATAGCGGCCTGACTAAAAGCAGATTAACGCCTAGGCACACTAGGGTCCCCTGAATTTTAGGGGCCCGTAATTTTCGTGATCGGATTTTCGGGAAATTAAATTCGTTGGGAAACAAAATGCTCGGTTTCTTAGGAAATACAATTTCTAGGGAAATCGAAATCTCTAAATATAAATGTAATGTTAACATTTATAATAAATTATGTTCATTTCATTATAATTTAACATCCGTAATCTAAAATTTAAATTCTTTATGCGTAAGGCGATTCTATAATGTATCGTGGAATTTGAATAAAAATCCTCGGTATGTAAAATTTCCTAAAGTATTCTTTTGTTGCAAATGGTACGTGATATTTATTAAGAAAGCATCTTATGTATAACAAATAAAGGATGTGAAAGCACTGTCTGCGAAACAAATAATTCTTATGAAGTGTTTTTGTGCTTTGATTAATTTATCAAGTTTTGCTGTATAGATAATCTCAACATGAAATCCTATATTGTAAGTGCGAATACAGAGAATAATAGAAACACTTCATGAAAGAAGATCCAGGGCAGGAAACAATTTTAGCTTCACGTAATCAACACGTGCTTTAAATTTGCACACCGCTATCAGGATTGCCCACAGGAGTTGCTAAATATTTTTTGTTTCAGATGTGGCGCAGCTAACGTGTGAAAACCGAACTGTCCTGGGTGCCAGTTATAAAAAGTACCGCAGGAAACTGTTCCGCTTGCGGAATCTGCTAGGGACAAAATTAATTTTACAGTACCGGAACGGCCTCCGTATCAGTTTAAAGTGATCTCGTTTGGGCAGTGCAATGCAGCCCAATCAATGTATCGCTTGATGGACAAAATTATACTTCACGAGCTTCATGATAAAATATTTGTTTATTTGGGCGATCTGCTTGTCATCAACGGCACATTGCAGGAACACTTTGAACTGTTACAGCAGACTGCAAACTTACTACGGACGGCAGGACTGACGCTGAACATTGAAAAGAGCAAATTTGTAATAAAACAAATAAATTATTTGGGTTACATAGTGGGAGAGGCGGGACTAAAACCAGGCCCAAGCAAGGTAGATGCAATTAAAAACTTCCCTGTATAGCAATTATAAATTTCCCTGGTATACCAACCACTGTTAAACAACTTAGACGATCCTTAGGCTTGTCAGAATGGTACAAGAGATTTATATGCAACTATTCGAGCATTTCAACACCGATGACGGACTGTCTAAAAAAGAGAAAATTTCAATAGAATGCGGAAGAGTTTGACTCCCTCAGGCCCGTTGCACATTTCACCTAGACCTCGTATTACCCGGGTATCGCCGGGTATTTCAAAACAAAAATGTATTACCCGAATACCCGGGTAATATTTTCGGGTAATAGATAAAATTATTAAAACTGTTCTGCCTTTTTATCGTTTATAAATCATTCTTATAATACAGTTTCTATATATTGTTGGTGAAATACCCGGGTAATACGAGCCCTAATTTCACCTGAGCTAGGCTATGCGATGTAGGCTATGTGCATAGCTTTCGGTTGTAAATAAAGGTTTTAATGGAACGGTTCACACTTGAGCTAAACTATGTGAGCTTTGGTTTTTGTTTTGAGCGATGCAAACTATCTTAGCTCGAGTTGCATTCTCCTTGCTCAATCAGCTAATATCGCTCACATAAATACACTGAACTTTTTGTATATTTTACCCGTAGGCTACTTAGTTAAATTAGGTATCGTGTGATAATTTATAATAAATGATATGCAAAAACATCAATGTATGTGTGAGTGATGTAATTAGCTCAAATGTGCAACGGAGTGAGCTAAGCGGACTAAACTATGCTAATATAAAATACGTTTCTCGCTTAGCTTAGCTGAAATGTATAACGGGCCTAAAGCAAATTTTAACCACACGGCCAGTTTTAATTAATGCCAGATATAATGAAAAAAAATTCAATAGGTGCGAAGCAAGTTCTGAAGGTGTTGGTGCAGTATTGTACCAAAAAGACGGCGAAGAAAATGAGCAACCCACTTCGTATATGGTATGTCACAAAAATTAGATTCAGCTCAAAAGAATTACACAGTGACCGAATTAGAGCATCTGACCGCTGTATTGGCAGTGAAGAAATTTCGGGCTTACATCGAAGGTCACGAGTTTACTATTATAACGGACCATGCAAGTTTGAAATGGTTAATGACCCAACGTGATTTACATGGAAGGTTAGCCAGATGGAGCTTTAAACTACAAGGGTATACATTTCATATGGAATACCAGAAGGGAAAAGATAATGTAGTGTCCGACACGCTCTAGCCCGTGCCTACTGTGATACAATAGAAGAGTTTAGTAAAAATAAAATGTTATAGATTTAGATAAATTTCAGAACGGGCATTTTGAGGAACCAGAATATGGAAAGGAGGGCAAGGAACAACATACTGTCAGATCAGGCTCGAGCCAAAAATATTTCGGTTTGGAAGTTATGGATTCCTACAGCGTTAAGATATGGCTTGATTAGATAGGCACATGACGAATCTTTGTCGTCACATAGAAGTGTAGTCAAAACACTAGAAAAACTAAGACGATATTATTATTGGCCCGGTATGGCAAAAGAGGTACATAAGTATGTAACACTATGCGTGACCTACAAAACAACAAAACCAACTAATCATCAGACACATCCACCAACGCGGAATCTCTTTAAAGTCGACCGACCATAGCAACGCGTGTATACTGATCTACTAGGCCCGTATCATCGATCAACTCACGGTAAAACAATGGTATTAATCGTCTTGGATCACCTAAATTTGTGCTGCTCAAGGCATTAACGAAAGGCATAGCTCAACAAATCGCCTAATTTTTGAGAGAAGTGTTTTGCATATATGGAGTACAAGAAATTATTCATTCGAACTCAATTTAAAAGCGCACAGTGTAAAGTCTTATTATTTGAGTTTGGGGTGGGTGAGCCAAAAACAGCTATCTACAGCCCACAATCGAATGCGTCAGAACGTGTGAACCGCTCCATTATCTGTGCAGTAAGGGCATGGGACCGTTTTTTCCCTGAAATAGCCTTGGTAATAAGAAATGGTTTTCATGAAACTGTGAAAAGTACACCCCATTTTTTATTACTTGGGTATCCCAAGATAACCCATGGGCAGGACTATCAGCTACTAAGAAAGGCAGGACTACCAGCTATCGGAGTTCGAAACGGTCCAATTTACGAACACGTCTGGTAAAATATAAAATAGATCAATAGTTTTAGTTCGAACACATCCACCGAGTAACGCGGCAAACAAATTCTGCGTTAAATTTGCAGCACAATTTGTGAGCGAGGTAATTTCGAAGCAAATTGGGAACGAATCATGTACGAGATAGTAGATGACTCGAAGAAAAGTTTTAGAATTTTTCATTCAAAAGATATTCGAGTGGAGTTTTGCATATGCCCTTTCGTTCAGTTTCACGTTCCATTTTCATTATTTTTTCGGTAACGTGAATTTGTGCTGTTACAGGTGATGAATAATTTTTTTTTCTATGTACCTAATTTTTTGCTATGGAATTCTGTGAGGTGGGTATCACTGACGAAGATATCAGTTATCAAATAATGATGATCATTGTGTTTGGTGATGAATCTGCTGAAGCTACCGAAGTTATAAAAACATGTTGGTCGCCGGAAGGATCGGTAACAATTACTTGAAACAAATTAGTGCTAATTCAATAATAATAACTCTCCCGAACTTATTAAGGTGACACAGCTGTAAGCATGTTATATCTAATATAGAAAGGTCTATACATAGTCAAATCTTCACTTACATCTTCAAAATATAATATACATGTACCTGTAGAACACATATGCTCGCTTAACTATAAATACTGTCAAAAATAATTTTTAATAACATTTAATTGGAACCTGTTGAGTTAGAGGCATCATCATGATCATCAAAAAAAATCAACAGAAATATGAATTTGAAACAATACACACAAGAAAACCAAAAGAACCCACGATTTGATGATAATTAATGACTGAAACATCATAATTAAAATCAACTACATGTGTCTCATTGAAGGCTTAAAAGATGGGGAGAGTTTAAAGCAAACCCAAAATAACAAAAAAAAAATCTTCTAAACATTAATAATCTTATGGTCGGATCAAAAATGAGGAATATGATGATGATCTGTTTGGTCGTTTATTTGTTGAAATCTTAGATGTTAAAATGAATTAAATTTTATTTTTTGGTTTCATAATTTATGCTTGATGAAATGCTTCTGCTGTGTTATGAGAATGTTTTGGTTTTGTTTTATGTCTGTTATATATGTATTTTTAGGGAGATCAACCGGGAAATTTATCTAATCTTTCGATGAATTGTTAATTAATTCTGTGAATAAAATAAAACGATTGTTATCTCGATGTTAAAATTTATCTATACGGTTAGATGTTATTTAATTTAGATTTCGTTGAAAACTATAGATGAGATGATAACAATTTGGTATGGTATATTAAACAAAATTTAGCCTACAATCATAATATGGATCAATCGTAATTAATCATAATTAGTGTCTTTTATATATTATAATGATCAATTTTGAATTTTCGCGCTAATATGACTTAAATTATATGTGTGTGCAAAAACCATGAACCGTTTGAATATAATACGCGCACAACATACTATACAAACAAAAAATTATTCCAATATTTCAAATATAAAATTACAGATGAGATAGATAAATTACACTAATATTTATTTGGCATTTTACATCTAATGTACACCATCATCATCGTCTTAATTGATCTCATTTAATTGTTTCCCATCTACTTTCTTACACACTGGCTTAAAGATCTAGTATTATCAATCAAATTGATCCACTTTTTTTTTTTGTGCCATTAAATTGTTGCTACTCAATTTTTTCGCTCTAAACACTTTATGTTTAATGTATGTACACAATTGCAATTTATATGTGTATTTGAGTGATGTTAAGATTAATTATGATTTATTTTTAATAATCACCTTTAAAAGATTCCAAATCTAAGCAAAAAATAAGAGGCAAAATTAATAGCAAATCGTTGTTATTTTAGCCATCGTGCGAGGTTTTGAATTTCCTGTATACATGTGTTCGCGGCGAGAAACACACACAGAACAAAAAAAAACACTTTGCCAATTCATCGATTAATGTGCAATAATTAGTGCTTGAACCGATCGTTATGATTGGAATAGCGTGTTTCTGCATTCACATCAATGTCTATATGTCGTTTAATCAAAGCACAAGAAAATACAAAATATGCACTGTCATCATTCCAAGTCCAAGAGCAGTGGCTGCTGTTCTGCTGCTGCTTATGTTGATGATGATGATGATGATGGTTGAAGATAATGTCTAGTAATGCAATTTATTAAAAAGTGTGTCGAACAAAAAAAAAACTTTGTTATGTGTGTATATTAAATCCATCTTAAATGGCTTAAGTGCAGTAGCAGAAAATTTATTAAAAGATTACAGAAACAACACAAATTGTACAATAAAAATGACCAAGATTATTATTATTTTAACCATTACCATATAGCCGTCTTATCATAAGAATAGAAATGAAGCATAATTTTAAATGATGATTCAGGGAATTTTTTTTACAAATCACAATTGGTTTTGATAACAATTGTCATTCATCGATATTTATATAAGGTTATCGATTTAAAATGGGCACTAATCTCACGGTTTTCGTTTCAATTAAAAATATCATTTTAATGCTTTTGTAATGTCAAAAGTCTTGTCACTACTGGCGAAAGATCAGGTACATAGCATACATTTGGTATAATCTTGGATAAATTCGAAGGGCGTGAAAAGGTCCAAAATACCTCTTTTCGCACCACAATTTATGGTAAAGGATGTTTCAAATTAGAATTATTTAATAAACTAACTTAGTTTAATAAACAAATAGTAAAGTTAATGCGTTGAAGATTTGTATTTATTCGATACATTTTCCAAAAATCGAACTACGTAATTTCAAAATATGATTTCCCAAATATAAAAAAAGATATCCGGACTAATCCAAATGCGTTTTAAGAAGAAGAGTGGTTCTTTGGGACTCCATTATTATCCAGCCTTTTTTATTTGAGTGGCAAATAATTCCAAGTTTTGACTTATTAAAAAGTAAAAAGAATTAGAAATTTCAATTAATTACAAAAGTTTACATGCTGTACTCGAAGGAGACTTTCATCCCGATGATTTAATTCGGGAATTGTTGTTTTTTAGAAATATTGTCCATATACTTTTCAGATAAAATATTTAATGTGTATCTCATTTTTTAAATTAATAATGTCTTAGCCCTCGCAAATCGTCGTGCACACGGCCTCGCAAAATATCAAGCCGTCCTGGATTTGTATTTATGATGTAAAGTTCGATGTATCGTGTCAGAATTCCAAATATCATACCAAAACCTGGTAAGTCATATCAGAATTCGATATGTCATAAATCAGCATTCTACATACGAGAATAAAATTCGATATGACATGTCAGAATATGAATTTATAATGTCAGAATTGTGTATCTTATGTCAAATGATTATTTGATAAATCTGTCATAAAACCTTCAGAACTCCATATATCATCTAAAAATCGATATGTTATATCAGAATTTCAATTTTTGATTTTAGAATTCCACATATGATGTAAGAATTTGATATCACAAGAGAAATTTTATATATCACGTCGATATTTTTACTAATTCGACATATTCGGTCAAAATTGCAACGGTCTTATCAGAATTTGATATATCATCTCTTCAGAATTTGATGTAATATCTCAAAATTCGCGATGTTATATCGTCGTATTGGATATATCATCCCAGAATTAAACACAGTTTTTTTGAATTTTGGTACTTTACATCGAATTCTGGCATAACATCTCGAATTTTGGGATAATATATCGTATTCTGAAGTCTTGAGATGATGTGATACATACAGAATTCAATATCTCATGGCAGAATTCGATAAATCTCTTCAGCGTTTGATTTTATGGTGTCAGAAATCGATAATTCATGTCCGAGTTTGAGTTTTGGATATCAAAATTCGAAATGTCATGCCGGAATTCGATAGTCATACCAGTATTCGATAAAGCATTTCAGAATTCGAAAAGTCGTGGCCGAAATTAATTTTGTGACATCAGAATTTGAGTTATTGATGTCAAAATATCGATATAGCGTGTCTGAAATTGATAGAAAATACCTCATATAGCGACCGAAACAACTTCTTCTTTCCCCATAAATTAGATTTCCCCCATTTCTTAGAAATGATAAACAAAAAATATTCAAGAATTACAAATTTGAAAGTATAGATGCATTTAACAAAATGTAGCCACTTGGCCTATTATACAGACGGCCACCCTCTGCTTATCCTAATTTGACATACAGACGTACTTAACTGTTTTTGTGGCGGCCTTGCGTCCGAATTTTTTTTTGGACAAGGACTAAATATGCCCGAAACTTCCACTTTTACGCATTATATTGAAATAATTCGAATTATTGTTACCGGTTGACAAAGCTAACACAAGTTGTTCTAATTTAAGATCGTGCATATTAAAAATGTCAACACTAATAAAAACCAAAGCAAAACAATTCTATGTGAACATTTGACACGATCCTAATCTAATTTAATAAATATATCAATAAAATAAACTAAATAAATAAATTATATCCAGAATTCAGATAAAAGTAAAAAAAAAAGTTTTTTTTTTCATATTTATTCGATCATATTCTACGATCAAGCATATACGAGAGTATAACACTAAAAACAACAACACTACATTTTTTTATGTATAATGTATAATTTATGCTCATCTTATAGAAAAATTATAACCATACCAGATCATAATTTAAAACAAAAACTAAGAGGAATAAAAATGACTAAAAAAACGACAAAGTTTTTTTTTGGATTTAAGAATTTAATATACAAAACTGTTTTATTTTAATTTTAACAGAACATATACACACGCAGAACAACATGATCATTAATGAGTCTTGAGGATCATGTTACAGATCTTTTAGTTTGATTTAATTAAATAAAATTCTGAGATAATTTTCTGTGTTCGTAATAATACATAAACATAAGACAAAACAAATCTTAACAATTTATAAGAAGACGAGTGATTTCTATCCGCCCACTCTCTCTTTCTCTGCGCGAACACACATTTTATATAAACACATACGTATTCAAGCAGGTGAAATATATTTTATTTATTTATTTCAGTTTATCAAGATCATCTTAATTCTTAGAAATTATGAATAAGGACATTCTTTTTTTTTTTAACAGTGTTGATCTCTTCTTGAATTTGTTTATTTTTTTAATTCATACCTCCTGTGGAGTGTTTTGTAAAAAAAAAAAAAATCTTATTCATTTTTATATACTTCAGTATTATAAAACCAAAATAAATAAACATAAATTATGAAGACAAATTTCTGAATGATGATCAAGTTGAAAGAAGGCAATTTTAAGAACGAAAACAAAAATTGATCTGATTTCTTCTCATTTATGAGTATTTTCCCTATATTCAAATAATGCAACATTTCATAATATCGCAGGGACAATAAATTATATTGATAATACATTATAACTTCTCTTAAAGATTCGTGTTTTTCGAAATAAATAAGAAAAGCACTGTATATATAGAATCGATTATGTTTAAGAGGTACATATTTTCACCAAACTAACATACTATAACATAAGACACCAAGTTGTTTGGTAATAAATAAAATAAAAATACTGATTTTCAAACCCTTGAATCTTCACTTTTGTCTCACAACAGAAGACATACTAAACAAAACAAAAACAAAAAATGGAATTCTTCTTACATGTTTGTTTATTATATTTGTTTGGTGCAGTTTTTGGATTTGTTTGTTTTATTTTAACACATAAAGGTAGAAATTTGGTTGATAAGATCAATAAAATGCTGGGATTTTGTTTCGAAATCAGCACGAATTGTGACCAATAAAAATATTATTTGTAATCACTGTTTTGTGATCTGATATTTCGATAAGGTGCTTTATGATCAGTGAACTTTTTTGCTGCAGACATTCAGTCTCGTAAAGGAAGGCAATATTGTTAGTCATGAAAATAGCTTCGCAAATAATGGAAAGGTTTTTATTGCGTTCAGCAAAATTGTTGCCAGTTCCATTTGCCACAAATTCACAGTTCTTCCTTCCCTATTGAATTTTTTGCCAGAAATCTTGTAATCTATCTCAGTGCATCTAACGCTTTTTCCTCCTCCACTTCTTGATAAATACTTTATCAGTAACTATCGCCTTCAAAATATAATATTTGAGTGGCAAATAATAATTTTATGTTCTAGTTAATTCGTCTTGTATAGTATAAGGACGAGTATGTAGCGGTTCCCTCTGTTAGTCGTAATCAATCGTTCAACTGTATCAATGGATATTGTATGAAAACGTGTGGAATATCTGTCGGTAATCACTTGAGGTTCTTTATGTGATCTTTCGCATATGTTTAATTTACATCATCCACATTTCGATAAATAATTTTGTATTCGCTTTTCTAAATTTAGGATTACGTATCTTTCGGCAATTTTGTGAAACAATTTCGTTACTCCTAAGTGTAATAACTATATTCAATTTGTTTGAGGCTGAATTACCAATCATTTTAAATTTTGAAACATCGATAAATTCAAAAATTTCATCGTTATTATTTAATTTTAGATATGAAGACCGACATCTTAGCAATATTTTTTTCATTTTCATTAATTGACATTAGATATATTTTTAAAATAGTTTTATTTTTATAATCATTATCAATTGGCCATATTTAATGGTGATTATAAGTTTTCTTAAAATATTAGTGTCTGTGCTAGACAAGGTAGTGTAAACACGTAGATAAAGAAACACTCTTGACGTTGATCAAGCTCTTGGTTTGATTCTGTTGTGTTTTGTTAGACATACTTCAAGTTATGGTTACATTAATCTGAATTTGCTTCAAATCATCACTATGTAGTGATTGCTATTTTTCAAAGTGCACTGGCACCAACATATGATTTGCCTTTAATATATTATACTTCGTAATCGTATTCTACAAGATCCCGTCGCTTTCTGGTGAGTTAAGATGATGCGTTTTTCATACTAGAGAGATAAATCAGTGCTCGATGATCGGTGAAAATTTCAAATTTTCGCCCAGCAAGCTATGGTCCAAAATATAAGACAGCCCAATGTATTGCCGATAGTTCCTTGTGTGTAGATTTTTTTTTGTCTTTGTTAAAAGTTGTTGATGCGTATTTCGTCGATAAATCTTCTCGATAAATTGATGAATCGGTTGTCAAGCTAAATGTTTGAATAAAGTTCGAATATTGCAATAAAGGTGGTTTGATATACATAAGTTTTAAATCTTCTAATGAACTTCATTGACGTCCAAATGAATTTTGCTTTCTTTCCCAGTAACTAACATATTTAATGGGCTAGAAACTGAAAACTTGAGAATCGTGTTTAACAGTTACAGAAGGCTACAAATCTTCTAAATTGCGTATATGCACCATATATGTATATGGTATATGTACTCTTACCATTCCGCCGGAACCTTTACAATCACTTATAGCTGGCACATCAGACGACTCAAAAAATGTTTTTGCGCAAGATACGCAAATTTAATTCTAACTTAAAAGATAGGATAGTTTTGGACCCGATAGGTGGCGCTGTTGTCGAGATTTAAATTCTTCAAATTTTTTCAACAAAAAATTTGTTTTTAATTTTTTTGAGATTTCTCATTTAAAAATACATACAACCACAAATTTTAACTTCCCTATTTTAATTGTGCTGTGTATCATTTTAATAAATTTTAAAATTGTACGCAATAATCTCAAGCACAAAGCAAACACCGTTTACTGCAAAATTTATTAAGAGAGAGAGTGGCGCGTCAAAACAATATAGGCACTTTCAGAGATCAAGATCGACAAAGACAACAAACGAATCACGGCATTAACACGTGCATCGAATCGTTCAAATATGCACCAGACATTACTTATATTGTGTCGTTGAATAAACACACAATTAATTTTGTTGATTGCAAACAATTTTATTGGAATTAATTTTTAAACACAATTTATTATTTACTTTTAATTAATGAATAATATAAAGGATATTAATTTCGTTAAGTTAAATTACAATAATTTTACTAATATATTTTTCACCACTGACTCACTCGATGCGTACGAGAAAAAAATAATTATATAGAATGACAGACGGAAAATAAAAAATGGTCGATTATACGTACTGCGCATAGTAGTAGTAGAACGGGTGGCGCAGAATTTACTGCAGACAATTGAGTCGATACTGAATAGGAGATGGCGCGCGGTTTGATACGGAAAATATAAATTCGAAAATGAATTGTATTTTCCGTTGAAATATATTTGTTTGATATTTTTGTAACTACTTATCTCGTGCGGAAAATATATTTAGTTGATATATTTTATTTGTAGCAGTGAAATGAATGAACGAGATAAATAGTGGATGAGTGAACCGCTACACTTATTAAGCGCATTCTAAAATTGCGATCAGTGCAATGGACAAAGAATGCCAATATTGTCACGCAATGAAGCACCCGGCATCTGTTGCGCATCAGAAAAAGTTTTACTGCCACCTCTTACCATTCCGCCGGAACCTTTACAATCACTTGCAGCTGGAACATCAGACGATTAAAAAAATGTTTTTGCGCAAGATACGCAAATTCAATTGCTGCTTCCAAATGTCGTCGTTTGGAGCAACAAAAATTCAGGATCCCAGATCCGATGGATGCAACTTTGAGTCTACATTAAAAATACAAGGCCAGATATACCATAAAATTGGTTCATTGATGCCGAGATGGCTAATGAGGACCCGAAGTTTCTCCAAATATATTTTATGGGCAGTGATGAAGAACGCGTGGCAACCAGGTGCCAGTACAATTTCTTAACGGGCAGAAGAGCGAGCAATTGTGAAATTGTTGGAAAAGTTTATGAAGAATCGAAATCAAATTATTCAATTGTTTAAAAGAGTGTCACCACCATTGTGAAATGAAACTGTAAAATCGTCATCAAGGCCGAAAATTGCGATGCATTCGCATAACGAAAAAGCTTTCAACCCAAATTACCGCAGTTGACAACAATATTTGAGTTGGCGAGGAATCAAAACATCTATATTCTCCATAACGCTGCTAATATTAGACACAGAAGAACCTGATTGCGTGGCAGCTGACGTTGTATTAGCTTCAGATGAACCAACAACAGAATTTCTGTGACCTGACGATGGTCCGTTAAGATTGTTAATGCTAGGTTTAACTTGATTGTTAAAATTTATGTTGGGATTCGCGGAACTCTCGTTTGAGGTTTCTTTGAAATTATTAGTCGGATGAAAACAATTTTTATTAGTGTAATGAAGTAAACTATGATACATACGATGACAAGTTCTACAACCCTCTGATTGACTTATATGATATTTGTGAAAATAGTTTCGACAAATATTTTTCTTTATGACCCAATCATTTCGTTGAGGCCAAGATAAATCCTCAAATTTCTTACATTTGAAATTTTAATGATTTGATTTACAAAAAGGGCAAGATATATCAGAACCTGTGACCATAAAAGATTAAAACTGACTGTACCAATGTTGTTTTTTTGGTATATTGATTTACTGAGTCGAATGTAACCTGAGTGTTCGAAACGGTAGTCATCGCTTCTAGAAATCCGATATAAAGAATTTTTGGTTTCAAGTAATTGGCGAGATTGAGCATCAATAAGTTGAGGCACTTGACATACTAAATAGAGATCCCATTCAGCTACAGAAATCTTGAGAGCTTTAAGCGAAAAATATTACCAAAACGTATCACTAAATTATTGTAAAGCCTTTTCATTATTTTGTTGCGCTGCAGGTTTTAAAAAATAAATTTGTTTCATGTGTAACATTTTAATTCTAGATACATTTTCATAAAATTCAAAAATAGTTTTCCAAACGTGGTTATAATTAGCTTCGGACGGTGTTAGGCCTTTTTTAAAATGGAACGCTTTTCCTTTTAACAAACATTGATGTAAATCGGTAAATTTACTTTACGGGAAATACTTCCCGAAAATTGCACCACGATAAGAATTCCCCATTAACGTCTGCCAATTTAATTCTTGTATGGGAATTGGCACACTGGTTACCATTTTTAAATTTTCAACGTTCGTATTGTTGGGTGTCACTAACACAGCCGGGTATTGTTCGATTGCATGCAATTGTTCGATCAAAAATTAGTAGGATTTTCTGATAGTCAGTTTAGGAAAAAAATGTTTTTGTCTTATCTTCTTCCTCATTTTATTTATGGTGACGTAGTTTTATTCGGTATGCTTCAGGAAAATATGAACGTTCTCCAAAGATGTTTCAATGCATGTACTAGGTATATTTTTGGTATTAGGAAATTCGATCATGTTTCTGCCTACTCTAGCCTTGTTTTAGGATGTAGTTTATCTACCTTTTACGAATTTCGCGTTTGTCTTTTTATTTTTAAACTTCTCAAAGCTAAGAAGCCTTGTTATCTTTATAGGAAGTTACTTTTTAGCAGGTCTCATTCCTCAAACTTCCGCCTGATTCCGGCCAAAAATAGTTGTAGGTCGCTAAAGAAATCCTTTTACGTTAGGGGAGTTTCTCTTTGGAATTCAATTCCATTCAAATTAAGAGTTTAGGATCGGCCAAATTATTTAAGTCAACATTTTTGGAGTGGCGTGATTGATGGGCAATACGTAGTTTTTTTAAATTTATTTTTAATATTATTATTATTATTGTTAAATTTAATTATTATTTCAATTCTTGCTGTACATTTTATTGTAAATGAGCTATTGCTCAAAATAGAATGTGTATGCATGAGATGGAAATTGTTTGAAAAAATTTAAAAGGTTTTTCTGCCTAATGGAAGCAGCTTCATCATTTTATTTTTGTTCTTTTGTTCCGTTTACTCTGTTTCCATCTGTGCTTTTCCTTTTAATACTATCATAAATTATTGTTAAAGTACAATAAATAAATAAATAAATAAATAAATCTTCTCCATTCTTCTCCTTCCCAATAAATCCATAATCATTATCAAAATTAATTCGGGCATTAGGATCATCCTCTTCCTCATTGTCAATGGCTTCTAACGACGTTTGCGCATCACCAAATTTGCTATAAAGTGATTGGAGTCTATTCAAGATTGACTGTGCCTCGGCTTTGGATATAGCATTTTCTTTTTGACTTAAAATATTTTTAAAATAGGTTACTCGACTCTTAATTCCACCTACGGATTTTTTATAAAATGTTTTATCTTTATCAACAGGCATTTTGAATTAAGAAAATTATACCCGACTTTAATTATTAAATTTCAATAAACTTTAATTATAAAAATTTAGATAAAATTGTAATTTAATCAATAATATAAAATTCAGTAGTCCCCCGATTTACAGACGCTCGATTTACGGATATTCCAAGTTACGGACATGACAAATGTATAATCAACTTTTCGGTATACGGATGAAATACATAGGTATTCGCAATTACGGACAAAATATTGCTTTCTCATTTTCTTTGTGCATAACTTTCAGGTATTATACGGGGAATAAATTTACGAGGTAAAATTGTATCAAGTTTAACAAAGAGTGATACCTTTAACCATAAAATTATTTCAAAGTAAAGAACTAGGGTTATGGAAGAGATGGAGTAGTTGCTTAGTGGATAGACCATCAAACTACCGGAAACATACCATTAAGAAACATGATAATTAAAGAAAAATCAAAGCACCTTCACATTTGGTAGCTAAACATGGTGAATAAACTCGCGCGGAGCCGTTTTTACCGTTTGGTTTGATCGATTTAAGCATTCATTACATCACATAAAAACTGTAGGAGAAGCAGCTAGTGCAGATTCCGAAAAAGCTAAAAACTATCCTGAAGAGTTTTTAAAAATTGTACAAGCCGGTGGACACACAATTATTATACATTACAGCAGCAGGTGCATAATGTCGATAAGACAGCTAAAGATCGAAATACAACTTGGATTAGAGAAAATGCTGCTGGTCATCAGAAATTAAAACTGGTTTTAATCTATGTCATTCAGAAACTCTCCGGGCCTTCAAAAATATTAATTTCTACACATTATGTAAAAATTCAAATATATTGTTGTGCATTTCATATGATTCGAATCGCTTCTTAAATTACACAATAGAAGAATCGACATTTCTCAAAAAATAGTGGTTTTAAAATTTTCTTTTGCATCATTTATAGCATTATCGCCAGTAAATAATGGTAAAATTTTCTTATATCGCACGATTTTAAATATTTGGTCATTATTTAATTATAACGCAATCTCGTTGGATTAAGCCAAAGATAAAGCCAACGAGATTGCGTTTGTAACAACACATGATATGACTTATTCAACTATGCCATGATTGACACATAGGTATGATACATATATCGAATTTTGACATTGATACAGAAGTAGCGAATTCTGGCATAATTTATCACATTCTCGCAATAATATTTCGAATATGTGACCTGTCGATTTCTGGCATGATATATCGAATTCTGGCATTATATAGAATTCTGATATCATAAATACAATTTCTAATATTGCATATCTAATTCTGACATAAAGTATATGTAATTCTGACACGATAACTCGAATTCTGGCTTAAAAAATTCAAATTCTGACATGACGTATCGAATCATGAAGTAACTGATTCTGACAAGAAGTAACTAATTCTAATATGAGATATCGAATTCTGTTATGATTTATCGAATCCTGATATGATGTATCTATTTTTGACATCAAAAATTCAAATTCTGACTTGACATATCGAATTTTGTTATAACACATCGAATTCTGATATGATTTGTCGATTTCTAACATAATTTATTGTATTGTGGTACGGTGTATCGACATGTTGTATTGAATTCTGATAAGATATGTCAAATTCAGAAATGAAGTATCAATTTCCGGCACGATATATTGACATATGAAATTAAAATTCTGGCAGGACATATCAAATTCAGATATGAAATATCGAATTCTAACATCATAATTTCAAACTCTGATATTTTGTAACGAATTCTGGCACGATACATCGAATTCTGACATATAATGTATCGAATTCTAACATCATATTAAATTCAGACGTAATATATCGAATTCTGACATCATAATTTCAAATTCTGACATGACTTGTCGAAATCTGAAACGATGATACATAGATTTTTGGTAACACAAATTCAAATTTTAACTCTGGCATTTTACACAAGAGTGTTACCCGGTGGCACAGTGCGGTTAGCATACTTGCTTTACGCTTCGAAGGTCCCGGGTTCGATTCCCGCGGCGGGTGATGAAAAAATCACGGCTGGTCAAGGGTAGGATCAATGAATTAATCACTCATCATCCATTAACAAAATAATTACGAAACTTCAAAATGAAGCGGCCAAATCCCTCTATGGGATGTAGCGCCAGCGAAAAAAAAACTTACACAAGATATATAATTCTTACATAAAATATAAAATTCCGACACCATAAATACAAAAAATATAAAGGGCTGAAACCTCACGAGGTGATCAGAACTTCGGTCTTTGGTATCTTCAAATATATAATATCTCGTTCTGGTATAAAAATTTAATTCTGGGGTGACATATCGAATTTTGACATAATACTTCGACTTCTAATATAATTAGTCGATTTCTGACATAATTTATTGAATGGTGGTAGCTTGGATACATGCGATGCACATGTCGTGTTGTCTCGGCTGTAAATCTAAAACTTACCGAAGTCACTGCAGTCGAAGAATATATATAGATACTCCCAATGCCATTTTTGAAGCTGTGATTTAGCTTTTGTCAATGTTGGCGCTGATTGAGTTAGGTGACTGTCATTTGTTCTGCTTTTACCTACGATCGTGTAACTCTGCGTTCCTCAGTACAATGCAAATCTTTCACATTAATCATGCATTTAGAAGAGAACCAACTATAAGACCAGAGAAACCATCGAATACAAATTTCATGGCATTCTTAACGACATAAGAAAATTTTGTCATCATTTTTTTAGTATGAAACATAGCACAATTATAGCTAATAACTTTGTTACCTTTACATGAGGGAAACCAACAAAGCCCAGCTAGTGCGCTTTTAGTGGTCCAGCGTTAAAACAATTACTATTAAGGTAAAAATTCGTTGGTGGAATTCAATGCAATGACCCAGTGTATAAACTCCGCAATTCCGTCCTCATCAAATGTTAAAAAAACCCAATAGAAGTGAAAACAGACCAGACAATAATCGACTAAAACCAAAAAAGGTAAAAAAAAATTCAAATAATAATTGGTGGTGCTAAAGTCGTCACAAAAGTCAGAAGAGAATTCTGAGAAATACCAAGTGATTCAAATAAGGCAAACCGCTCAATTTATCAGCAGTTGAATAGAAATTAATTTTTCGATTTTATGAAAAGTCAGTTACAAAATTTCTCTTTAAGCAATATTTTCAATTTTGTCTTTTAATAAATTGATTTATGGCTCGACCTAAGTGACTTAAGCGATTTTTCTATTTTACCTTTATGAAATAAAATGTCTGAAGTGGTTATAAGTGGCATTTTTAATAAAATGAGAATAATTATAGAAGCGCGGTTATAGAATGTAGCAGTTATCAATAGAAAGTATGTTGAAGAAAATGTCCAAACGTCCTAGATTTCAAGGTAACATCAGCTAACTCAGGATCATCCCATTCTAATTTTCTCAACCATGGAGATTGGAGTAAAATTTTGATTGTGATTGTCACCGGCGATAACCAACCAAGATGTTCAAATAATTTGCCACATTACGATAACAGCACTCACTTTATGATTTGATGGGAGTACAATGCGATACATGCAAATTTACCAATAAATTCCCAAGGTTTTGGTGTATGATTCTGGGGCCTTAATAGAAATGGCATCTCTCCCGTGTATTTCTATCGTTATATTACATAGGAACTCCTGATTATTGGAACTCAACTCTTGTAAAGAAAACTCGGAACTCAATAAGATATTTTATTTGTCGTTGATAATGTAAAGTTCGTGTTGTGAAGCCACTGCATGGTAATTCGTTCCACTAACTTTATCGTATTATGAAATAATCGTAAAGTGAACCACATTTTACATGACCTAAACAACTTAATCGACGAGTCAAGATCACATTACATTTTTTAATAATATACCGTTGTTTGTAAAATGTAAATCGTAAAGTGAATTTTTAATCGTAAAGTGAGTTAGATTTTGGTAGAGTCGATTCATCGTAAAGAGATTTAAACGTATTGCGAGCCCATCGTAAAGCGGGGTTTACTTATTTTAATAATGTTGATGTAACTTCGTTATTATCTGTGGCTGTTTAATGCAATGATCTAATTGCTCATTAAGAGATAAACCTATATATCTTCCGAACTTATACGAATTGTGTTGGACTGAACCTCAGAATTTGTTTGCTTATCTATTGTATAAATCCTGCAACGACCCAACCAAATACGCTGTCTAAAATATAAAGGTTTGGCTTCAATAGAATTCGTTTTACTTTCACAATATCATAAAACATGTCGACGCATATTGTTTCTTCCAGAATTCGTCCTCTCCAGAACTCATCGAATTTGGCTATAACATCTGCGTTTAGTAATATTTCTCGAGATATTAGGTATGTAAGTTGTTAAATTATTGAGTATCAGAGCATCAACTACTACAAAGCTCTGAATTTTTCATTTTTTCATAAAGCATGCTTAACTCTGCTTCAATCGTAATTTTTTAGTAAGATCTGCAGTAATGAATTCAGAACCAGAATCCATGAGAGCAGGGATATCATGTATATTGCCATATATGTCCGTCGTAGTCGTCACAGCAGGGTACAACAAACAGGGTTCGGTAAATGTTTGGTTGACTTAACGTTTACGTTCAAATTGTTTAATTCATCCCACCTTCGATGTATGAAATCTAGAAAATTATTGACATTTTGTGGCTCCAAATTGACCGAATAGTACCCATTGTTGTTTTTTAGCATCATTTAATTTGTTAGCAACAGCCATGGATCACGAGACTCGTAATCTGGTCCTCCATCATTCAGGCGTCTCAGTAATTTGTCTCAGTATTCTCAGTTCGCTGAACGATGAATGTTATATTTTGGGCCGATCTAAAAAGGTTTGGATAATTGTGTTAACAATAGACCGTTTGTTAATATAACGTTTTTGTAAACTATCCCATACTTCGTCGTAATTAGCATCAGTAGTCATAAAATGTGTTATTGATCATGCTGGACTTTCTTGTAGTAGACATTTTAGCAGCTGATACTTGTGCCCACGGGATTAGCAGGCCAATATGTATATTCACCGTTGAAAGGCGGAATACTAATTCTTCGCAATTTCAGTGCTTTATATTGGCTTATTGATTTGTCCTATAAAGATTCAAATTACGCCTTTTGATAAGAATATACATATATGTGTTTGATTGTTGCATTCAAATCATCATGGTTGGCATTATCAATTGTAATTTGTGTTCGTTTCTTTAACTTACGCGTCATGGCTACTTGAATATTGAAGGATTTGGATTGAAGTCTGTTGAGGCAATAACAATATTTCGTTTGATTATCGAAATTCTCAACAAATGTAGCTGTTTTTGCTAAATAGCCTAAGACGGGACCACGCCCTAGAAACAATACCTGGCTTATTTTTGCACTCAAATTTGATCGGAAAATTAAACTAAATTTAATTGAAATAAAATTTAGCCTCTAAGGCTAGATAAAATGGCTTAATCCCTTGAATCACTTTTCGCACAAAATTTAGAAACACTATAGAAAAATGAGTTAAATCTTCACTCTCACTAATTATATTTACTAACTTGTATGCTATAATTGTTCCCTTATAAAATCACTTATAAGGTTCTTAAAGTTTGATAAACTTACGTTTGTTAAAGTTTGTTGTAGTATTAACCGATATGCTCGAAGGGCCAGTTGGAGTATAAACCGATATGGTGATGAAAACGTGTCGCAGCATATGAAGAAATTGCTTGCTCGTCCAGAAATAATTAAATTACTAAAGGGAAGAAAATGTTAATATTCTGTATCCTGTACTCATTGCATTCGTCTCGTAGAATGATGTAAATTTTCCAAGCTCAATTGGAGAGAGAGAAATTTCAAATCAACTTGGCGAATTGGTTTCCTTTTAATAATAAAGTAATTTCCCCAGTGGTCGTGCCAATTTTTACAAGCGTGAATTTACCTTAACAATATTTAAAAATGCACCTTAATAATCTGTTAATAATTTAGATTTTACATATGGAAGGGAATGATGAGATGCCTTGCAACCACCATCTCGCTAAAGTTGTACACAAGGCTGGGTAGTTACCGAATATATTTGAATTACCTAATGAAAATATTAATTACAATTTATAATTTGTATTTTAATTACTTAAATTCTTTAATTTGGATATGATAGTTGGACGGTAATGGATAATTTCGAAAGATGTTGCTGGATAGACATATCGAGAGAATTGTTATGCGTGTGAATTTGGTCTTAAACACGACGATAATAGACGATTTCAATCAAATCGTGAAATTTGAAATTTGATTCGTATGTTGCAGCAAATGAACTTTAGGTTCAGCGGATACGCTGGCTTTAAATTCGGTAGTTTGGATCCTCTTTCATTACGTGCAGACATCACTGTCGATGATGATGGCCCGTCTTCTTCATTATGGCAGCAATGACTTGTAAAAACCACATTATTATGGCTATCAATGTGTAACTCGCAAATTTTGATCCAAGACCGATAAGCTAAAAAATAATGAGAATCGGAAAGACAACAATTAAAATTCGCCTTGCAAAGGAAATTGGACGAGGAAACAAAAATGCAGTTTTTAAGATTAAAACACTATGTGAATCGAGCTTATCGTGCATGTGAAGATGATATGAAAATAAGCACTATTGACCACAAGGTACACCGCATCGCTCTTATACGATTGAAAATCCCGAAACCGCGTCGTCACAATACGAGAGCAGACTAAAGTGGTGGCAGGTTCGGACCAACCGGTTCCATGACCCAGTGGACTACCGAGCGGTGCTAAAATAGGTTGGACATCAAAAGGTAACGATGCGGATGTACTAGAAAGATTTGTGGAAGTAAATGATGGCACGGCTGACAAAGATAGATTCGTGGCCTTGGGAAGTGCAGCAATGATGGACAGAAATGATACAGTAACAAGGCTAATTTCAGCAAATACAGTAGCTTCTTGGCGTCTCACAAAATGGTATCCATACATAAGTAGGAGCTCATATTTAGCGGTGAAGGGGGAATATACCTTACAGATTTCCTGTCACAATTGTTATTATATTCACATGAAAAAGAAGTGTCGCAGGAACAATTATTCCGCTCAATGTTTCATCTGGTAAAAGGTCGCGCGTTGACCTGGTATCGAGCGAAGCACTTGTATTACAGCACTTATCTAGAATTGGTAACGGCTATGAATCAGGAGTTCTTGCCAATAAATTACGACCAATTAATTTATGAATAGATACACATACGGTTGGAGTACCAAAAGAGACATTCGCTTATAGGTACCAAACCCATTTGAACCTAAATGCGGAATGCCAAAAGACAGAAGCAGAGGCTGTTACGAGGTTAATAAAGCAGAGGTACAAGCAGTCCCTACGGACAATAGGCAACATTTTCCAAAATTTCGACGTGAGGACAGTTTTGGACATAGAGACGCAAGTCGCCTCGTCTTATTAGCTAGAATTGTAATCGGTACGGTCACAAGCATTTTAATTGTGCGCAGCCCAGGAAAAATACGTTCTTTTCAAGCTAATGTGGTCTACCGGGAGTCAAGGCAGATGCATGCCCTGGTAAGCATCGGGCAGCTTTGAAAGAAATCTATAAGGAGGTGAATATGGCTTCGAAATCGGAAAATAGTTAGAGGGGGGCCAAAGGAATCTAAGCTCACGCGTCGCTAACAAACAGACTCGAGGCAGGAGATTAACGAAATTCAGAATCAAGTGTATCCAAACAAATTTTTATTAATAGTGCGTCGATTATAAATGGTCCTCCGAAAAATGCTTTTTTACCCCCATTAATCGAATCGGTAATAGCGCTATAGGGAGATAATAGGCCATATATTGATGTAGATATTTTGGGCTACAAAATCATACGTTTTTCTGTCAGTAAATTTTCTGGCTTTGTGTGGTGAATTTATCCATTAGTTTATGTATTAATTTATGTGTTAAGTATAATTTTGGAATCATGCTATAGTATTGCAAGAATAATAATCCAAGGTGAATAAATACCACCAAATTTAGTTGTTCCAAATGAAAATGAAAGATTCACTCACATAAGGAGTGAAAATAGGAAGTGAAGTGAATTCAAACAGTAATTATGTACATAGTGAAAATAATTGTAGTGGGTACAAGAAATGCTTAATGCTTTCTTTGGTGATTACCGCAAGTACTTTATGTGAAGGTCATCAATAAGTGACAGTGTGTGCACTACTTGATATAAACTAATAAAACACCATCATGTGATCTAGGTGTGAACGTGAAAGTTCAGGATTGTGCTCAATTGCCTGTCGAGAGGGGCGGAGGAGTCATCGCGCTGTATGCGTGGTAGAACATTTACACAGATTACTAACCATTCGATTCTCTGCCTGACTCATTTTAGATGATCCTGGTGGGAAAATTCCAAACGGTGGTGGATAAAAGTCGTGGGTCAACGAATAGAGGACATCAATCACAGAGCAAACACATACACGGTACATTTTTCGTCATCGTGTAGTAGAACAAAAAAAAATATTCAAATAAAGTTATAAATGCTTAAGAAGGTTATAAACTACTCATCATCATGCATTGTGAGGATTTAAAGAGAGTTTTTCATTATCTTCGCATGGAGTAGTCAAGACGATCGGTTCATTAAAATTTAAAACTTTAAATAAATTAAGAAAAACTAGAAATAGGTCGAGGCTTAGAACAGATTGCAAAAAGAAAATGTTTGCATCATTAAAAAAATTCTGATGCTCAAATTTCAACAATTTAAATTGAATTTTCAATTATGTGTTGGTTCGCAGAAACATGATTTTCAATTTTCAGTTTGAACAATTTATTTATTGTCTTTATTTAAATTTAAAGAAACCGATTAATGAATTTATTTATTTTTCATTTTTGTCATTTGGTCAGATGAAGATAGAATACTCGAGGTCAATATTTTTGTAACACTATATTTAATTATCAATAATAATGATGTAGACAATGAATTCAATACTCATTATCCATAGCGACATAAAATGGCGAATATTGAAAAGTATCCTTGCGCAGTATAGTCTTGAAATGAAAAGACAAAAATTTAGTCGAGGAACTCGATGTGAAGCACACAACATAAGGAGAAATGGAAAATTATTTAAAATATAATAAGCCATCTATTATAGTCGAATCTAGACTACAGATCCGTTTACGACACTACACTTACGACGTATGGTATTTCACTTGAATTCCGGATTCAAAAACCTGCTTAACTAAAATAAATAAAATACAATTCACTCTACCATAACAGAATAAATATAACCGCACCAAAAAATTAACGAATATAAAAGCAAAGCTCATATGATCTCATCGATCATTAAGTAAATCCACTCGATCGATAATTATTCCCAATTGACTTAAATTATTTTAGTTTTACTGGTAAAGATCACTTAAACTTCTTTTGTATTTTTTAATAATATTTTTTTTTATGCATTTCATTGTGTCTATACTCATACAAATATTGAAGAGAGGCAGAATGCTGTTGAGTGGAAATTATAGAGATCAAATATTTTGAGTGATCATCATCAAAATTTGAAATTCATGTGGGATATATGTTTTTTGCTTAGAAATCATAACGATTCTTGCACGGATACCCACACCCAAAACATGAATATATATTATTTTGTGTTTTGTCTTATGTTCAGTAGAAATAACATCTTAATCAGACTTGTACTTTTGTACATATAGGTAATACATAATATGTATAAAATAATCAATGTATACTGATCACTCGGTTGATCGTGATTTCTATATGGATATAACAAAAACATAAAAAAATTAAGATCGACCTTTTCATCTTTGCTCTCCATTCGTTATGATTTTATTTTGTTTTTGTTGTTCTCGTTTGTTCACAAGGAGAAGAATATTTTATATATGTGGTGTATGACGTCATTCCAAAGATAGAAAAATAAGATCATAAATTTCTCATAAACAACAAAAAAAAAAAAAAAAAGAAATAAAAATTAAGTTTGTAACATAAATTATAACAGAACCTCACACATTGATTTTTTTATTTTTTTGGGTCTTAAATAAATTATGATGATGAAGATTGATCGATAGTGATCGCTATATATCTATATATAATACAAAGTGATCGACTCATTATTGGTTTGAAATATAGGGCATTATTCATTAAAAACTAAAATTAAATTAGAATGGATATAAATAATGTATTTAACGTATATTCACGCGATCGTTATTAAGATGGTGTGACAACCTTATGCATAGACAACATTAAAAACATATTAAAATGCGATATCATGTTGATTAAGCTAATAATTTGACCTCCAAAAATACTAGTAATCGCGATCCTTCCAACATACCATACATTAATTATACGTACATATAATAATGTTTTTTTTTTTGATTTATAAAACATCAAAGTGATTTTTTGAAATCAAATTAACGCGATCATTTTATAATATGTTTACTTGTATTATACATACAAGAAAAATCGGGAAACACCTTGAGATTTCACATGTTCGGTTTAATTGATACCTTGAGTAATATATAAATAAATTCTGATCTCACAGAAAAAACATCCATATAACATGATCTCATTAAACTAAGTTCATAGGTCTCGTAACTATTGTAACTCTTTCTTAGTATGTAGGTATGTTGATGCAATATCGTCAAGGTAGTATTAACGAAAGAAGTTAATTAATTAATTACATCATTAACTAACGATAGTTTTTATTTTTTTCTAATCGACCCATATAATGATTATCAACATTAGTTGATCATATAAATCATTAAATTTACCATTGAAAAATACTAAAGGTACACAATAGATCACCTTTTAAAAATTATAATTGATCGTCTTACCTTTCAATATCGCGTTTATAACAACATTTTTACTATTTTTAAATTAAATAATGATTTCATTTTGCTTTTTTTCTTACTTTGATTAATTAAGAAACATCTTAAGAATTATTTGCACAAACTGCAATCGTTGTAGGGATGAGATCATTTAATTTTAATTACATAATTTATTGTTCTGAAGAAATTTGTATGTGTGTGTGTAGTTATAGATACGAGTATAGAGATGAGAGCAAGAACAATAAAAAATAAACTGTGTCTCCTTCTTTACACGGTGGCGATTATTACTTCTAAAAAAAAAAAAAAAATCGTTTCTTTTTTTTTCTAAATTGTCATGGTGTAATTAACATGATCGTGTGATCGCGCGAATTTTATTGGGAATTGATGGAAATATGATTAGTTTGTTAGAAAAATATAATTTTGTGTTAATAAGTTGTGATCGCGATCGATATTTTCTGTTAAAATTATCGAGTTTAACATCTTTTAAGGTTATTTAATAATTTGGTGTTATCGTGGGAACTTTCAATCGGTTTGTCATCGTACTTATAATAATTGCGGATACATATGGACTTACATGTAAATATGAAGCACATTTTCACACGATATAGTTGTTATTTATTCATGATCTCATTACTATTCGCGCGCAATTATTGTGAAAAAGTGTTACTTGTTATTGTTGATTTGGTAATTTCGTTTTAATCTCATTCAAGAAATTTTAGTGATTCATAAAAAAATGTTTTAGGTATACTCATTACTATAAAAATATTTACTTAATAAATCGGTTAAAAATTAATTTCGACGTTTTGATAGAATTTTTACGTGTGCTGCATCAGGATTATTAGGCTGCTGATTCAATTTTTTAATGAAAAATGATTCAGTACTCTGAAGTCAAGTTCTACAAGTAAAAAATGAATTACCAAAGTTGAAATGAATTTGAATAAATTACTAACACATGATGTTGTAGCGCCAAAAATCGGTGATTATGCAATGTCCTGCTCCTGTTTGGAACATTTATGGATATGTTTTCCAATACAAAAGCTGAATCGATGTGGCCAAGTAGGAAGTTTCCGATAAAAGCAGTCAGAAGAAGACATATACCAACATAGATTTGAGTTTTTTATGATCTTGGTTATCCGATCAATGAAAACAATAAAAAAACCACGATCCAATATGTGATCCTTGAGGAACTCCCGATGTCACTTTGATAACGTTGGATTTTTTATTTCCAATTATTACATATTGTAGACGGTTTGTTAAGTATATGACTTGAACCAATTAATGTATTCTAATGAAAATTCAAATGCAAATAGACTTTGGAGTGCTTTATGATGAGTGATGATGATATATGTATAGGATCAAATGCCTTACTGAAATCCGTATAAGCGACAATTACTTGATGATGTTTTTCTATCTCCCTGATTACTTGGCTGGTGAATTCAACCAGGTTAGTAGATTTAGACCTGCCAGACATAAACCCATGCTGGTTGTCAAATATATGACGTATTAGTGTTAATTTAATTGCATACAACTAGTTCAAATAATTTAGGAACTGATGGATGAGGTTGATATTCCTCTGTAACATGTGAAGTCATCCCGTACCCGTTTGCCTGATTTAAATATTGGAGTTATTTTAGAGATTTTCCATTTTTCGGGAAACACAGCAGTTGTTAAGGAATGATTGAACAGTTTACACAAAGGATTTACCAAAATACTCGCGAACGTTTTTAATATACATAGATGAAGTTACATCATCTGGCCCACAACCGTCTCCAAAACCCTTCAAAGCTGTTAGAATGTCTTCTTCAGATATAACTGGATGAGTGATTGATATATTGCTATTGCTTGTTCTATCGAAATAATCAGTAATAGCGGTTGGTCGATAAATTGATTGAAAAATGCAGTAAATATGTCCGCTAACTTTTTGGCGGTTTAGGTGCTGATATTGTTGATGGTCATATTTTCAGGGTACCCCTCGATTTCATGCTTAGACCTAAAATATTTCCAGAACTGTTTGGGATTAGTTCTTGGATGACAGCCAAATAAGACTTGTATTTAAATTTGAAATAGACATCAAATTCCTTGCTGTGCTGTAAAAAGGACAGCTTGTCTGTTTCCAAACTTGTTTCATCATTTTACAATAGGCCCTACATTTACGATTTTTTAGATTTATAAGCCGGTCAACGAACCATGAAGGGTGAATACTTGGTGATTTATTGGAAATAGGCACATGGAGTTCTAAGCCTTGCAGTACCTAATAGCTCATAAAATTTGCCGATATTTTCAGTCACATCCCTTACGTTTAGAATCTCATCCCAATTCACTGCTTCATAATAAGCATGCAGACCAGTATGGTTTGTCTTCTTAAAGTTGTATTTGATTTGTTGCAGGTGTTCAGATTTCACCATACAGTCTGTAGTGTCAAATACAATATCCAAAAATTTATGGTTGATATCATTTACGACAAATAGATTGAGTGAATCAGTTACTTTAAACTCATCTACTTCATTGGTAGAGACAAGATGTAAAAACTTCCCCAGATTATTAGCAATGGAATTAATTTGGTTTAAATTATAACCAAGCATTGCATCAACGAACAAAGATTTTGTGTCTGACTTTATATTATTTGGAAGAATGCAATTAAATTCACGGTCAAAATTTCAGATGATATTCAGAAGATTAAAGTCACCAAGTGCCAGAGCCATATCAGATGGCTTTATTGTATTAATGATTTCTTTAATCGAATCGACGCATGCTGCATAATAATCACTGTTTGAATGAGATGGTATGTACGCTGTGTAAATAAATACATATCGTTGATTTTAATTTTCACACAAATCTGGTCAATGCTTGATGGGACTAATGGAACGGCTACGATTATACCACCGCCCAGCTACGCTAATACCCCTTGAACGGAAATAACTGTAGGTTGCTTAATGTTGTCCTTAGTAAAAGCTGTATTTAAATGGTTGTTCGTTTGGAGATCCAGCATAACTTCAGTGCCCGCCGAGCGGAAAACGTATAATTGTGATGTCAGAAAAGAATTTGTGTATTCACAAAATTTGACTAGATGTTCACCATCAAATCCAACCTGATGATTAATAGTAGGCTCCTCAAAGTACTTATTGTTCTGGGTGTCATATATGAAAAATGTTATTTCCAACAATGAGTTCTTGTAGTAGGAATCAGCAGATGTATCAGCATAAAATAACGGCGTTCCAACTGAATAATCGTTCATAATGGAAGACTTCAAAAAATTGGAGGGCTCACCAGTAATCCATCGAGACGATATAAGCTCTATCATAACGCGTTGAAATATTGAACGGTATATGTAAAACCTATTTGATATTTGAGCAAGAGAAGTTTGTAACATAATCTAAGGCCAACTCAACTTGTCTACATATCAATTACTGTCAAGATTGAAAGGATTCACTCTTACGTTGCTACATATTTGTCTTCAAAGTATCCAACACATAAATTAAATCTCTAAAGTTTGTTTTATCTTGTTGAGAAACAACAATAACAGGTTTCCCCTCAATTTCATAGACATTTGTAACTGCGTTGATAGATTTAGTGTAGTAGTTACATAGTTTCTGCCCCTTTTTAGGGAAAATATTTATTTCCCCTAAAAAGGGGAAGAAACTATGTAACTACTACTACTACTGTAACTATCCAAATATTTCTTAAGAAGACATTTTTCAAGTTTGGCTTGTATAGCCACGCAAATCATGAGAGTTGAAGTTGGTAAATAATTCCCATTTATCCAAGAGGTGATTTGAGGTTCAGCATACTCAAATGGATGAGAAGAAATTGGCTTGATAAAGTCATGTCCATTTGCTTATAAAGATCCACTATCTAAGTTTCACAATGCTATTGAATTTGGATCATTTCCAGATGATATCGGGTGTTGAGAGGAGCGTTACTGATAATATTATCAGTTATTAGAAATAACAGGATTTATATCCTGGGTTTCTAATACCGTTCAGTCATCCTGCTGCATAGTGGGAATTACGGAGTCATAATTTACTTTAAAACTCTTTTCACTATAACAAGTCACAGGTCTATTTGATTCTACCCAAATATTGAGTGTAATTAAATTGTGATCAGAAAAATGTATTGGTAAATTCTCAATACTAAAAGAATATTGTTAAAACTCACCTTTCTAAATGTGCATTGAACACCCATTTGACTTTTGAAGAGATGGTCACTTTGCTAAGCCAAATTGAGTCAATTTTAAATTCAAGGCCACTATACGCAACAGCAGATGATGATGCGGCCTTTGAGGTTCTAACACCGGCCCACTTACTAATAAGCTCAGCGAATTTTTACTTGCCCGAGAAGAGATCTCTGAAAGCATACCGGTTGGAAGGCTTACAAGGTGACAATTTATACAGCACAGTCCAGTCATTTTGGAAAAAATTCAGCATCCAATAGTTGCACAATCTTCGACAAAGAGTTAAATGGGGTATCGGTGACATCGTATTAATAAAAGAAGAAAATTTACCATCATACAAATGGGCGCTTGGTAAAATTATCCAACTACATCCAGATGAGTTCGAGTTGTCACTTTGAAAGCCTCAGCATCCATATTTAAGCGGCCAATTGTTAAACTGTGTAAGCTACCGGAGCAAGATGACGTGCAGGTTGTTAACGACGGTATCGTTAACGGGGCGAAGAATGTTAGTGGTGCCTAAAAAATAATTGCACAAAGAATCAACTTCAACATTTAATTCGAAATTATTTACCCTTATCTGAAACCACAGCTGATCATCGGTGCGGCAGTATATATAAAATTATTACTCCTTTTGTGGCCTTAACAAATTTTATTCTTCATTGTACACACAAACATTATTTTGACACAATAATAA
The DNA here is from genome assembly GCA_963556165.1 of Tipula helvola. Lineage (NCBI taxonomy): Eukaryota > Metazoa > Arthropoda > Insecta > Diptera > Tipulidae > Tipula > Tipula helvola. The sequence goes on from OY744483.1 coordinate 117,965,707, forward strand.
TGTTATTGTTTTTGATTACTTGTAAACAAGTTCCAACGGTTTAAATTAAAATTATTGATCATTGTAAAATAATTATACCAAAACAAGTACCAACCCGTTATAGCTAGATGGCATTAGCTTTGTATAACTTTTGAGTTAATTTTGTATAATACTTTATTGATATATAAATAGGAAACGAAATATTCTAGAAACTCTTCTAATAAAAACTTTATAAGTAAAATACAGCGAGTAAACCATTTGTGTGAATAAAAAATTATAAAAAATAAATAAACAGTAATTTTGAATGAGCTATACAGTGATTTTATTTAACCGAAATATAATTGGACATGAGATCTGCCGCCACGATATTTGTTGACCCTCGCATTCAATAAGGAAAAGACGCAATACCTCCTCATCTAATTTGGACCTCCGCACATCATTTGGAAACGAGAAAGCAGCATTAAATAATTAGGACTCCGCATTTCTCCTGGATAAGGCAAGTTTGTTCAATTTATTGGCGTTTACGATATGTTCGAGCAATTGTGATATTTTTTAACATTGCATTACACTTTGTTATTGAACTTTGGACGGCGAATTGTGCAGGTACAACGAGAACCAGCTGAACACAAAGATTCAACGGAGTACAGTGCCAACTGTACAAATATGTAATACTGGATTTTAAAAAAACATGATCTAAACATGATAGTTTCCTAGTTGGATTGTTAGACATACTGAGGAATCCATTTGATGCCAGTATTGTTTGGTAGTTAAAACATCCTACGTTGTTTAACAGATTTATATTAAGATCACTTAAGATCACTATGCTATTAATGTTAATTGGTCCCAGCAAATTATCCAAATCGTTGCCAAAATCATTAAGATCACTATTACAAAAACGGTACAAACATAGAAAAACCCGAACACTTTTACCTAGTTAGTTGAATGTCTAATCCATAAGAAAATCAGCTGAACTTCAATTACAAGTATAGCATATGATACAAATGTTAGAATTTTTATGTATAAAGACAAATTTCAGAACAAAAATCAAATCAGGTTGAGTTTTCCGACTGGCTACAAACGTACTAAACATTTCAAAATTTGCTCTCAAACGTAGTAAGAGCATTTATTTTTTTAATAATTTTTTGTACATAGTTGGTTAAGAGAAATAATAAATAAATAAATAAAAAAATAAATATCACGGCCCACCGACATAAAAACTTCTAAAAAGTTTACAACAAATATATTAAACCGTCCTCTATCTAATTCCATAATCATCTGAGCCGGCCAACTAAATTTTCAGACTTCAAGGAACTACATCACAAATCACCGTCACAATGAAATTTTAAAATATTTTCTACAAATACGAAAAACAATGTTGCCTTTATCACAAGAAATCTAAACCACAAAAAAATAAAAAAATTGATTTTTTAAATTTTGTATTTGACTATCGCGACAGTAATATTTATCGGGGCTGAGAGCGAAACGCAGTATAATTAATAATTGACTTGAAAATGTTATTAATTTCTATGTTTACTAATTTTCTACTATTTGCCATTTATGTTCTGTTTTATTTGTCGTTTCTTTTACTATTTAAAGTAATTATTATCTTTTTTGATATTAAGTCTAAGTAAAATGTCATGATAGTTACCTTTCTATAGGTATTACCATATGCTACTTTTTCAGTTTCTGGGATAAAATTGTAGGCTTTACTTCACAAAGTTGCTTAAAGCGTGGTTTCAAGTACGGGATATCCTTGAATTCTCAACAAAAAAAAATCCGTAAAAATACAAATTTATACGACGAACTACAATCTGGTAACAAAAGGATGCTATGTAGTTTCTTGTCATCCTTGTGGAGAGCAGCCCAATGCTATGGAGCTTTGAGGAGTTTTTATTTTAGTATGTGAAACAGAAATGTAAATAATAATGTACCAATATTTTTAAAAATATTATCCCGTTTTCAATGCTAAGCGCTTCTGAGTTTTAGTATGGGAATAGTTATTAAAAAACACAAATTTTTGAAAAAGCTGTACTTATTTCTATTAATATTTAAATCGCCAAAGTGAGGGTTTTGGGTTGCTAGCCCCCATTCTCCATTCTCTATGGTATAAAATGAATTAAAATAACCTTTCAAAACTTTGTCATATTTAAAAAGGGTTGGTATCGCCATCCAAAATAAAAAATCCCAAAAAAACAAAAAAATTATGTTTCTACATAACAAATTTTTGAAATTTTATTTTAATTCGGTTTTTACGTGGGATCAGTGCTTCTTAAACTGTGGGCCGTGGCTCCCTAGCGACCGTGTAGCTGTTGCCGGGAAGCCTTAAAACCTCGTTTTAATAATGTTTTTTGTAAGATATGTGATGTGTATATGAATTTCACCATCACGAGGATTTAGGTAGGCAAGTTCTTATTCTACAATGAACATGAATACGAATTTCAGATCACAAAACCTGATTTACGGGACAAAAGACCATGGTTAAATTTATGGCCTTTTACGAAGCAACCATATTTTTAAATCAGAGGTCGATATCCGGTGTACATTCTTGGAAATTTAGAAACTATGTAAATTTAAATTAAAGCTATAGGAACCTAGATCTATGAAGTAGGTATTTAGTATGCAATTCTAGGAAGTTACTCATACGCTTGGTTAAGTTGTATATCAGGTTAGTGTTGAGAACTCCAAATTGAAAATTCCAGGATTCTAATGCGAGATTTTTGTAGAAAATCCAATACCGATTTTCGGTAAAACAGTTTATTACCGAAATATTGGTAAATTTTTGGAATACATATTGAAAATCTCTGCAACTTTCTTCAGACAAAATGCCTATAAAACATAAATTATTAATAAGTTTTAAAAATTTGTGGAAACCACAAAAATATGTTTTATTCTTAATTGGTGTCATTCTAATTTTCGGACTAAAAATCTTTTAATTGATTTGCAAATCTACCCAAGCCTACCAAATCTAAAGAAAATTTAATATTCGAACATTTTATCATGAAAGTTGGCAATTAAGAAAAAAGTAGGCACCAGGATTGAGGATTAAAATCCTTTGTCCACGACTAACGTATAATTTGCTCATTATACGTTTGTTTCATCAATTATAATGATATTCATTATTCACTGCTAATTTATCTAGTAGTCTGTTCTTTCATTATTCAATACTTCCAAGTAAATTATTTGATTTTTGAAATTTTATCTAGTAGTCTCTTGCAATTTTCATTATTATTAAATTGTGACGTCAAAATGTCGACGAAAATTGTTTGAAGAGTATTTAAAGGATTTGATTATAAAACATAATGATACCTATTTGTCGGTCGTGGACAAAGTAGCGAATTCTACTCGCATATAATGGCTGTTATTCACTCAGATGATTTACGATACTGGCTATCGGCTCGTGTCGGCAAACTTCATCTTCGTGAATAACAGCTATCATTATATGCTCGTTTTTTAATATACTATTTTTTTTAGATACCCGTAAAATTTTGTTGACCCTATATACATGCATTATTCAACTAAAGTATTTGTGTATTCTAGATTTTTGTCGCAACGTAACATAAACAACTTTAAATTATAACATTCAATTATATAAATAACAAAATTCAAAATATTAATTTTCTTTTTTCCAGATCTGTAGTAAATTGCTGATAAGTTTAATTTTATTGTTAAATATTGATTTTTAATTATTTATTTTCATTTTTATTTTTAAATCTAGTTGCCAATTAATTAACTTGGTATAGGATACTTGTAACGATTGAAACAGGCGCTTTGAATTTAAACCTTAGTTTGTAACTTTAAGTTTTTAAACATTCTTTTAAATTTTTAGCTAAGAATTGTTAAAGTCTCAATATTGATTTGATTTCATATCAATATTGATTTGATTATAAGGATTAAAATCATTCCTGAGTTTCAGAAATAACATTTTAGCTGGAATCATCCCTTCTGGAACAAAAAGTAGTAAATTAGCTGTAGTTTAGCAATTGTGTTGTCCTGTGCTAATTATTTTACTATATAATTACTAGGTTCAGGATTATTATGTAAACAAATATTTTTTTTGAGAAATTCAAACCAAAAATTTGTTGGATAGTTATTCTTTTTAGAATAAATAAAAGCGACTCAGATTATTCCAAATATTTTAAATTTTTCTTCAAGAATAACGAATTTGACTTTCATGGTTTAAAGTTTGATAAAGCAAAAATATTTTATAACTAGATTTGGACAACATTTTATGTTTAATATGAATCAAAAGCTAATCGTAGTTTTCATAAATAGAGTTTGAACTCAAGTCTTTGAATAAAAATTCCAACCGGGACTTGACTAAATATTGAGTGGATTTAAAAAACCTTCTGTGTTAAATCCATAAATTTTCAGTTTGAAAATAAACATATACAATTTTAATTGAGTTACAATTCGAGCCAAGATGCCAATTATTTTGAGTGAGTTTCTGGATTAAACTACCTTTCGCATTTATTTCAAACAGTAGAAATTGTGGTACAGTGAAAATTGAGTGAGTGTTAAAAATTGAGAAATTTAGATTAGGTTTTGAATAGGACATTCTACTTGATTTGAGCAAAAATTTGAGTTGAAATTTGGTATTTCAAACTAGATTTGAACATAATTTTAATGGCAATTAGTTAAGAATTGGGTTGCGATACGAGATTTGATCTCAAACAACCAACAACATCTTTGGTGAAATTATATATAGGAATTGAGTTACAACTCGAATTTTGATTTCACAAAATTTTGAAATATAAATTTACATTGGACAATAGATGTACTGAGTGGATTTTCAAGTAGAAAACAATAAAGTGCGAGCAAATTGGGTGGAACAAAGAATAGGTATGTCTAGGTCTAGGGAAAACAAAATACATATTTTGAAACCAATTTGAGTTGGATCAAAAAATTAAACTGGAAAAGAAAATAGTTTTAATGGATTCGAATAATACCTTGGATGCATCCAAAATAAAATTAGATTACAATTCCATCTGGAGTTGAATAGACGTTGTGTAATATTTTAATCCGATTGAGTTAAACTTCCAAACTGTCCCTGAATATGGATTGTAATTTTGAGCAAGCTCATTGAATTAAATTGAAATAAAAATTTGAGTGAAATTTAAAATTTTAACAAATATTCAGGTATTCTACTAGTTGATTATTGTAATTTTTTTTTTAATATGTGAGTGGTTAAAAAAAAATTTAGATTTTTAGTCAGAAATTTAGTTCCAAGCTCTTTTCGAAGTTGACCAAAATGTTGAATGGAATTTTGAACAGAAATCTTATCTGAATTGGTCAACTGCATTCAATAGAGAGGAAATTGATTAAGACAACGAAATTTTAAAGAGAGACAATTATCTTTAATTCTAAAATAGATATTATGAATTTGAGTGAAATTTTAATGAGAAATTCTCTTCTTTATAATTGCATTTGGGAAACATATTTTGAAAATAATTTTAGCAAAATATGTAATGCACTTTATGTGACTAACTTTAAATTCTAAACACGATTTCAACAAATTTATTAATTAAACTAGAAAATCAGGAATCGAGCAAAAATCTGAATGCACTTTGTTTTATAAGGGTAATTAAATAAAATCACAAGTAGGAACTTATATTAGAAATAGAGTTTAATTTACAATTTGATCTAAGCAAATATAGCTTATATCTTAAAACTTAAGCTTGGAATCCGAACTGCCTTTAATAACAGTTTCAGTGAATTTTAAAAATGTAGTTAAAATTATTCGAGTAAAATTTTTATTTAGAACGGGGTAAAAAAATATTTGACCAAAGTTTGGACTGAAAATTCAATTGCAATCCAATCGAGAGTTTGAGCAAAAATTTGGATGCAATTTAGTTAAAAAATATGTCGTATAGAATTTGGAGTACAACTTCAGTTCTAGTTGCAAACGCATTTGAGAAAAATTTTGAAATGAATTGAATTTTTTTTTTTTAATTGAATTTGAATAGTAATTTGGACTTGAGCAAAAACATAACTGTAATTTAGTTTTTAGTTTAAAAGTTGAGTTTGCATTTCGAATTGGGCTGGTAAAAGAGTAAACTTAAAGATTAAGTTACAATTATAAAATAGATTTGAGCAAAATTTTATGTTTAGTAAGGGCAAAATTCTGAGAAAGGTTGAGTCTGAAAATATGAGCTTAATTTAGCTTTCCTTAGTTCAAAACTTGCTTTAATAGCATCAATATTTTAGTCTCAACTATCACGGTGTTCTTTTGAGGTAAGTATCGCTTACTAGTCCAAATTTTTAATTGTATGGGTATAGAACCATTTTTGGACTAATTTTCCAACACTTTGTATCAGTTAGTTTATCCAAATTTATAGCCAAAAACTTGATAGTTTTTTTGTTAATGAGTGAATTGAAATCCTCTTAAGGTAAGGTCTAGATTTGGTTTTCCTCCCCAAATTTAACCACATATTAACATTTTATTCACATATTTTACCACATATTTTGCTATTTTAGTTACATATTTTAGGGACATATTTTAATTTTTTAGAACCTAAAAATCCTAAGCCTAATAATGACTAACAATTTTACTGACTATCGATTGCTTAGGTGTCTGTAACCGGGTCGAGTCTGTCCGACACCGCTTCAATTTGTCACATTATTTTTTGTGACATTTTGAAAAATTCATTTTCACAGAATCCATTTTTAGTACTCAGAATTATATAACTATCCAAGTTAATTTTGAAAGTATGCGTCTCTTTCTGTAAATTGGATGCTCAGTTCGAAAAAAACTAGTGATTGAATCATTTCTCGGATTAATCGTCCAATTTCTAGAGTGCTGAATTCAAATGCTGACAATTGGATATCCAATTTTTCTGTCAAAAAATATAGCCTTCTTTTACCCTACCAAAGGAGGATTTGTGCAATAAACTAACTTCAAGTGAGTCCAAAACTTTGGAAAATACAACGTGTGCGAAGCACGAGTCGTTGCGAATCAGATTCGTGATATTTTAAAATAAATGATCGATAACAACCATACCATTACTAAATACTACTATACTTCTAAAATTAATCCACAATCTTAGATGATTCAAAATCATGCATGATTCATGAATCATTGATCAATGCTTGTATTATAATTGAAACGCGTATTTGGCAGAAAAAAATACAAATTTTGATTTGCAACTGCTATTCGCACATGGCAAACAAAGTTAGCTCAGGAATTGAAGAAACACAAGAAGTGTTTAACATGGTCCCTATCTTTGACGAAAGAATTCCAGGATTTGGAATTGTAGAGATAATTTCAATAAGTTATTTTAATCGCACGAGTATAAAATTACCAGTTACTTGCTGGGTATAGTGATTTTATCAGTTAGTAATTTAACATATCGTTTTATAAAACGAAACCAATTTTTAGTTCATTTGCATAATTAGCTTAACTTAAATTAAAAACATAAATTATCTAATTAAAACTAAAAAACAAGTCTTTAGTCTTAATAGTTTTGAAAATGGTTTCAAACCGAGAAATATCTCGAGAACTTTAGAGAATACTCACACATAATTCAATACTCAATCATTTTTGTGTGCTTGCGTGATCACAACCTTTTTATCAACAAAGCAACGATCACCACATATACCGGTCCCGTTAAACAAATTCGTTGTTGTTGTTTTATTTGATGATAAATTGATTGAAAGTGAAAATTTGATAAATTGATTGAGAAATTCATCATTTTGTTGATTCCTACCTCTGCGCATTCATTTTTGATTAAATTTGATTGATTTTTTTGTTTATTATTTTTTTTATTTTATCCAAAATATATTATAATGATCATCATATAATCATGATCATCAATTTATTGAATCAGTCAGTCAGCATTAATACATGTTGTACATATAGTATAACATCGATACAATAACAACAAAAATATGAAGATAAAAATGGTAATGATGATTTTTAACACGTTTTGATTTGATCTTTACTGATAGATGGACTAATTTGAATTTAACATTTAAGAAACAAAACGAAATATATTTAAGATTAATTTATGTGATATGACACGAAGAAGAAGAAGAAGATGTTGAATAAGAGGTATACATACTTACTTAAGACATCTAAAAGATAAGTCAAAGTGGAAAGTTAAGTTTATGATTTTTTTATTTTTTAAATTTTTTGATTGGTATCTTTTGTAAATATTTTTCTACATTAAAAATAAAATAATTAAATAATGACGATCGTCGAGATGATGATGATGATTATGAAGTAAAGGTACTTTGTTAATATTTTTAAATAAAGCAAAAGGTTAATGAAGCAAACTAAAATAAATAAAAAAGACTAACAAAAAAAAAATCTGATTGTGATCTGGAACAATTTGCCATGCGCGTGATCATCAAAAGTTCTATGGATATATGGATATACATAAAGAAACTCAAAAAGTTAAATGAGAACGTCTTAATTATTAACTTTATTTTTTTGTTCAGTAATTCCCAAGAGATTAATTTGGTTTGATACACTTTGTGGCAGCAGCAGCAAAACAACATTTAAAACGATTTAATTAACAACAATTTTCGTGACAATTAAAATCAATCAGTGGAAGGCGAATGAAACCGCGCACACTGTTCTAGAGATATATAGAGACATGACGTAAAAAAAGAGGCGCGCAAAAGAGAAGCCAAAATTAAATTAAGAAAAAAATTTAATTGATGATCGTGAGTAATCAAGGTCACATGAATAAATTTTACTTTCTAATGATTTTTAGTTTTGTTATTGTAAATAAGTTGAAATCATCATCAGCGCAATGATCATGATCATCGCATCATGACGATCGCAATAGTAGGTACCTGACGTTCATGAAGTTTTTTTTTTTTAATTTTTATGAATTTAATTGGAACTTTCATTGATTTGAATAATTTTTTCGGGTTTTTTTTTGTGTCTGGGTTTGTGTGTATGTTGTTTTATTTAATTTTTTGGGAGTTGGTTTGAGGCTATATGAACTTTTTTTTTTTTTTCGGTTCGAATGGTACTAAATTAAATGTAATTATAGTTTTTGTGTGAGAAACTGTGCGCGGATAGAAGAAAGTTGTAAAATTGCTTTTCGTGTGATCACATACAAAACTATTTACAATTTTTATTTTTTTAGTGGGAATTAGTTGAACATCTAGATGAATATTATGTGGGTTCTATATAGCAAAAATTAAAACATCGATAAATTTAATATTACCTACCTACCTACCATGAATTTGCGCTAATAATCATCGATCACCATGACGATTTTAATCAATTTTGTATATACCTTGAATTCGCGTTATCGGAAATAATGACATTAACCTATAACCTTATTAAATTCAATCATAAAGAAATTTTCAAGGCAAAACGAATACAAAAAAATGAAGTAAATTTTCATAAATCACTTAAAGGTATTTCCCACAATTCACCTGCTAATTTTTTTATAATTTTTTGTTTTTTGTTTTTATTTTCATTTTCCATAAATTCCATTCGCTATATTTTATTTCTGGATATCCCGAATCGAGTTTATCAACCTTAATACGTTTCGCGTATATGTACAAATTGTCCGTAATAAAATATCATTATGATAATCGAAATACAAAAAAAATCATTGATATCACGTCTTAAGCGCAAAACAAAAAAAAAAACAGATACATTTTGTGATAGATAAGAATGTGCGCGCATCTTGAGAATAAAAAAAAAAAAAAAGTATTTTGTCTTACATATTCAAATTTGTATGTAGCTATATACTTGTATATATGATGATCATGTTGATCATGAATGATGATGATGAAGTGATCCAAGCGATCATGTTCAAATTGAATTCGCAACAGAATATTATTCTTATTAATTTTTTATTTTATATTTTATTTTTTATTATAAAAATATCAAATTCATGCATAGAAATAAATGTTCTCACGTTTGGTATCTTGTATTTCTACTTTAAGTTGATCTTTATTTTACTTTATATATTTTATTTTTATTAAGATCATGCTGTTCATATTTACAACACTTAAAGTTAAATTGTAATTGAATTTTCTTAATGATCATTAGAAAAAAGCAGCAACAACACACACATAAAATGTAACATTGAATAAAATCTACAAAAAAAATCAGAGCACAATTAATTTGTCTTTACATTTCGATGACGTGACGTCACATGATTTCAAGGTGATTTGAGCACGTGGAGTGTGTTCAAATCGTGCGAACTATTGTTCTATAAATTTTATACTTTGTACGTATATATTAGAATTCTTCTTATAATGCAGGTTGATTGAAATACAATAGAAATAAAATTATTAAGCCGCGCTTATATATTTTAAACGAAATCTACTTATTATACGTATATTTAGTACAAATCAGTCATCAAAAGATTTAAATTGTTCTTGTATTTTTTTTTATTGTGTATACGAGCATTATGAATAAGCAACGAACCTGATTTTATTCAAATTTTGTATTTTTTTATTTTTTAAATGAGGTAAATTGCTGAGTAATAAAGTCAATGGTTAAATTTTTATTACGTTAAATGGTGTATTGTGTATGAGTATCTAACTCGCGCTATCTATATAAATCAGATGAACTGAAAAATAATGATTGTCGAGCTGTGATGAAATATTTAAATAATTTGCATATCAAAAAAAAAACGTTAGTAGGTTCAGTTTTTATAAACCGATAGGTAATTGAAAATCTCGCGGAAGACACGGTTTATATAACAAAGCCATGTACATTTCATGATTTATATATGTACAAATAAAAATTTATGTCAAACCGTAATTACATTGTTTTTTTTTATATTTAAGTTTGTGGGTGATCAACAAACACATAACTATAAAAATGATTAATTGGAAAAGAGATCTAAAATTTTTTTTTTTGTTGTTTAATTATCTTGAGAGACCAATATACATTCTCAACCTACGAAAATGATAACAGTTCGATGTTCGACGGATCTTTAAAACATGACAAATTTCCGTTTATTTGTGTGTATATCAACAATCGATAATATGTCGATTTTAACTGACCGTGTAATTTTATATAATAATTACATACCAATGTTATCGTGGAAGGCTATTATGTAATCAATAGTTATTTTTATAACATTTGGCTTTTGATATTGACATCATTCACAATGTTCACAATTTATAAATCAATCAATCATTTCTTTAATATATTCAAAAGATGATCGAATTGTATATCGGTTATATTCGATTCAATTTTTAATTAATCAAGATGAATTCATTCGCTATAATGTTGACTAATTTGTAACCGGATTATGTTGTTTATATTATACACTTTTTTTTCAAAATGCCATCATTTGGGTGTGAGCTTGGTATAATCATCGTGAAATGTCAACATATTTAGGATATAGGTATATGCGTTCAGAATAAATGATTTTCAAGCATTTTTTTTAGAATTTAATTATAATGTCATATAGTACAGGAGAACCACTTTGTTAAACTTAGATGAACGGCGCAGTTCTTAGTAAGAATAATCAAAGCGTTCCTAGATATACAAGCCGTCTTTGTTCGAATTTTTTTTTATAATAAGCCATTAGTGCCACCTACTTATAAACTCGACTAATTAAATATATTTAAAAAAAACAAAATGGACGTGTAGTTTCCGTGTTTGAAATCAGATGGCGGTAATATGAAAATTGAAATATTTAAATTGAAATTTCAGCAAAACAATCCAAAATAATGTTTTAGCAAGTTTAACAATCATGCGAATGTATTTCATAAGAAATACGCAGTTGTAATTACGTCATCCGGTGACAAAAATTTGTTTTTTTAGTTTTCGTTTTTTATACAAATTTCTTTGTTTTTTAGCACGTCATTCGGTGGTACCGTGGTGGAGCACCGAATGACGTGCTAAAAAACAAAACAAACTAGAGAAATTTGTACAAAAAGACAAAATCTAAAAAACAAATTTTTGTCACCGGATGACGTAATTACAGCTGTCGAGCATACCTATTAATTCTTTGTATCGTGGGTTAAAACGGACTGCTGTTTGTCGGTTTATAATATTTTTGGCCGATTTTATGTGAATATCTCATTCGCTTTTTAAATACTGTTTTGTATGCCTTATGTATGTTTGGCTACAATTACAATGAGCTCGATTTTGCCGAAGGTAGTGATGTATCGATTGCAGCACTATCCAAAAAACCAAAATGCTTATCAATTTTGATGTAGATGACAAAAATTGAAGCTCATCGAATCCGGATCCTAATAAAAAGTTTAACGACCATGCCAATCTAATTCATAAGAAATACGCTAAAAAAATGTTAAACATATAATCATCTGGATTTAAAAATAGATGGTGGCGTAGCAAATTCGTATGCTTCCGAGCTAGTACCGAACGTGAAAGCAACGATGAAAATTCAGAGCATAAATTCGATCCGGACATTATTGATTTGAAAACAAAAAATTCGGAAGGTCGGTCTGAGTTCAACATTGAAAAAATTGCAACACTATCGATCGAAACAGGCATTTGGTGATTTAAATCGAATAAATTTGAATAATGATATTCCTATCTCTAACGGTGGAAATGAGTTTAACAAAAAGAATTCATCAGCTCAAATAAAAACACGAAAATTTATTCAAGTAAAAGATACCATTCGTCAATTAAAAATTAATTAATTTACAAATATTTTTTTTGTGATTTTAATAAAATAATGTATGTATTTATTATTTATTTGTATAAATCCGGGGAAACCAAATCATAAATCAATCGGATTATTAATTTTTAAAACTCATTCGAACAGAAAATAGTAACCGAAATATATAATTTTTGTGGTAAACTTCAGATGTCACTAATTCTACACTAACATTTTGACAGTGTAAAAAATGGAAAAGTTGTATGGGTAATTTTTGACATTTACGTCAACAACTGTCATCCAACATAAACCAAATCAAGTCGTGAGCAGTTAAAAGTTAAATTAAAAATAGAAATGGACATGTATATTTATTTACGATGGGTGATTGAAAATACGGTATTTGTCTACAACCATGTACTATTCAATTAATACCAGAACGTATGAACAATATGGATTTTTTAAGCGCTGGAACATTTTTCCAAAGAACGATGCAAGAATTTTTCAGAAGTTCTAATAATAAAACTTGAATGAGAGTAGAACTCGGTTAAATTATGAAAACGAGACTTAATTTGTAATACAGATTATTTAAAAGAAATCGACTATACATTATTTCTATTGTTGTTGGCAGTAAAGCTACAGTAAATGACGAGCAATTGACGTTTGTGCTACATATCCATATAAACCAAAGAGTTTCGATTCCAAAAACATTTCGTGGTAGACAAAATGATTTGGATTGTGTTGTGTGATATATTGTATATAATTTACCCCGGTTCCGAATAAAGTAGTTGCGGATATCATCAATAAATCAACACAAAATGTAAATCGTGATAAATTAAGACAAAACAATGAACTTTCGAAAAAAGAATTCGATAATTTGAAGAATTCTATGAATATTGGGTCCAAAGAAAATGATGGATTAAACGTCAACCAAGCTGTTGTTATTCCTAATCAAAAACTAGTAGCACCACAAAGGAGTAAGTATTTAAAAATGTACGCTTTGTTGTTTATATACCTACTATCATATTGTTTATTTAATGCTTACAGAATATAAGTGCTCCTTAAAATCTTGCTCTTTGAAAACACGATAACGTCGTCAAACCGATTATAAATGGGATGACCACACAGAATTTTATACCAGCTCAATTCAGCAAGTAAAATATGGTGATTGTCAAAAATTTAAATTAAAATTTTACACGTGAAAGTTGTATGGTGCTAATCGGAAATTTAGTGCTTTCATTGCTGTACTTAAAGAATCTGGTTTTAATGTTTCATTCCCAGAAAACAAATATCTAGCTATTACGGGTCAAGTTAAAACCAGAGTAATCGACCTTGATAAAAATCGTGAACCTTACTATGCATGTACGATTCGTGCAAATATCACGATTAATAAAAATCGTTTCAAAACATTATGTAAAAAATTTAATTCAGCCGTGGATGTATCTCAAGGAATTTCGTTGGCAACGTGTCATCATGTATTTTGCAATAATTGCATGACGTCCCATATAAAAAGTAGTCAGACACCAGTAATGAAATTGTCCAGTAGCGAAATGTTCGCATAAATTGAAGGAAAATAATATTCATGCGTATATGACCGAACCAGAATTTCAAGTATATTTACAAAGTTTGCATGCGGCTGAGGCTGACAATTTCTTCTACTGCACAAATAAATCGTGTAATGGATGTATTTCGATTAATCGAACTAACCGGGATAAAATTGTACTCCTTTATTGTACCGAATGTGGTCAGTTTAATTGCATCGATTGCAAAACGATTCACACTGGGATAACATGTGATTAATTTCAAAGGAAAATAATTCCCAGAATTTGCCAACCGTTCCAGCTGCAAATAATAACATGGGAGCTTTTACTAAAAATATAATTTAGAGATTATATATTACAAATGGGACGATCGATTTGCAAGACAGGCTAAAGTTGAGCTTAACACTGCTTCTGTGGGTGATATGTAGTTCAGCCAGACGAAAATATGAAAATGGATCATATAACAGTATGGTCCTACTCAAAGGGGTTAAAGAGAAAATCGTTACTGATTCTTTAAATCATGTGTTCATCAACAATATGTATGAATTTTTATCAGGGTTTGAGAATTACGTATTGCAGCTGATTAAAACCGATTTATTTCGAAATTCGGAGTGTTTAAAAAAACATATAAAAATTCTATAATGTCGAAGAAATCGCCGTGTTCGAGAAAAGAGAAGTTTGATAAGAAACAAGAAAGTTACGGATCAACCGAAATTTGAGCTTTTAAATTTATACTCGACGAAAGTGGATCAATTTAACTGGTTGCGAGATTTGACGGCAGCAAATATCAACACTGTCGAAGGAATTATTTCAGTAGATATTTCAACGAAAATTTAATTTTTTATCTATATCGAATTTAACAGAAAGGAACCTTGTAATATTATTAAACATTCAATAAAAAAAATGTAATACAAAAATTATTCAACTTTCAATAAAAATCTGGTTAAAATGATAGTCTTATGAATTGAATTCAAATTTCTGTAGAATTGATAAATTTGATCTTGTAAAATAGACGATACCTATAAATGGACGTCCAATTCTTACCGAATAGGTATATTTTTGAGATGTTATTAAATTCGATCGGTAATTTTAAAACTGTTGGTCTCATCGAAATGAATACGATCAAATATACTTTAACACCTACCTGCAAAATACTTGTAAACATATTATGACACGTCAAAATTAAACGGGGTCAATCCGGCCGATATGATAAAATAATTGATATACATAATATGCTGGCTGGTCGGTAATAAAGAAAAAAAACAGTATTGTACTAGAAAAGGATAAAATATATTTTTAATTTTAAAATTTTGCAATTTTTTAATTTATACTGTTTTTAATTTACTATTTAACAGAATTATTGCACTGTTAAAAATATTTTCAAAATTCGAAATTCGAATTTTCGAAAAAGAAAAAAACCTTGTGTAGCTAACTTCATAGTATCTTACGTCATTGATTTCGTTTTTATAATTTTATACTGTATTTACATTACTTTTTTACATATACATACAAAGAAAAAGTAAAATTTGTACAATTTTATTTTTAATTATAATTATCAAATTACTAAATTTAATTTATTAGTTTTAAAATATGTTATACTAAAAGGTTTGCTTTAAATATAAACCAAAAAACATTTTCTGTTACGAGTATTTTTCATTCATAAAATTGTAATCAAAAATGATCAATTTTACATGGGTTCTTATGGGAAAACGTAAAATGTAGACCCATTAAATTAAGCTTCTTAATTTAAAGGGTCGATGCTGATGGCTTGTATATCTAGGAGCTTTGGAATAATTTAAGGATTTGGATAAACTTTCAATACAATCCGTGCTTTTCTTTGTCAATCGTTAAAATGTTTTAAATGGTTTAGTTTAGACGAGTGCAGCGAATATGGGCAACCCGGCTAAGAAAGAGATGTATTTTCGGCCACATGTTGTACACTTTGTCTTATTCGATTGTAAAGAAATTAATATATTTACTTTATTACCTAATGATTCCATAAACAAGTTAAACTTAATCTATTGTTCGTTAATACGTATACTAAAAAACCCATGAGCAAGTAATTTAATACTCGAGATAGTTAAGTGTAAACATCTTAAAGCGTTTAAGGGAAGTGGATAGACTCAATTTCTGGAAAGAAGGCGATTGATGGAACCAGATCATTTTTAATAAAAAGCGAAAATATATGGCAAGCTTCTTGACTATTAATCCTTTAGGTACTATTCACTCCGTAAGTTTTGAGTCAATTTATGGATTCATTTCAGAGAAACCTTTTTGTAAAAATAAATAAATATGTATATCTAGAATAATATCTAGATATATTAAATAAAAAATATAATAATTAAACAATCAAATTCATAATTGGCGCAGTTGATACTGGATCGGTAAATTGAAATTTTAATTTCAAGTCCTACCTAACAAAAAATTAATACAAAAGGGAAAAATAAATAAAAATCGGTGAAAAGTAAAAACGTGTTAAGTGAGTTTTAATTGGAGATTTCAAGAGAATATTGAAATCAGAAAATTAAAACCTATCGAGGGAATATCGATAGATAGTGCTACACTAATTACAAAACTCAAGTGCATATTGAGCTTTGATAATAAACCTTTTTTTCCTGAAAAGAATATCCATAGACTTACCCAAAGCACCTTGGTATTCGAAATAATAAATACACAAGTAATAAAATTTTCCTACTGGGAATAGTACCAGAACAGTGATAAAAAGGCAAGAAGTAAAAATAAAAATAAAATAACAATTATTGTGATGTCCAAGCCCGTGATCATCGTAATAATTTATTGGTAAATATAAAATCAGTATATAACAAAAACCCTTCCTGAACCTTTTTCACAAATTAAAATTATATTTTTGAGAATAGTATGTAGTAAATCTATCTTTCAAAACATATAAAATTATTAAGCAGAATTTACACTAACACAGAAACCTACATTCAATAATGCACAAAGACAGGGGCCAAATATTTATTATAATCATAGACCCTTTGGCACCCCCACCAAAACAAATTATGGATAAACCCATGCCAATGGATACGACATCCAATTTGAACAAATACACACAACCAACTTACGGTCAAATGTTACCCAGAAATAATGCATATCAACCCACTGGACCTCCCAGATGGCAAGCTAAAGAAATACATAACACTGAGATAAATGAAGACGAAATAGGCGAGTTTCAAGAACAATACAAAAACTATGAAACCTATCAGGAATTAACTAATGAGGAAAATCCTATTGTCGAAATAAAAGAGGAACAGGATTTTTGCCAAGTACCACACCCAACGCTGGATACTTAGGATTACATAATTGTCGCTCTGATCTAAAAGGCATTCAATTACCTTTTATCACAATCACAATAAACCATAAAAAAGCAAAAATGATAATTGACACTGGTGCTAATAGATCCTTTATAAATCCAGAATTCACCCTAAAGAAACAAAAAAATTAAAATATCTCCAGTAAAAATACCAACTTTATTTAACAGCACCTTGTTAAACGAAGAAGTTACATTACCCATAATGGAACTCGAAAATGACGAGCCTTTAACATTCCTCATATTCAAATTTCACACATACTTTGATGGATTAATCGGAATCGATATAATAGATCAAATAAAATCAGATCTTTGTTTATCTAAATCTCTATTAATTACAAAACATGCTGAACTTCTAATTAAATACAAATTCAACTTTGTATCCAAGCAACACTCCTGTCCACCTAGAAGTAAAACCACTATTCAAATACCGGTAATAATAAAAAATGGTGATGTGTATATACGACTCATGCAATTACCAAATGGATTACTCATACCAGAAGGTATTTACCATAGTAAAGATAATTACATCATTACAGAAGTAATAAATTATTCCCCACAAACCAAACAATTTCTTTTAGAAAAACCACTTCAAAGCAGAAAATTAGACGAGTATGTAGAATGCATACACGAAATAAATTTTTGCCATTCTACCAAATCATCCATAGAAAGTATAGATGTACTAATTAGGACCCAACATCTCAATTATCAGGAAGAAAAAGCAATAAAGAAATTATGCCGATCATATGAACATATATTTCAGACGGAGGATCAAGATCTCTCTTTCCAAATAGAATTCAACATAACATTGAAGTATCAGATAACAAACCAATGTTTACCAAAACCTATGGCTATTCCTTTATACACAAAAAAGAGGTAGAGGAACAAGTATCTAAAATGCTCATTCAATGAATAATAAAAAAATCGTAGTCTATTTCTACCTAAGAAGGCAGACGCCTCAGGGAAAATAAAATGGAGAATGGTTATAGATTATCGTAAACTCAACGAGAAAACGATAGGCGACAAGTACCCCATACCAAACATCAAAGATATTCTAAATAAATTAGGCAAATATCAATATTTTACAACATTAGATTTTGCATCAGGATTTCATCAAATCGAAGTGAATCCCAAAGACCAAGAAAAAATAGCATTTTCACTAGTTATATTATGTGTACCGAATGAAATTTGTGATTTGTACATGAAGAATTAAAACTAAACGGCAATATATAATCATTATTTTTCTGTACTAGTTCTATTGCACATATTGTACAGTTTTTAAATAATCGTATTCATTCAAACATTTTGTTCATTTTACGGCGAACATTCACCTTTTCATAATCCCATTTATTATGTATGGATGTGATCTTAAGCCGCATTGGCAAACTGCTTGCCAAACCATATGTTTTTTTGCCAAATTTTTCAACAGCTATGGTAGTAATTGCTCCGTCCAGTTCTTTATCTTTCTTTCTGATGTAATATTGGGGACCTGAAAGTGTCGAGAAATCCATTTTGACGTAGGTCTCGTCGTTCATTACGAAACAAGAATTTTTTCTTTCGTTCAACCATTTATTGCGTTTCTTTGCTCGATCGATTCCTCTATTAAATAGTTCAACACTTCTTTTGGGGATTTTTGACTTCTTGTATGTCCGTAGATTATTTCTGGTTTTAGCTCGTTCCACAATCGATTTGGTAGTTTTGGTTTTTCTGGCCAAATCTCGCACAGACATCGAGGGATGTTTTGAAATGAATCTTACAATTTTCTGATCCAACATTTTATTTGGAGCACCTGATTTTTCTCCGAATCCGGGCTTGCGTGATACAGAAAGATTGATTTGACATATTTTTTACATTTGTTACCGTATTATTGGAAACACCGGCCAATTTACCAATTTTTTTATTGGTATAATCGGGATGATCATTGCACAATCTAATTATTAAATCACATTTTTCTCCTTATGATGCGTCCATTTCGAAACAAATAAAACAAATGCCCAATTTGACGTTTATTCGTTTTTTTAAATTGTTTTTCTACAAAA
Organism: Tipula helvola; assembly: GCA_963556165.1. Taxonomy (NCBI): domain Eukaryota; kingdom Metazoa; phylum Arthropoda; class Insecta; order Diptera; family Tipulidae; genus Tipula; species Tipula helvola. The sequence goes on from OY744483.1 coordinate 117,985,145, forward strand.
TAACGGTACCAGTTTTTTTCTTTTGCGTAGTAACCTATGAGATAATATAAATTTGGGAATCACAAATTTCATTCGGTACACATAATACAACAAGAGGTTCGAAAATAATCGAATATACAGTTTATAGGACGAGTTGTGTTGCCTATGAAACACAACGACACCGCAGGTGGAGTTGTGTTTGCTAGGCAACACAACGAGTCCGCAACTGTATATTCAGATGATTTTCGAAGCTCGAGTTGTATATGTTAAGACTATACAACGAATCAACCAAATATATAAACAAATTATTTATTGAACATAAGTAAGGTTGTTTATATTCATGGAAGATATGATTTATTTGTTTGCGGCCGAAACACCACTAGTGGTGTTTCGCGAAATACTACTTAGAAACGCAAATAACCGATATTATACACCGTAACTAAGGAAAATTCAACTATCTGATTGGTTTATTTTCCAATGAGTTCTATAGTCAGTTGAATTCGGTCATTACGAATTTATACGAATGCCTTTTGGACTTAAAAACGCTCCTATACAGTACCTTTCAACGGGTTATGGACAACGTTTTAGGTGAACTACAAGGGAAAACATGTTTATGTTATATGGATGACATAATCATATTCTCTACAAGCCTACAAGAACATATTGAAAGCCTTGGTAAAGTTTTCAAAAAACTAGAAAGAGCTAGACTCTAAGTTAACTTAGTTAGATCAAAAATATTCTTGGAAGACTTAAAGACTAAGGAAGAACAAAAGAAAAAAAAATACATTTAGGGAATGAACACCGAGGAGTACTCGAAAACTACGAACAGATAAAAAGAACCTTCTATTTTCCATATATGAAGGAGGAGATAAATGAATACTTAAAAAAATGTGACACCTGTCAAACAATAAAATACGACAGAAATCCACCCAATATTGAATTTCAAGAAACCGAAACACCAAAATCCCCATTTCAAATAATACACGCAGATGTATATCACCTAAATGGTACAGCATTTCTAACAATAATAGACAAATTTTCCAAATTTGGCGCAGCATATAGACTTATAAGAAAACAGGTGAAAAAATGAAAGAAGCTCTTAAAAGATTCTTTGCCTCACATGGCATACCTGGAAAATTGATAGCCGACAACGAACTATCAAGTTGTCAAGCAATTCGAGATATTATGTTGAGAAAATACAACGTAGAATTGCATGCCACCCGGTTGAGTGATTTCATTCCACCATACATGAATTATGTGGAATAATAGCATTAAATAATCCTGATGAAATTATCAAAAGTGTCAAGTCTACTGCAATTATTGCATATAATAATACAATACACAGTACAATGTCGCCCCCCCCCCCCCCGAGGGGAGGGCGAGGTGTTTGTACTAGTGTAAAACATAACCTATAATTTTATTTTAAACGTCATTTTCTAGTGTAAGGGTTTAGTTGTGAAATCGTTACCATTTTACTAATTATTTGTATAAGTTTTTAAAAAGTATAGTATTGAACATTTTTATTTATTATCGGCACCACACGATAGGCCAACAACAAATAATGAGTAAACGAAAGCTAGAAAATGCAAAAATTGATTAGTTTTTTACTAAAGTTAATACTCAATGTACATCTGCGTCTGCGTGTGCCAATGAGGATACGGTAATTGATAACAATTCTGTTTCTATTCAGATCAACGCAAATATTCAAAACGCCTCAAGTGAACAAATTAACCAGAAATTTGATATTGGCAGGTATATCAAAAACAAGACAAATTAATTAATTTAAATATAATTGACGAGTACACAAAATATAATTTAATTAAAAATCCATGGATACCACCGAGCAATTATAAGTTTCCCTATATTCAGAACACAACAAAAAAGGGAAAATCGAAAGCGATATGTTTCCCATAATCATTTAACTGCTTTCCATTGGTTAGTTATTTCAGATACGCAAGGGTTATTTTGTAAATACTACCCATTCTTTACCCATTCAAACCTTGGTGGAAAACATAAAACTGTTACACTTAAAGCACTATTTACTGAACCTGTTACTTTATTCGCAAAATTACTAGGAAAATATGGCATTTTAAATAATCACAATCAAGTCCAATATTATTGTGCAGCAGTTCAATCTGGCAAGTTTTTCTTAAATAGTTATGAAACTCCGACCATTGATACAAGAAACCATTATTCTCATCGAAATAAACAAATTTTAGAAAACCGAAACAGACTAAACCCATAGTTGAGACCATCATTATTCTAGGTCGTTAGAATATTGCTTTTCGTGGCCATAGAGATGATGGTACTTTATTACAAACTCAGGAAAGAGAAACCGAATAAAATTTAGAAGAACAGCTTAAAAGCTCCAGTTCAAGATCAACACACATCAGCAAAACAACCCAAATTGAACTCATACAATGTTGTGGTGCTGAAATACTTTGTGTTATTAAGGAAAGAAGCAAACAAGATATTATAGCTTAATTTTCGACGTGTATAATGGTGGTATCCGGGAAGATTTTGTTGCATTTCTAGATTGCCATAAAGAAAATTATAGTAATAATTCAACTTCCGAAGAACCTATCCTCAGTGGTAAAATAATAGGACAAACCGTTGTACATTTTTTAAAAGACAATTTTTTCGATGTTTCTAATTGTGCAGGAGTGTGCACTGATCGTTAGTGATGACATTAGTTTTGAAGGGTGCCGTTTCCGAAATACAAAAAGAGTTGCCACACACTGTACAGTGCCATTGCAATAATCATGCACTTAACCTTAGTATTTCCAAATCTTCTAATATACAAACTATTAGAAATGCAGCGAGAACAATGAAGGAAATATTTAATTTTTTAAATGCATCATCTAAACGAAATTTAGTTTTAAAAAATATTTTAAAGCGTCAGCTACATTCCTTATGTGAAACACCCGTTGGGTAGAACGTCATGATTTCGTAATCCTATTTAAATCCTCGTTTTCACAAATTGTCGAAGTCCTAACTTTAATATCGAAGTGGCAAGAATCTGAGTAATCTCGAAAGGCAAAAGGATTTAGTTTATGCATTTGCAATTTTCCGTTCCTGAATAAAACTTATTTTAGATTTTTTTTTGCGATTCGTGCTGATGGTGTCCTGCACCAGACCTGTAGTCTCGAGCTAAGCGAATGACCTATAGTCGGGCAAGACACGCGCGCGTACTGGCGCTTTATAAGTGTTTATGGAAAATATCGTCCGCTACGTTAGAGCACCATAAACACGGACAGTATGTTTCGGTTGGATGTTGATTCTCTGGTGATTTTTTGTGTTTTCCTTTTAATTTTATTTCTTTCTTCCGTTTATTATTGGCGTAGCGTATAGAGAGAGAGGGAAGAATTACAGCAAGATACCGTGTTTTTGTAAAAGTGAGCCATTTCTATCAAAATTCGACCTATTCGGATTTCATAATACCGCCCAGAGCTATGCTGAGTGATGACCTTATTGCTACAATTTCAGATAAATTCCTGAATGTCTTATCCGACATCGCCGCTTCCAATTAAGAGTATTACATCTGCAAATCACTAATTTTTTGGAGAGGCCTTAAAATTGTTAATGCTAGTTTCGACTTAATTTTTTTTTAAATAAAGTTCTTCCCAAAAAGTGTGGCAAGAATTTTATTTAAAAAAATTAGGCCAAATTTAACATTAAAAACTTAACACGCCCATCCAAAAAAATTATTGATTTGCAGATGTAATACTTTTAATTGGAAGCGACGATATTGCAACAAGTCTTACTAATAAAATCCACTATCATGAAATCCAGTCTGAAATGCCGGTCATTTATAAAAACTCACCGCTAGTAAAACCAACCAGAAAATAAACTATATCATGAAATCCATTCGATTGAGCAAATTTTCGTTGAGTGTAAATTTTTTTAAGTGGCTGTATATTATGTTATGGTGCTGTCAAAATAATAAATAAAGAAAACAAATTTGTGTTTCTTTTACGATCGACTTGTGTCAAATTTTTTTAGATTTGTACTAAAATATAAAATCGCAACAATAGCGCATATAGTCATTATTAATCTTCAGGTGTTCCGCTTTGCTAATTTATCTTATTTCAATAAAATTTTGAAAATTAACGAATGATTTTTATTGGATTTTCAAATTTATTTCTTTAATTAATCAATTTTTTGGTTTGAAAATTTTGTGCTTTTCAAACGGGAAATCGCTATCCGTCAACTAATATCTACCGGTACCGGATTTCATGATCCGAGGCCCGACCTTATTGTCTGTACTAAGTTTAGATATTCTAAAGCTCTATTTGATCACTCTCTCTTAGAGAAAACGATTATACAAGATCCGAGTAAGTAAAGAATTTTCGTGATATCAAAGCACCGGGATATACCAGTCAGATTTCTTGACTGCCCAGACAAATTACTTGTCCATCCTATGGATTTAAAAATAACCTCTTCCCATGGATTTTTTTAATTCGTGATATTTAACCAACTGATATACGCTCAATCTCACACTTCAACCTACCCATAGCCGTTACTTACTCGAACTCATATAGGTACAACATTTCGACCACCTGGCAGGTAGAGAGTCCCACTAAAATGATCTGTGTTTTTGAAAATATTTTTTTTTGTAATATTATTCTGTCTAAGTATAAGCTTGCCTCAAATATATTTTTTCGAAATTTACAAAATTCAGTTTTGAAACCACCTGGCAAAATTTTAGACCCGACTAAACGTCGTGATTGACTTACTGAATCGATTTTATTTAAAAGTCATAATTGTGATTCTAGGCCTATATTTCACTAGAACTATTCCACTAGACACAATTCCACTGCACACAATTCCACTGGCACAATTCCACTTGGCTTAATTCCACTGGGCACAATTCCATTTGACACAATTCAACTTGCATAATGCGTAACTTGCGCGCGCGATTTCCCACCCTAAATGCGTCTGATTATCAGCAAGTTAAATTGTGCAAGTTGAATTCGTTTAATTATACAACAAGTTAAACTTAAAAAGTTACCTAAAGAAAGAACTACGAATGTTAAAGTAGTGAAATTGTGCCAGTGGAATTATATGAAGTGGAATCGTGTCTAGTGGAATTTTGCTAACAATATATGCCTAGAATCGTAATAACCGCAGCAACGGAAATATTTTTTACCATTACCACCGGTTTCATCATTACCACAATAGACAAACATATTCAAACCTGAAAAGGAATTGAATGACAAAACATTTCATACTATAAAACAGAGTAGCTGCAGACAGTGATCATTACAATAAAATATTGACTATCACAACCTTCACGATTGAATTAATGTTGATCATGAGGTGACTTTCTGATAATCGACTAAAACTCATGAACATTTTACGTGTTTAACTAGTCGAGATATACAGCGATGCATTGGACTAAACCAAAAGGAGTTTTGTGAAGTTAATTTGCTGAGACACGTAAGACGGAATTATACAAACTATAGGACATTCACAGTAAATAAACTTTAACCTTTCAACCTAATATGTGGCCATGAGGTGAACACGATGATTTTACATAAATCAGGAATTCTAACATTAGACCTGAAGTGTATTATAAAAAATTACGAACTATTCAATAATTATGTCCACTAATTTTCACTATATGGCGATGATAAACCAACAGTAAAATAATTGGATTCCCCAACATAATTTCAAACAACTTTAATTAATCTCTAATTAACACCAGCCCCACGTAACATCCCTAGTTAAATTATTAATATTTCTAACAAATTTGGTCTCATAAACCAATCGAATATTTGTAAGAAATTAACACAAGCAATAAATATTCAGACTTTTTGTAAGATAAATAATCCATGGGTTCTAAACCCATTGAAATGCAAAACTTTATTTATGCTGGAAAAATGAAATTTTCTAAATAAAGGAATCACTCACCCCGGTTGTTTTTTTCACCTTCTACACACCACAAAATAGCGTGTTTGGTGAGTGGCGATCGTGTGAATACGCATTAATGTGTAATATCACACCTATACGACACCACAACTATCAGTTTATGTAAAAGTTTGTGCCACATATACTTCCTATGTGGTTCAACATTAAGTTACCGCGCACTATTCACACCACTGTGTTATTTTAATTCCATTTTTCTTGCACTAACACTCATTTTAATTTGGATCCACCGCACTTGTGTTATAGATCATAGAAATAACTGTAATCACTTGCTTATAACAAAAAAAAAACACAAAAACTTTATCACTGCGTAATAAATTATTTTGCCAACAAACCGGGATTATTATAAACGTTTGAGGTGACCGGCTATCAGCATTCACTTTTTGCATACGTTACAATTTTTATCACAAACAATATTTCAAGAATTATGCAGATCAGCCCGGTCAACCACGTTACATTATATGTACTAAGTACTAACTGCTCTTATCACAGTATGTATTGGTAATTATTTCCTTTCTTTTTGATTTTTTTTTTGTTTGTTTCAATTTGATATCGCCCACGCAATGTATTAAACAAGAAAATCAACTCTCTTTCTCTCTTGTACTATGGTACCCGTTATTATATTGTTACCGGAGTAATAATCGGATGATGTCTAGTCTATTCTTGGTTGGAATAAGTTGTATACAGATTTACTGTTAGTGTTAATACAGTGTGTTGTGAAATAAAACTTCGTATAGTGTCGATGGTAAAATTTTAAATTCGATTTAGCGAATTTTTCTTATTACAAATATACGTAAATATGCGTCATATCAAAATTCACTAGTGGATAAGGTGTGGACGTCAATCATTTAAAAAAATTATTGGAAATAACATAAAAGTAGAACAAAATGCTGGTTGAGATAAGGCTCAAGGAGCAAATAATCTGCATTTTGAAGTATCTTTTATACATCAATCGAACTGCTCCAGAATGTATTCCACAGCAATCTAGTGAAGGAAAAAAAAAATATTTCGAGATTTCACCAAACTTTTATTATATATTCAATCTTATACCAGAATGCGAAGTTAGGGATATGCTGAAATCGAATTCCAAGCTGGTAAAATAATTATAAAAGCACAATTGTGTGAGTGAAAATTGTTGGGTCATCACATTTTTTATATAAGTCTCGAAATTTTTCCATTATGCAATAAAATTAATAACTGAATAGTTGTTGTTGATGGTTTGACAAATAAGGGCGTTTATGAATAATTGATCACGATGTTGTGAAAAACACAAAAAAGATCAGTAAAGACTTTGAAGAATGCAATAAGTTTGCGTCTAACACTAACGTTATTGAAATCTCCGTTAATGTCACCGGGATTTGGAACCAGGTATCGTATGAAAGATCGGCTGGCCTCAATCATTAAATCATTCACATCTGTTTGTGCTGGTAAAATTCCATTTGTATCATTTACAGTTGCTTGTTTTGCAAGTTTGTCTGCGATCTCATTGCCTTTTATTTCGCATGGTCGGGTGGTATCCACTGAATTGCGACATTTACATTTTTATTGTTTATTGTTTTAAAGATATCGTAAGAAAAAAGATTTACAACGTCGCTATTTAATCTGCCTGCAACTTGAGAATCCGTGTAAATGACGAAAAGTTGGTTACTACCCTCCAAATGAATTATAATTCCATGGTGTATAGCTACTAGTTCTGCATTCATGATACTAATATCCTTCAATATTTTTATAGACAATTTTTTATTTAGATCAGGTGCCCAAACTCCAATACCTATGCCCTCATCTGTTGTACTTGCATCCGTATATAATAGATTATCGATACCTTCGAATTTTACATTTAACTCATTGAACGCCATTCTAATCTGAGTTGTAGTGTGTTTCCTTTTTCAGTATTTTATGCCATTTATGATTAGACTAGCGATAGCTTTTATATTATTTGGTTTTTTAACAGTTTGATACCTCTGTACTTGTTGTAATTTAGTCTCATGTTTAATCATTTGTTGCATCATAAAAGAGCATTTAGAGTAGGAATTGCATCTAACATTTTCCTCACCAAATATTTGTACGTTGTTTATTTTTAATTTGGACAATTCTTTAAAGGATTTCAATTCCCGTCTATATTTAAGGGGAAGTTCACCGTATTCCGCCAAGAGGCATATCGTTAAAGCACTGTATTGTATGTATCCTGTCCAGAATTTGAAGGCTAGTTTTAGATGATTTGCCATAAATTGTACTTCCGTAGTCTAGTTTACTTAAAATTATTGACTTTTAAAATAACAACAATATTTTTGGATGTGCTCCCATTTGATTCCGCTGATACTTTTTAGAATATTTATTCGTTTTTTAAATTCAATTGGCTACGTTTTTTATGTGCTCTGCAAAAATATTAATTTGTAATCTAAAGTAACTCCTAGTTATTTCATTATTTGCCTAATGAAATTCAACCCATTGCCTTCTATTGTAATATTTGGGTTTCGAACAACTTCATAATTGCACATTTATTTGGATTTATTTGCATTTTTAAGGTATTAAATTCTGTAAGTACATACATATATTGTTTAAAGCATTCGAAGGTTTATCAATGGCTCACTGTAGTGTTGTACCCATTCGAAGCATTTGATTGTCCTTATTATATTTGTGTAAGGAAGTGGTATATATATTAAAAAATACACTGAGGGGAAAATCAGTGTAAATTCAACAAAACAACGTTGAATGAAAGTAAAATATATATGAAAACTCGTTAAAATGGTTTTTCTTAGTTTCAATTTCGAAAAAATTTCAAGATATAATTAAAACTAAACAATTTTGTTTTTAAATTTAACTATTTTATTTTGATTGTGCAACCTTTTACTTTTAACTGTTCACCAACCTTGATTTGACGATTATAAATTATTGAATTTCATATCAATTCAATAATTTCCAATTTTGATTTAATGTCATTAAAAGAAATATTCGTTGGTTCAATGTCCGACCAATTTAAATTTGAAATTGGCAATGATTTATTTCAAAGGAGGTATTTCTTTGAAACGTCATCAAGTAATTGTTTCAATGTGAAAACAATTTAAATTTAAATTATTAACATTTTTGATTTAAAATGGGCTAACGTTGATTTAACGAAAATCGAATTCGAAATAAAAGGAAAATGCGTTTGATTTAAATTAATTATTGAACTTTTAATTCGTTAGTTATTCGTATTACAAAAAAATTGTATATACACTAAATTTAATTCAAATAAACTTATTTCTAATATATGTTTTTCCGTTATTAATGGAGTACAAGTGTAGCGGTTGGCTTGTAAAATGCCTAATTATGTAAATAATTGATATTTTAATATATAATTGATCAGTATAAATACTTCCCACTTCATTTTTTAAAAAAGTATTATCAGGTCCCCTTCATACATAATTGATTTGATTTTATATAACTCAAATTTGTCTTGAAAACTTCTGACTAAATAATAATTAGGTTTATATTCAGTTCCTTTATACGTTACTGATATTACATTCAATTTATACGTCTGTAATCAATTTGTTCAATGTCAATTATTTTGGAACTAGAAACTACAATCACCATTTGACCATTTGATATTTTTTTAGCCAAGTAGGAATAGCTCGAGATTTAAGGCTTTTAAGGATTATTGTACCTTAAATAGACCTTAAACCAAAGAGTAAGGGCTTTTAAGGATGATTTTACTAGTGTTGGGGCACCCCACAGAAAGCCTTACGGACCGGCAAATGGCGGGAGCTGTGCTTTGCAAAAAAAAAAAAAATCGGAGTAGGCTGTGCCTGTGCCGTCTACACGGCTGTAGGTATTATGCGTGATAATGTTTATAAGATGTTGAGATTAATTATTTTAATTCAATATAAATTACAAGCCACAGTGTCTCTACGCACAAATAAATGAGGGATTCTCTAGTCTACAGTATTCTCAACTAAATCTATCATTTAAAATTTACGTGGAAGTTAATTATCCACCACAGTTTCTTTACTCATAAATTGAGATTAGAATTGCTCCGATCAGAAGAGGCATTCTTACGCTACAGCACTCACAAGCATTGTAAATCGATATTTTGTAGATTTTAATTTTAAGAAATTATGTGGAGATTAATTATTTTAATTTAAAATAAATTATCTGCCACAGTTTTTTTTATGCACAAATTAGCACCAGAATTACTCCGATCAGAAGAGGCATTCTCTCGCTATAGTGCAGTCAAGCCCTGTAGATCGCTATTTTGTAAATTTAATTAAAATTAAAATTAGTGTGGAAATTAATTATTTTAATTTAAAATAAATTAACTAGCACTGTTGCTTTACGCAAAAATTGACTTCAGAATTGCTCGGATCGGATCAGCCATTATCTGGCTACAGTTGTTCAGGCATTTAAATCACGCGAAATCAAAGGTTCGCGGCCCGGCTTGCCTCGCCGCAAGCATGAGCCTAAGGACCAACCTAAGAAATCATACATTTAAATTAAAGGTAAAGCTTACAGTAATTGCCCACGACCAAAGGCAAAAATTCGTGTCAATTTTCTGAACATGCGGTGTAAGTCGTGATCACGTCATAAAAACATAAATTGGAAAAACTAAACTAAAATGCCTTGGGCACCCGCACAATCGACCCCCAAACCTTAGCCGCTCTAGCCCAATACGTTACTACTAAGCCACGTTCAAATTAACAAAATTTTCATTGAAAACAATAACAAAAATTTAATTTTAAATTTAAAAATCATCAATCTAAAATTAAAACTTTGATCTGATCCGGAACACTAATGCGTCAAGAAATGCGGCGATTGTTTCAAACATAGCATGCTATGAAATTTATGATAGGAAAACAAATGTTTACCAAAAAATTCTCATGGCTTACTACAACAATTCATAATATAAAAGTTTTTAAATAACTTGCAGTACATAGTGTTGTGTTCGCATACAAAAATAAACGCGTACCACGTATTTTCTTGTGTAATTACTATAATAATTATAAAGCGGAATATTTAATTTATAATAAAATATTTGGTCATTAAATTAATACTAAAAAAAAAAATAATAAAAATAAAAAAAAATTATGTAAATGGATGAGAATCGAACCAAAGACCTCTTGCCTCAAAATATTTTCTGTTCGAAAATATTGTTAACATGTCAACACCTTTATTACTTAGGTTACTCAGTTATAATATTTTAATATGTTAATTAGAAATATAAGAAAAACGTTTTGGGTAATTATATGATTGATGTCACAATAATTAATTTCGAACCCATGTGCATATTTAATTAAAATTTGAGAAAACTATAAACCTGATTTGACAGCTAGTGTATAAGACTTGAATTAGACATTTCAATATCTGGTTCAACATATTGCCGATTTTCGTTTTTCCAAATTGGAATAATTTTTTCCTACTATTTACAACATTTATCGATATCATCATTTATCAACGTTGATAATATGTTGCTTATATCATACCGACATACCTCTTCAAAAATATCGTGCATGATATCAAAACAAAAATTGTCATATAGGTATAAAAGCATTCTATGTAATTGATTGAAAATACAACTAGTCTAAAAGCTTTCTCATATCAGATTTGGTATCCTGTCGAGTCCTATATGTAGTACACGCACGACAAAATATTTTAGAATTAAATGATTGAACGAAGCCTAGAATGCTATTCATCCTAGATTGTCTCCAACTATCACACCTAATATAAAATGAATTTTATAACTACCTTCCGAAGTGTTGACACCGTCTTCTACTTCTTATACTGATTAACTAAATGGTAAAATGAGCTGTCGTTGCCAAATTTTTTTATATTATTAGAAATAATAAACGCACAGTGAACAATTAAATCTAATTTTAATAACAAATGTTGCGGCATTATGGGAAAACTATAATAAAAGCCTCATATTAAAGAATAATGGCTGCCTAAGGCATTATTAATTTGAAAATCATCAGCGTTTAATACGTAAGGTAAAACCAAATCATCACAATTTTCCTTTGGTAATCGTTAATGCACTCTAATTGCAAAATGAATGATTCCTGGCCATCCGCAATGGTAGCTTTTGTTTTATTGCGGCCGTCTTTGTCTTTGAATCTGGCCGTTGGAAGTAAAACGGAATTAAGCTATGTTGTTGAAACTATAAATCCCCAAAAAATAAAACGGGACATGCATGGAAAATAGCTCACACACAGAAAAATGCCCACACAGGAAAATGCTTGTGTCTTTTTTTTGTTCAAATTTTTGAAACGTTTGTGATTGACTGGTTGTATCTATATGAGATGGGGCGATTTTGATTGGTGTCTTCACGAAGCGATTGAAATTTACAATTTTGCAGAAATCTTTATAATTTTAACACAATATGAAGATTTTTTTTTTTTTCATTTTAGATTAATGCTATTGTGCAAAAATATCCAATGCTACACGGATTTGGGGAGTTTTCTGTTTTAGAATTGAAATATCAGGGGTACAAATTGAAAATGCGGGATTGATAACAGATGGCGTTACTAGCGCTATACGCATCAGGCAGTACTGTGACTATGTTCATGTCAAAGCTACGTCTTATAGCTTTAATTTTCAGTATGTGTCAATTTGTCGCATTGTCAAATTCATAGTTTTTTTGAGCTCTCAATATGTCGAGTTTCGTACCAACAAAACAGCATTTGCGGGAAGTTTTAATTTACTTCTTTAATTTGAAGAAAAGTGCTGCTGAAGCACATCGATTGGTCTCCGAGACTTATCCGAGTCATGTTCCATCGGTTTCAACGTGCGAGAGATGGTTTGTGCGGTTTAGAAGTGGTGATTTTGACGTTGAGGACAAAGAGCGGCCGGGCCAAGTGAAAAAGTTTGAGAATGCTGAATTGGAGGCAATACTCAATGAAGACTCGTGTCAAACTCAACAAGAGCTCGCAGATTCATTGGGAGTGACACAACAAGCCATTTCCCATCGTATAAAAGCCCTCGGAATGATCCAAAAGCAAGGACATTGGGTGCCGTATGAGCTGAAGCCGAGAGACGTCGAGCGCCGTTTTTTTGCATGCGAACTGCTGCTCGAACGGCAAAAACGGAAGGGTTTTTTGCATCGCATTGTCACTGGTGATGAAAAGTGGATCCATTACGATAACCCGAAGCGCAAAAAATCATATGGTTACCCCGGCCATGCATCATCATCGACGGCCAAACCAAATATTCACGGCGCCAAGCTCATGCTCTGTATTTGGTGGGACCAGCTGGGTGTGGTGTATTATGAGCTATTGAAATCGAACGAAACCATCACAGGAGCACTATACCGAACTCAATTGATGCGTTTGAGCCGCGCACTCAAAGAAAAACGGCCACAATACGAGCAAAGACACGACAAAGTAATTTTGCAACATGACAACGCTCGGCCACATGTTGCAGCGCCGGTCAAAACATACCTACAAACGCTGAAATGGGAAGTCTTACCCCACCCGCCGTATAGCCCAGACATTGCTCCTTCCGATTACCACCTTTTCCGATCGATGACACATGGCCTAGCTGACCAGCGCTTCCATTCTTACGAAGAAGCCCAAAAATGGGTCGATGACTGGATAGCAGCCAAGCCGGCCGAATTTTTTCGCGACGGTATCCGTAAATTGCCAGAAAGATGGGAAAAAGTTGTGGCTAGCGATGGACAATACTTTGAATAATTCATTTGTTACCATTTTTTCAGAATAAACGTTCAAAAATAGAAAAAAATCCCGCATTTTCAATTTGTACTCCTGATACAATGCATATTTGTGACATATTTTGGCATTTCTGTAAGTTCTCAAGTTTCTTAAAACCCTCGAAGAGCGAGGGTTTTAGGTGGCATCCCCCATCTTGTTAGGTAGTGGTGCCCAAGCAAAATGCGAATTTTTGACAAATTTTTAAAATAAATACAACAATAGAACTTCGATAAAAAAAGCCAGGCCACTGGTCGCAGGTCGCAAGATGGAAAAATTATTGCGGTGGCCCTCACGCTTATTCCAGATTGATAAATTCTGTGGCCCTGTGTCAAGTATTATTGTTCTATTTATTTTGACAATTTGTCCAAAATACTCATTTTGCTTGTGCATTGGGCGAATTAAAATTTGCTAGAAATTTTGAAACAGTTAAAATGTAATGTTTTGTTTGGTAGCTTCAGATTGGTCATATATTTTTTTGGTCATGATTAAACTCTGCAAAGTCATCTTAATTTAAACCGGCCTTAAGTTTCAAAAATCACATGTTGTTTCACAGAACAGGGTCTTTTTTAGAACTAAATCTCATGTTCGCAGAGATTTCAATAAATTCTGAAATTTCTATCAATCTACACTATTATACTTTACATTTCCGGAACATGTGATTTTGCGAAGCGGAGATTTCAATTGGCCGGCTAGATCGTGCGATTTAATACTATTCGATTTGTTTCTTTGAGGCTATATTAAAGATTAAGTTTACATCAATGCACCTAGCAAAGATTCAAGTACTAACATACAAGAGCTGTTATTCGTGAAAAAGGGTCACAAATTGTGTTGAAAATTAAAAGTTAAAAGTTAAAAGTTAAAAGTTAAAAGTTAAAAGTTAAAAGTTAAAAGTTAAAAGTTAAAAGTTAAAAGTTAAAAATTAAAAGTTAAAAGTTAAAAGTTAAAAGTTAAAAGTTAAAAGTTAAAAGTTAAAAGTTAAAAGTTAAAAGTTAAAAGTTGAAAGTTAAAAGTTAAAAGTTAAAAGTTAAAAGTTAAAAGTTAAAAGTTAAAAGTTAAAAGTTAAAAGTTAAAAGTTAAAAGTTAAAAGTTAAAAGTTAAAAGTTAAAAGTTAAAAGTTAAAAGTTAAAAGTTAAAAGTTAAAAGTTAAAAGTTAAAAGTTAAAAGTTAAAAGTTAAAAGTTAAAAGTTAAAAGTTAAAAGTTAAAAGTTAAAAGTTAAAAGTTAAAAGTTAAAAGTTAAAAGTTAAAAGTTAAAAGTTAAAAGTTAAAAGTTAAAAGTTAAAAGTTAAAAGTTAAAAGTTAAAAGTTAAAAGTTAAAAGTTAAAAGTTAAAAGTTAAAAGTTAAAAGTTAAAAGTTAAAAGTTAAAAGTTAAAAGTTAAAAGTTAAAAGTTAAAAGTTAAAAGTTAAAAGTTAAAAGTTAAAAGTTAAAAGTTAAAAGTTAAAAGTTAAAAGTTAAAAGTTAAAAGTTAAAAGTTAAAAGTTAAAAGTTAAAAGTTAAAAGTTAAAAGTTAAAAGTTAAAAGTTAAAAGTTAAAAGTTAAAAGTTAAAAGTTAAAAGTTAAAAGTTAAAAGTTAAAAGTTAAAAGTTAAAAGTTAAAAGTTAAAAGTTAAAAGTTAAAAGTTAAAAGTTAAAAGTTAAAAGTTAAAAGTTAAAAGTTAAAAGTTAAAAGTTAAAAGTTAAAAGTTAAAAGTTAAAAGTTAAAAGTTAAAAGTTAAAAGTTAAAAGTTAAAAGTTAAAAGTTAAAAGTTAAAAGTTAAAAGTTAAAAGTTAAAAGTTAAAAGTTAAAAGTTAAAAGTTAAAAGTTAAAAGTTAAAAGTTAAAAGTTAAAAGTTAAAAGTTAAAAGTTAAAAGTTAAAAGTTAAAAGTTAAAAGTTAAAAGTTAAAAGTTAAAAGTTAAAAGTTAAAAGTTAAAAGTTAAAAGTTAAAAGTTAAAAGTTAAAAGTTAAAAGTTAAAAGTTAAAAGTTAAAAGTTAAAAGTTAAAAGTTAAAAGTTAAAAGTTAAAAGTTAAAAGTTAAAAGTTAAAAGTTAAAAGTTAAAAGTTAAAAGTTAAAAGTTAAAAGTTAAAAGTTAAAAGTTAAAAGTTAAAAGTTAAAAGTTAAAAGTTAAAAGTTAAAAGTTAAAAGTTAAAAGTTAAAAGTTAAAAGTTAAAAGTTAAAAGTTAAAAGTTAAAAGTTAAAAGTTAAAAGTTAAAAGTTAAAAGTTAAAAGTTAAAAGTTAAAAGTTAAAAGTTAAAAGTTAAAAGTTAAAAGTTAAAAGTTAAAAGTTAAAAGTTAAAAGTTAAAAGTTAAAAGTTAAAAGTTAAAAGTTAAAAGTTAAAAGTTAAAAGTTAAAAGTTAAAAGTTAAAAGTTAAAAGTTAAAAGTTAAAAGTTAAAAGTTAAAAGTTAAAAGTTAAAAGTTAAAAGTTAAAAGTTAAAAGTTAAAAGTTAAAAGTTAAAAGTTAAAAGTTAAAAGTTAAAAGTTAAAAGTTAAAAGTTAAAAGTTAAAAGTTAAAAGTTAAAAGTTAAAAGTTAAAAGTTAAAAGTTAAAAGTTAAAAGTTAAAAGTTAAAAGTTAAAAGTTAAAAGTTAAAAGTTAAAAGTTAAAAGTTAAAAGTTAAAAGTTAAAAGTTAAAAGTTAAAAGTTAAAAGTTAAAAGTTAAAAGTTAAAAGTTAAAAGTTAAAAGTTAAAAGTTAAAAGTTAAAAGTTAAAAGTTAAAAGTTAAAAGTTAAAAGTTAAAAGTTAAAAGTTAAAAGTTAAAAGTTAAAAGTTAAAAGTTAAAAGTTAAAAGTTAAAAGTTAAAAGTTAAAAGTTAAAAGTTAAAAGTTAAAAGTTAAAAGTTAAAAGTTAAAAGTTAAAAGTTAAAAGTTAAAAGTTAAAAGTTAAAAGTTAAAAGTTAAAAGTTAAAAGTTAAAAGTTAAAAGTTAAAAGTAAAATGTAGTCAATGAAACGTTTATGGTATGCATAAACAAAGTAGAGTTGCATTGAGCTACTCAGTTGAAGTTGAGTTTGGAATAATAAGCGAGTCTGGCGAAAGGTTACGGTCAACGCAACAAATTCCTTCCATTTGTGACTGGTTTGCTCATAATTCTCGAATATTATGTTTAGTTTACAATGTTTAGATTACATTTAGTTAGTAATTCATTTGAAGCGTAGTAACCACCCTTTCGTCATTTACACGGATTCTCAAGCTGCAGGCAGACTAAATAGCGACGTTGTAAATTTTTTCCCCTACGATATCTTTAAAACAATAGACAGTAAAAATGTAAATGTCGCAATTCAGTGGATACCACCCGA
Source organism: Tipula helvola (assembly GCA_963556165.1). Classification (NCBI taxonomy): domain Eukaryota; kingdom Metazoa; phylum Arthropoda; class Insecta; order Diptera; family Tipulidae; genus Tipula; species Tipula helvola. Next base: position 118,002,001 of record OY744483.1, read on the forward strand.
CCATAGCGAAATAAAAGGCAATGAGATCGCAGACAAACTTGCAAAACAAGCAACTGTATGTGATACAAATGGAATTTTACCAGCACAAACAGATGTGAATGATTTAATGATTGAGGCCAGCAAGGAAGTTGTGTACAAAAAATTTCCACTTTTTAGTGTTTAGGAAATTTTGTCAAAAATTGCCTACAAAAGTTGGTCATACAATAGAAATCACTCATGTCAAATGGTATGAGTAGGAGTAATCCAAAGTCCGACGATATTTACAACAGTACCAATTCCATGTCAATCAACATTTGCAAGTAACCAGGAATTAAGCTGTGCATACCGTATTTTGCTATAACAGTAAATTTTACGTTTACAACGATATATGGCACAGGTATATTCGAGAGAGTGATAAAACTTGTTGTTGTCCTAGCCGATCTTTCATACGATACCTGGTTCCAAATCCCTGTGACATTAACGGAGATTTCAATAACCTTTTTTGTGTTCTTCACAACATCGTGATCAATTATTCATAAACGGCCTTATTTGTCACACCATCAACAACAACTATACAGTTATTAATTTTATTGCATAATGGAAAAATTTCGAGACTTACTTATATAAAAAATGTGATGACCCAACAATTTTCACTCACACCATTGTGCTTTTATAATTATTTTACCAGCTTGGAATTCGATTTCAGCATATCCCTAACTTCGCATTCTGGTATAAGATTGAAGATAAACTAAAAGTTTGGTGAAATCTCGAAATATTTTTTTTTCCTTCACTAGATTGCTGTGGAATACATTTTGGAGCAGTTCGCTTGATGTATAAAAGATGCTTCAAAATGCCATTTTTGTCACACATCTGATCAGAGATCAGATTATTTGCTCCTTGAGCCTTATCTCAACCAGCATTTCGTTCTACTTTGATGTTATTTCCAATAATTTTTTAAATGATTGACGTCGACACCTTATCCTTATCCACTAGTGTATTTTGATATGACGCATTTTTACGTATATTTGTAATAAGAAAAATTCTCTAAATCGAATTTAAAATTTTACTACCGACACTACACGAAGTTTTATTTCACAACACACTGTATTAACACTAACAGTAAATCTGTATACAACTTATTCCAACCAAGAATAGACTAGACATCATCCGATTATTACTCCGGTTATTTAATAACGGGTACCATAGTACCATGGTACAAGAGAGAAAGAGAGTTGATGTTCTTGTTTAATACATTGCGTGGGCGATATCAAATTGAAACAAACAAAAAAAAAATCAAAAAAAAAGGAAATAATTACCAATACATACTGTGATAAGAGTAGTTAGTACTTAGTACATATAATGTAACGTGGTTGACCGGGCTGATCTGCATAATTCTTGGAATATTGTTTGTGATAAAAGTTGTAACGTTTGCAAAAAGTGAATGCTGATGGTAAGATAGCCGGTCACCTGAAACGTTTATAATAATCCCGGTTTGTTGGCAAAATAATTTATTACAGTGATAAAGTTTTTGTGTTTTTTTTTTGTTGTTATAAGCAAGTGATTACAGTTATTTCTATGATCTATAACACAAGTGCGGTAGATCCAAATTAAAATGAGTGTTAGTGCAAGAAAAATGGAATTAAATTAATACAGTGGTGTGAATAGTGCGCGATAACTTAATGTTGAGCCACCATAGGTAATTTATGGCACAAACTTTTACATAAACTGATAGTTGTGGTGTCGAAAAGGTGTGATATTACACATTAATGCGTATTCACACGATCACCACTCACCAAACACGCTGTTTTGTGGTGTGTAGAAGGTGAAAAAAACAACCGGGGTGAGTGATTCCTTTATTTAGAAAATTTCTTTTTTCCAGCATAAACAAAGTTTTGCATTTCAATGGGTTTAGAACCCATGGGTTATTTATCTTACAAAAATTCGGAATATTTAGTGCTGGTGTTAATTTCTTACAAATATTCGATTGGTTTATGAGACCAAATTTGTTAGAAATATTAATAATTTAACTAGGGATGTTACGTGGGGCCGTTGTTAATTAGAGGTTAATTAAAGTTGTTTGAAATTATGTTGGGAAATTCAATTATTTTTCTGTTGGTTTATCATCGCCATAGTGAAAATAACTTGACATAATTAATGAAGATTTCGTAATTTTTTAAAATACACTTCAGGTCAAATGTTAGAATTCCTGATTTATCTAAAATCATCGTGTTCACCTCATGGTCACATATTAGGTTGAAAGTTTAAAATTTACTCACTGTGAATGTCCTATAGTTTGTATAATTTCGTCTTACGTGTCTCAGCAAATTAACTTCACAAACTTCTTTTGGTTTAGTCCAATGCATCGCTGTGACAAGTTAAACGCGTAAAATGTTCATGAAGTAAGTCGATTATTAGAAAGTCACCTCATGATCAACATTATTTCAATCGTTAAGGTTGTGATAGTCAATATTTTATTGTTATGATCACTGTCTGCAGCTACTCTGTTTTATAGTATGGAATGTTTTGTTGTTCAATTCCTTTTCATGTTTGAATATGTCTGTCTATTGTGGTAATGATGAAACCGGAGCAAATAGCACTTGTACGATTCCTTGGATCAATAGTATCAGTCGAACACCTGTGCTTTCTATAGCACATTGTTGGGTCCTGTCTAGCTCAAAGTTGGCTCAAATAATCGGTGTGCCACCTTTTCCAAAAATGTTTTTTGTTTGCGGGGAACGCCCGAACAAAGCAGAACCTATGAAACCAACAGAAATTAGCAGGAATATATATACTAAACGTAAGCAGCTACGGCTGATCCTTCCACCTGAAATAATTCCTAAAGGCATTGCCACATAGAAAACGAACGAACGATTTTTTAAACCGACAATTCCATTTTTTGACAAAACTGTTTTATACAATGCCAAAATTAATTTAAAATGTTTCAAATTTATAAAAGCCATCATAACAACAAAAATAATTGTTAAAATTCCAAAATTTTCATTAAAGAAAATGCATTTTTATCTTTTGTCGGACGACGAATCGAATTTCGTCCGACAAAAGATAAAAATGCATTTTCTTTAATGAAAATTTTGGAATTTTAATAATTTTTTTTGTTGTTATGATGGCTTTTATAAATTAGAAACATTTTAAAAAAATTTTGGCATTGTAGAAATAACAGTTTTGACAAAAAATGGAATTGTCGGTTTAAAAAATCGTTCGTTAGTTTTCTATGTGGCAATGCCTTAACAATTTTTCCTGTCAAACAGCCCCATGAGGCTTTAAGGCATGAGACATCGGAATTAATCAGTTAAAATCCAAGCTCCAGTCTTTTGTTGGCCCATCCCAGTTACTTGTGGGGAATTCTATCCTACAGTTGGTTGGCCGGTCGCATAATCAGTCTCCGATGCCACCCAGCTTACCAACCTGAAAACCCTTTATTCGGACAGACGAAATATTAAGAAATCCACCATAATCTCTTATCTCATTACTTCTGCCTTAAGCCTGTGTCACTATGCTAGGCAGCGAATCTAAACAATCTGGTTATACATACTAGGCCAGAAATTAACAACCTCAAGTGTTCCTACAGGAATGCTCCCATTACGTTTAACAGTATTTCGCAAAATCTCCCTTTGGAAAAAAGTTTCTATCTTTGTACTGATTTTTGGAATCAATTCCGAAAATTGCCAATCAAATTCTTAATTATTTCTTATTTTGCTTAAATATTTCAACGAGTTGTCAGATTCTTCTACGTTTTCCGTTAAGTCGAAGAGGAAATTTTTAAATACAGTTTTCAAGTACAGGATTTGGAACAATCGGAAAAAAATTTTTTTGAGTAACAAGACCAGAAATCGTTTGAGCTAAACCACAGGCAATTTTAATGGCATACTAAATATAAGGCGGGGAGAGATAAAATATTTTAAATATAAGGATTGGAAATCATTTAACTATTTGTACCAAAGGTCATAAATATGTAGTCAGCGGCAGAAGCCTCATGCCTTCTCCGTGGTTAGATCACTGACTGGTTCAATGTTTATGGTCTTGGTTACCATATACATACAAAAATATGGACAAATACCCCTTGTGGGATTTATGACTTATTCCCTTTATTGTACGAATTACAAGGCACAATCTGTGCTTTTGGTCTTGGTATATTTCCCATTAGTTGTGTTCTTGATTTGGCATTGAAACGGTGACATTTTATTCATTTCAATATTCCATAAATCTTCATATTGAATGTCGACCATGTGTAATCCATGTTTCTCGTATGCCGATGTGACCTAATATTGATTTGGTACCTCCGTGGTTTGTTTGTTTATGCCTTTGTTTGATTATTAATTTTGTTATTGGATGATATTCATCGTAGAATTAAGCTACTGTATTTTGAACCCGAATAAACTCTTCTTACGTAAAATTTCTTGATGCTACTTATTCTCGCCGAATGAGACTTGACTGATTTCACTTCTGCTTCCCAGATGCCAGGAAAATTCGGTGCCAGTGGTGGAGTATAATGCCAGAATATACTATGCTAGGCTAAATATTTCCTAACATCATGTAAAAATTCGTAGTGACAACAAAATTTGTCCCATTGTCACTACACATGCTTGATGAAGCCCTCGTCGAGCAATCAATCGCCTTAATACTGCAATAATTCCATCAGTACTGCAATCGTTGACAACTTCAATATGAATCGCCTTCGTGGCAAGGCAAATGAATATCCCTTGGATATTTTAGCACCTCCCCTTCTCTTATTTGCCAGTGAAACAACTGCAGTAAAGTCTACTCTAGTATCCTTAATGTATACAGGTAACAATCATTTTGCTTAAGGTGGATAATTTATGCAAAATAATTGGATAGTTTTGTTTAAATTTACTACTGGATTTCTGGAGTCTTCCTCCTACTCTCATAATGCCCTTTTTGTCCAAAAATTGATTCAATGACCTAAAATGACTTTGGTTTTGTATACCTCCATTTCTCTTCAATTGATCAATTTCATCAGGATTTGTTTAGCTCGTGAGAGATCTCTTGATGTTAAAAACGGATCAACGATGATCATCTATTCGTTAGTGGGCAGTTTGGACTTAAATTGTTACTAAACCGAAACTCTGATTAATTTAGCATACAATGAGTATTAATTATTTATATCAATAATTTCCTTTCTAACTGTGTATGTAGTATGCCAACTTTCTTTTTCGCATTTATGCTCCTATTTTCGAAACATCCTTTATGTTGGTCAGACTTGCCTGATAAGATTATAGCCATTCAGTTGTGAACAAATTATACTCCGCGTTGCAACATCTACCGAATTCTCTCTAGACTTGACGTGTGACAATTTTTCTCTCGGACAACCAACGCAATCGTGCAAATATATTATGTGGTATATATGCTGCATAGATTTGGACATTGTCTTCAATAGATTCGTATGAAGTACTGCAGCCCATAATTCTAGTCTTGGTATTGACATCTGTCTGATCGGTGCCACTTTAGTCTTTGCTGTTGCAAGTCTAACTTGAATTGAATTTTTGTAGCCTTTTCACTAGCATCTGTAAAAATATAGAGCTCCACTGCTCTCGAACATTGCAACCCTCGTGAGATTTTCAAACTCTGGAAATTTGAATGATTTTTGGTACTTAACTGATCGTCCTAACTTAAATTCCGTAACCATGACTGTTGAAACATCATTCTTACCAGAATTGTTGAAGGATATAACCGCATTCTAACGGATTGAAAATTTTGAATGCCCCTGTTAACAAGCTACCTTTGTCACCAATGAAGTTAATGCGTCTTTTTAACACCATTTCCTTAATTCAGACCGTGTGATTTTAAAATGTTACTACCATCACCTTTCAATTTTTGCATTTGTTCAATCGAATCACAGCCCGTCAACAAATCATCAATTATTTTATTTTAATAGCTGCTTCAGTATATGTATTCATATTTTCAAGTGCTAAGTGATATAGACACCTACCTAGTCGCTAAAAATTAGAGCAGACGCTGTATCATAGATAACTGTTGTTAGCTTAAAATCCTCTGGTAGTTTGAATCATTTTTATCCACAAGAGTGTCTGCCTATACATTTTGGCAATGTATATGCAGTCATTACATATTTGTGGGTTTTGAAGCATAATAAAATGTCCTAGAGATGTTTGTATTGTTGGCCTAACCATCATTATGCCATTGAGCCATACTCCTGTTGAACTTCTACAGGAACCGTCAAATACTACTCGAATTTTATTGGTAGTGCTACTTGATTTAGAGATAGAATAAAATTAATTTCGTTTTATTGTGTTTGAACGAATCATCACGACAAATCTGCCCTCAGCATTTCGTTGAACATAGTTGTTGAAATATTTCTTTCTATTTCGGCCTCTTCCGGAGTAAGACGTTTAGTTGTTGGAGACCCCTCTATTTCCCAAAATCTTCTAAGAGCTTCATCCAATCTTCACTCCGCATATCCAGTGTTTTGCAAAAAAAATGTATTTGGCAGATTATTTCCTCCGGATACGATGTAACCAAATATGGTATTTTGTGCAATAATAAAAGAATCCGCATGCTCGTCCGCCTTCCTTCTCGCAAAACATTAAACAAAATATCAGATCCCAACAACATAACAATTTTTCCAAGGTTATACAAATTAGGGTCCGCTAATTCTAATTTTTGAACATGTTGAATTTTAACACATTTTATTGATTCTGATGGTAAAATTAAATGAAGTCTTTCTAGAATATGTAAGCATGAATTATTTCAATTGAATTATTGTTAATGCGTCCCTGATGATGCTAATCCAGTTATTGCGAAATGTGCATCCTTTTTCTTCAAATGAAGCTGATCGAAAAATCGGTCAACAATAAACGAAGCTATCAAGAAGAGCTTTAGCTTACCGCATTTGCCTCAAACCATTATTTACCTTTCTAATAGCTATAATTTCCTTGTTGCGATTGAGTTGCTTGTTTACTACACGATCCCTCTTTTACTCCTGTTATGCGCGTACGATATTGAAGCGCCCACTTTCCCATTCGAATAAAACTCTGAACAATTTATTAGATTTATTTGAAGAAAATATTGGCACAATCACAACAATTTCACAATGCATCATAAAAGTTTTTAGAATTTAAAACAATTGATTTGTTGGATTTACATATATATAATTTATAGAATTCACAATAAGTTTTAGTTATTTATTAATTTAGCTTATTTTTTACAATATCAAAGTGCCATTTTGGCAAATTATTTTTACACACTATATTGTAATAAAAATATTTATTACCAAAATTATGCTGACCTTACCCGTCGAAAGATGAATCCAAAAAGAAGGAAGAAATGACAATTTAGCCACAATTATTTAATCTTTGTTAGGAGTAGGTTTTATAGCAGAATATAATATTATACCCCTTTTAACATAACAATAAAATTTCATTCATAAAAATGTCTTACTTTTGTTTTCTTCAACGTTTATACTTATGTGATTTATGGTTCTGAATTTTCGTGAAAAGGTTTCAACCTATTGTTATGTATCATTTTAGTTGAGTTTCCAATTTTAATTGAAGTATTTTCTGGTGAATTTATCCCTTGGACTTCGTAAGGACCTAGGACCAATACTTTGACAATTTAGAATTTCAAGCTTCATTTTTCAACCAAACTAGATCACCAACATTAAATGTAACTACTTTAGAATTTCGGTCGTAATAGACCTTTGATTTTGCTTTAGACTCAAGTAAGTTATTTTTAGCGATTTCAAATGATTGCTGAAATTTGAATCTGAGATCAAAGTAATTATCATCATAGTTGTACACCGTATCACGAGAATGGGTGATAGAACTAAGAAGCTGCAGTTTACATCCAAAAACAAGTTCGAATGGCATAAATTTCGTGGAAGAATGAGGAGTGGTATTATAACAGAATATAGTAAAAGGGACCCATGAATCCCAATTTAGTGGATCCTGAGTACTATAGTGGCGTATTTAACTTTTTTATTTTGAATAATTTAGCTATTCGTTTAAATAAATCACTCATGAAGTTCGACCCTTGATCAGTGAGAATCGATGACGGAATACCGAAAATACAAACAAAGTTTTCGACAAATGATCGAGCCACGGTCTCTGCCTCTTTGTTTGAAATAGGTACGGCTATTGAAAATTTTGTCAAATCGTCTTGCATTGTCAGTATGAATTTGTTATATGAATGAGATGTATTCAACGGACCAACAATATCCAAAAATAATTTTTCAAAGGGACCAGATGACGTAGTCGCAATTTTCATGGGCATTTTGTTCGAGATACCAGATTTATTAGTTTGGCAGGATTTGCAATTTCTTATTATCTTGGTGACTTGGCTTAACATATTTAGGAATTTAAAAACATTTTTTAGTTTATTGTAAATTCTATAAATGCCTTGATGACCTCCAAAGAGACTGTAATGAAATTCATCAATTACGGTTGCTATTTCAGATTGGTCCGTCAATTCAACGATATCTTTCTTATCGATCGACTGTTCGTTTTCCGAATTGTGCTTTTATCCTCAATAATAGATTGACGTAACGTTTGTGTACTAGTTAGAACATGGATATTGGTGTTTGTATCGGTTGTTTCTATTGGTATGCGGTTTAAACAATCAGCATTCGTGTTAAGTTTTCTTACTTTATGTACCATTTTAAATTGATTTTCGTCTAGTTTAATTCGCCAACGTGTGAGTTTTAAGGACGGATTGGTTATACTACATAACCTGACCAAAGGTTTATGATCGGTGACTACAACGAATTCTCGTCCATAAACGTATGGTCGAAAATGATTAACGGCTCAAACAACAGAAAGCAACTCCTTCTCGATAGCGGAGTAATTCTTTTCAGCTTTATTCAAAACACGGCTAGCAAAAACAATTGGCATATCCTTACCATCTATCTCTTGCGACAGTACAGCACCTATGGCCAAATTACTCGCATCACAAGTAACTGTAAATGGTTTTGGGTTTTGGGTAATCAGGTCGCGTTAATATTGGTGGAGAGCAAAGCACTGTTTTTAATTTGTTGAAGCTTTCTTCACAAAATGCATCCCATTTGTAAACTACATCTTTTTTTAAAAGATTAGTTAAAGGCTTCGCAATACTCGAAAAATTTGATATAAAACGTCGGTAGTATCCGGCGAATGCCAAAAAAGATTTAATTTCTTTAGCAGTTTTTGGAATTGGATATTTAGTAACTGCTGTTATTTTATTGGGGTCGGGTTTTATTCCTTCCGGCGTTATGACATGACCCAAATACGTGATTTCTTTACGAAGGAACTGACATTTAGATAGATTAACTTTCAAATTGTGGAAAAGAAAGCAATCAAAAACTTCTCGGATTTTCGAGTTATGTTCAGTTAATTTACATCCGTAGACAAGCACGTCGTCAAGGTAAACAAAACATTTGATACCATTAAGCCCACTTAACACACAATTTATAAGACGCTGAAAGGTCGCCGGAGCGCCTTTCAAACCGAAGGGCATTCTTGTGAACTGATAGTGCCCAAAAAGTGGTGCTAAAAGCAGTTTTCTCTCTGTCTAGTTTATCTAATGGTACCTGATGGTAACCGTCAGCTAAATCTAGTGTACTGAAGTATGAAGTTTTCCCAAGTTGATCTAGAATATCCGTGATATTCGGAGGAGGAAAACTGTCGCCTATCGTGATGTCGTTTAATTTACGATAATCGACAACGATGCGCCATTTCTTCTCATCCATATTCGATTTTTTCGGAATTACTAGTAGAGGGAAATTCTATGGTGATTTACTAGGCTCGATTATTTTATTTTTAAGCATGTTTGAAATTTGTGAATCTATCTCGAATCTTGGAGATTACGGTAACCGATATGGGCGAACAGTGATTGGACTACTATTAGCACTAGTTGGAATTTTGTGTGTAATAGTCTCGGTAACCGTTAATTTATCACCATAGGTAAAAGAAAAATGTCGTTATATTCCCGACATAATTGTATAATAGAAGATTTTTCTTCGGAACTCAAGTTTTCAGTATTGATACTGTTTTCTAATGTGCTTAGCCTATTCCCTAGGTAATCATTATGTGATTCAATTTGGTATAAGTTATAATTTTCTAAGGGATAAAGCGTAAGAGGAAGCTCGGTAAATTCATACGGTTCATCTGTAGTATTTGCAATGCTGGTATAAAAAAAATTAGTTTTACTTTTAATTAAGGAATTCCCAATGTAAATTCCTGGAATTATTTCTTTCGAACAACATAAATATTCCTTATTTTCTTTATTAAGGGAATTAATTTGAACCATCTTTTCAGATCTGGCCGGAATAAAGTTTAAAGTTTCAACTGGAATTTGGATTGAATTAGTCTGAAAATCAATGTAACATTTAAATTTGGATAGGAAGTCTTTTCCCAGTATGTCACAATATGATATCGGGAAATCATCCTTCACTATATGGAACCGATGGACGATTTGAGTTGAATTGGGTAGTTCAATTTTTGCATCACAGGCAGCCAGAGTTTCGATATGATCGTTTGAGATATCTTTTAGAAAAAATTTTAATTTAGGATGGCAAATAGTGTCTGATTTGATGAAACTTTTTTTGATTAGACATTATGTCAGCACCCGTATCTAATAATAAAAACAGTGTTGTACTATTAGCAATATCAAGTTTCAAATTAACATATTTTTTATCTAAGCTTGAATTTGTTAGTCAAATGGATTGGACGGTTGAACTTAACGAATTATTTGACTGAATTAATTAATTGAAATTTCGACACGTACCTATTTGAAGTTGCTGAACCGGACAAGTCGTGTCGTTCGTTATCGGTTCTTTTCCGTTTCCCGTTTGATTTGTTATGTTATTTAGATTGTTATTGGCGTTAGCTTTTCGTCGCTTAAAGGTACAAGTAAAGACTGGTTTAACAGGTTGATTGGATGTGTACGGTAATGTCTGACCTTGAGATGGAACATTGGAATTTCTGAATTGTCCCATAGTTGAGCTGGATGGCTGTGGACCTTGTGTTTTTGATGAACTAAAAAAATTAGGTTGATTAGAAAGTTGTCTAGGATACCTAAGATAACAAGTAGACGCTGTATGACCTAATTTGAAATATAACTGACATTTTACTTGTTGCTTAGAAGAATTGAAAGAATTTGTTTTTTGTCTGTGAAGTTGAAATGCTAATTCTTCCTCACAGGCTTTAGCTACAGATTATTTTAACTATAGGAAATCGACATGCTTTCACTACTAATTTTATGTGAGTATGGAGACCTTCTTGGAAAGCTCGCAAAGCGGTTTTAGAATTAATGCTTTTTATAACTTTCGCCCCGTCAATGCCTTCAGCGCTGATGCAAGCTTCGTTTAGTTTAGACACAATTTCTTGAACGCGACGGACATATTCCCAGATAGTTTCATCCCGCTTTTGAGACATATTAACGAGCTCCATTTGCAAGTGTTCACATGAATATAACTCTGAGAATTCGTTTTCTAAATCTGATTTCAAGTCGTCCCAAGAGGTATATTCATTGTACTTAAAAGTTTGCTCGAACGCTAAATCTAAAAGTTTTCATTTTAATAAGTCTAGAAAAGAATTAACATCCTTCTCGGCGGCTCTTTCATAAACTGAATCACAACAATAAGCAATAAAGTGTTGCAATTTAGTAGAATCACCGTCAAAAGAAGTGATTAATTTTATTGCTACTTCTAGTTTAAATGGCATGGTTGTTGATTGTTTTTGAAATTTAACTAATTTAAATGGTGAAGTTATTTGAGATATTTTACCAGTTTGTTTTGGAAGTTCACTAACACTAAGATTGAATACCTTTTCGGTTATCTGATCAATTAAAGAACCTCTTGTTAACATTGGTCACGATGTTGCATTTATATGATTGAAATTTTACATAATTATGGGAAGGACTATAACACGCAAATGCAAACAATTGAATTATAATTAGAAATTTCACCAACCTTTACATAAAAAATATGTTTCTTGTTTTTTTTTTTTAGATGTGGTATCCGAACTCAGCGTTGCCCAATTTCGGCAATATAAAGTGATGATCAACTAACGGTTGAATTGTTGACGCTGTTTTTGGTTGTTCTGATTATTAGATCCGCTTATGTTGTATTGTGATGAATCAATATTAATTTAGTTGAGTCATAAAATGTATCATATATCTTTCCCGCAATGTATATGGAACAGTTAAACTGTTGAGCGCATATTTCGATGGAAAATGATAGGCGCTATTATTTAAGTACAGTTATTTTATGATCTTTGGATTCATAAGTAAATGAGCCGCAAAACAAATTTTTTTTTTGTTTTTATATATTTTTTTGTTATGATTTTTGTTGTACTTGGATTTCATTTGTGGTATGTCATTTTAGCAAAAGTCAGCATAATTTATGAACGTTAGTTAAAGTTTAAAACAATTAGAAACTGTGGTATGGTAAAAAAATTGTTATGATTTGGTGCCAAATTTCAACAAATTCGGGTTATCTTATAAAATTAAATTAGTTTTCTTTATAGAACTGGGCGTAGTATATCATAGTTTTATTCGAATTATTTGAAAAATTTTATGTAAAGCTTCGCTATCACTTTGCATCAACAAAATTTGTTTTATTTTGTTATAGAATCCGTTAGCATTTTTCGACCGTGCGGGATCCCACCGCTGATATTGAAGCGCCCACTTTCCCATTCGAATAAATCACTCAACAATTTTTTAGATTTATTTATTTGAGGAAACTATTGGTACAATCACAATAATTTCACAACACACCATACAAATTTTTAGAATTTGAAACAATTGATTTGTTGGATTTATTCAAATATAATAATTTATAGAATTCACAATAAGTTGTTTATTAATTTAGCTTATTTTTACAATATCAAATTCACAATTATTTAATCTTTGTTAGAAGTAGGTTTTATAGCAGAATATAATATTGTACCAAATTTATAACACGATCAATGCTATAACCCCTTCGTACGAGTCGTCACATAACACTCCTTCGATTACTTGTTTAGCATTGATCAAGCCGGTTTGTAAGTACCATCGACATGGAGCGACATGTGATACTTTCGATTACATTTTGTGCATCTTATGTTTACCTTATAATTTTGAAATCGATGGTTGCTTCTCACACTACAGGTAAAGCATACCTTTTTCTCTGCCATTAAGCCACGACAAGCGGATACGTTTATACGTTCGTCCGTTTGTACGGTATTTTTGGTCACCAGTCAAAATACATTTTGTGACAATTATAAGATGTACTCTACGAATTTATATTTTGTTTATATGGGCATACATATACATGGATTTTCCAATTATGAGCGACAATTTTCTGAAATCCAAACTGATGCCAACAGGACATAAATAATCGAGTTCTAAGTAGAAATAGACGCCCTGAAGCCACTTTAAGGTATTTTGTTTGAAGATCTCTTATCGAAAAATGAGACAAATCATATTCACGTGTGAAAGCAATTTCATTCGATCTACTGCAACTTTCTCAAAGATTGATGGATGTTGGATCATATTGCTAACACAGTCATCATCAAAAATTTAACAGAAGTATACATGTTAAGTATTTGTCTCCTAGGCGGAGAAATATTATGTATTTGTAATGATAACGTAAATTGCTCCATGATTTCACTTCCACAATTTAAAGAGTGGCCGATCATCACAACTTTTTTATGGTATTTCCAATAGACTTTCCGGAAATAAAATAAACAAAATGTCTATCACAAAATAATAAAAAAAAATTTGTTTTTTACGTGAATCAGTTACATTCCTGAGAACTATAAATTGGTGACTAAACAAATAAACATAATATTATTAATATTGCAAGCAGATATATCCCATATCAACCTTTTACATTTATTCCACAGAATCGATTTGTACAAAAATAGCAACACGGTATTACTCTGGAATGTTCGATCATCATATTACATCGAATTATTTGTAAGCACTAATAATAACAAAAATCCGGGTCTATTCATGTCGGCTATAATATAATAAAATAAAATAATCATATATCATTATTGATTAATTAAAATAAGATCATCGTAAAAGGTCACCTATAATCTCCTCATTCGCGAGAAGATTATTATTGTTATTATCTTATTAAATAAATATATATTCATATATTGATATACGTACATATGTACATATGTACAAGTAGGTTTACAATAATAATAATTTTTTTTGATTTGATCATTAATTTTTCAAGATGAGATCGTTTATTAATTATTTGAAGCGATCACCATGTTATTTTTTTTTCCTAATGTTTTTGGACACCAATATAACCTTTACTTATTTTTATTATAAACAATTTTCTTATTATTATACGTCTTCAGTCGACTTTATGAACTTTAAGATTTGAAATTCAATTGAAATTCAAATTGAAACTGTTATTTCCAGTTTTGTTTTATATAATTTCGTCGTCTTTGCTAAAGTGCTGTTTTGTTGTTGCTGTTGCTGTTGTATATTTTGACAAGTGATCTTCACTTTAACGATGCAGAGTTTATGTACACTAGCGTGGTATAAATATAATATGTATATAAGAAAATAAAAGCTACTTTGCTTATTTTTACATATAATATGAATATTATGAATGAGATAATCTGAAAACGAGAAGACGTAGAAAAAATAATAGAAAGGAATGAAAAATAAATAAAAAATTACAAGTAACATCAACTATATGCAATCAAACATAAAACAAACACCTGTAATTTCAGGAAAAATTATTGTACTGACATCTGTTATTCGATAACAGAACAGAAATTTATACTCTGCTATTTTTATAACCTCTACGAATTAATTTTTAATTTAAAATTCATTTGACATTTGGAATGATCTATACGATGAGATGATCATATTGTCTATTCCCATGAAAACGCACCATAGTAATTCCATGGATGATGCAGAAATCAATTTTTTATAACAACAAAACTAATATTATTTTCCCATCAAATATAGGAAATTAAGATTAATCTTATTATTGTTATTGCTTTCTTCAATAACCTCCATTCCATATATTACTCATTCATTTCCTCATACATATGTACATGTTTTAAACTTAATGCATTAATCTAATATATATTATTCAATCGAAATATGTGTGTACACTGTACGTAAATACATATTACTCACAAATTAATTCCATTTAAAATCTAAGAAAGAATACCACAATAACAACAACAACAACAACAAAAGCATAGAAAATAAACCGCAAAAGAAGAAAACAAATTCCATCACATCGCCGAAAAAAACTAACAAACCAAATAAAAACAGAACGCAGACATTTGTGATAATCACTTAAGTCCATTCAACTGGAACAATTTCAATTCATCTGATTTCTTTTATTGAGTTTAATTCAATTTGATCGTATTTACTTAAATTAATCCACTAAAAATTAAAATAAAATAAAAAACTATGTACATAAGAAGCAGATCAAGAAAACAAAGAGAAACCAAATTAAATGCGAGATCTCTGATGAAAACCGAAACCAAAGTGTGTGGTTTTGTTGTGTTTTAATCTTTTTTGGTATTTTGTACAATATAAAAGACGCACGTGCTTTACAGATCAATCAATGATCCATTTAATCTTATTATGTACCTACTTGTCATGTCAATCTTGGTTTTCGGTGGTGGTGTTTTTTTTCTAGTAAATTAATTTTATGCGGTGATCAATTTTAATTCGACATGATCGCGATGAAATAATAACAGATATGTAAGTGCGTTACTTATTCGATAATGACATTTGCGCGAGGGTTGGGTGGCTGTAACATTTGTATTTTTGGATGTTTGGCATTTATTCATATCGATTATACAACTCGGTGGATTAATTGAATTTGAAACCCATTTGAAGTTATTTGCATTATAGAATCTACCGGAAAACTGTATTATCGATCCGTAATGAAACTGTAATTTCAGCGGCTGTCAAAATTTTGACAAATATTTTGTTCTAAATGAAAAAGAATTAAATTATTATTAAACATGATTAAAGTGAATACGGATACCGTAAGCCTTTATTTATACGGAATATGGCCGAAAGGTCGAATGTCGAAAGGGCGAAAGTGTAGAAAGGCCGAATGTGTAAAAATGCCGAATGTCGAAAGGCCGAAAGGTCGAATATCGAAAAACTGAATGTCGAAAAGCCGATTGTGTCGAAAGGCCAAATGTCGAATGCCGTTTGTGTCGAAATTTATTTTAATTTTTCTTCTTTTATGAACGAAAATTTTCAAAATTTTTATTTAAAATTAAAATGTTCTTACGCTTCTTTTTTGGTCATATAAATAAATTTTTTTTGAGTTGGCTACTTTCTCTAGAAAAATATACTACAGAAACTGAAAATCCCGAAAAAAATCCAGAAAACTAAAATCCAGAAACGTAATTATCAAAGTGCGGAACAAATTAAAATTAAAATTTATAAAATATCTATCGAATTAGACATTTTCCGTAAAGTTCTTATTATTTACGAAAATGGAAATTGCTTCGTCAACCTTGCAGAAACAGATCAAACGAATCGTATCGCTCATGTCGCTTCTACTAATAGTTGTACCACAAATGTTTCAAGTTATTTTGTGGTTTGCTTAATTCGTTGGGTTAGTATGGCATCGACGAATATATTAAATAGAATTCGACGAATATATTGAGCGAATTGCGGATTTAATAATTCGTAAATGCTTCGTCAACCTTGCAGACACAGATCAAAGGAATTCTATCGCTCGTATCGCTTCCACTGATAGATGTAGCACAAATGCGAAATGTGTCTGTCTTTGGACATTCGGCTTTTGACACATCCGGTCTTTTGACCAATACGGCATTTGGACATTCAGCCTTTCATTATAATTATTAACGCTAACGTTTTCAGATTTATTAAAAATGTTAGATTAAATAAGGCAAACTTTAAGGAATTGAAAAAAATTACCGCAGGTGGTCAAATCTTCATCGCTTTGTGAAAGTTGAATTTTTTTTAAGCTGACGCTGGATACCCGTTATTGGTTACGCTATACCGAAGTACGGGAGTAGACGCTCCAAAAAGTAGGTTTAATAAATCAAATAATTTCGCGTTATATGTATGTTAAATTTACTATTGCTTTGCGTGGAATGTGCTTGATCAATTGGTTTGTTAACCCGTCCGTTCCCTGAGATTTTGGATTTTTGAGTGAGACAATGGCTGTTATGGAATGAACAGTATTTTGAATAGAACTAATTGAATTGTTTATTATTTCTTTAATGACACAATCAATATTAGGATTAATTTTGTTATATTGACAATGGATTTGCGCAAAGTGATTTGCAAAAGCGTTTGATTTTTCTAGATTAGTAATTAAAGTGATGGAGTTATTTTAAGCGTCTACGTCTTCTATTGCAGGTATTTTTTGTTTTCCTTTGTCTAGTAATCTTTAAATTGAACAGTCTTTTCTTATGTGATTTTGTTGTTGCTATGCTGGATATAAATTTAGAAAATCGCTCAATTCTAAGATTATTTAACTCATAAATAACTGATTTGATTAATTGGTTAACAATATTTTTCAGTGCTGGATTTTTAGTATGCTGCCATTGTCTTCGTAAATAGTTTTTAGTTTTTGTTAGCTGTTTCAATTCTTCTGGAAGGATTTTAGTGTATTGTTATTTATATTAAACCGTGGTAGTTTTGGTATGACAATATTTGCGGCGTCCTTTACAGTTTTACTCAGATAGGCCAAAGCGGTATATCAACATCATCCTTTGCTGATAATTTATTTAAGTTGCTATTGTAGCTTAGGTATATTTTATTATTAATTATGCGTTTTTATGCCAGCCAGTTATTTTTTCTATAATCCAATTAAATATTTGATTCTTCGGTAGTTTGGTATTCCAACATACTGACAGTGAATTTGACCGGTAGATGATCTGAACTGAGTTCGTTTAATGCCTGCATATTGCAAACCAATTCATAATGATTCGACAAAAGTAGCTCTAAGGTAGATGGGTGTTTAGATTTTTTGGAATAGTGTGTTGGATCGGATGGATGAAGAAAATAATGTTTAATAGTTGATTCAAATTGAAGTATTTTACCTGCCTTATTTCCTCTAAAACAGTTCCATACCTGAGTCTTTGCATTTAGATCACACCCTATAAAAAATGGATCTGAAATATTCTTAAGAAGTCCAGTTTTATTGTATAGCTTAATAATTTTAAGGTTAAATGACGATACTAATTTATGTTTTAATGCTGTTCTTATCAGAATACATACACCACCATGCCCATATAAGCATATACCTCTAGGATTGGGTTTGCCTGGTCTATCTAGTCCGTATACAGCAAATTCAGAATCGTAAATAGATTGTGTATCTAATAACCAAATTTCTATTATAAGACAAATATCAATATTACGTATTACTTTTAAGAAATTCAATCAATTCAATAAACTTCAGCTTTATGCTTTGGGCATGTTAGTATTGAGTTACAATTTCTTTAACTAAATCAGTTATTTCATTAATTGAAAATAAATGTTTACGATCATCATTTATTAAATTTTGTGTTATTTGCAGGCCTTGCAGTACAAAAACTTGTATCCAAGCGGTATGCATTAGCGTCTATTTTGGGGGATTTAAACCAGGATATCTATGTTTATGATTTACGTCTTGGTAATTGTGAGACATAATTTTAGATGGATTTAAATCTCTATTTATTTATCTCTATTATTTATCTCTCTTCTAACAGAATGTAAACATTGCAGTTAGCACAATGGTGGTTAGTCGTTTTACAGTACAGTTTCAAATTTTCTATGTTTGCTTCCTGAATAGATCGCTTATGGGGAACCCCGAGCTTACTACTGCTTTTAATCCATCCACAGCATCCCTTAAAGAAACGAGCTAAATTACCACACTCTTATATTTACCACTACCAGTGCATTTAGGCTGTCTTTAACATATTTCGTGCCAGTTTTTCCTTAGGGAGGATTTGAAGTCACTTTAACTTAAATTAAAAATTGATTTATTCCATTATGCAACTCCTTAAACGAGACCCTCAAACATTTTTCCATTCTGCGCTCATTTTGCAACGTTCCCCAAAATAACAAAACTACCTGTGGACTCGCTTTAGTGAAATTTGTCGCTATGTTTCGTTGCTCTTTCATCAAACTCACCATCTTCTCAAATTGAGCTCGATTCCTTGCTCGTATACTTGAAGAAAAAAACAAATGATTGTGATTTAAACATTTTCTCTGTGTACAAAGTTTTCACCAAATCACCAAAAATAATAATTCTAATTTCAAATTTTCAAGAAGCAAAATTCAAAACATTATTTATTAAAATGAAAAATTCTGCTGTATATAAAATACAATTTATTTTATTAAATTAATGTTTACTACGATTTTTCCCAAAAAATCTAATTTAGTTACATTTTGACGCCTTTTGAATGCGCTCCCCACTCCCAAATCTGTTAATTTCATTTTTCGACACTATCAATTCCTTCTGTAATTCATTTATGATGTTGTAGAGTCCAGATTTCGTTTTACCAACAATTAATTTCAGCCGTCGATGCCATGCTTCGGTTGAATTTTGCGTCCGTGGAAAACTTTCGTTTGCTGCATCTGCCCAAAGCTCAGGGCTATATAGTGGCTTCCTTCCTACTTTATTGCCAGACATATAAATTTTATTTGAACTGCACTCTGCTAGTTATTTAGCGTCGGACTCGGTTGGCAAATTTTGTATGTTTGCTTCATGAATAGTACGCTTACGGGGAACCCCGAACTTGCTATTGTTTTTTAGTTCAGCATCCCTTAAGGAAACAGTGCATTTAAGGATTTGAAGTCACTCTAAACCTTAAATTAAAAATTTATTTGTTCCATTACGCAACTCTTTAAACCAGACCTTCAAACGTTTTTCCATTCTGCGCATTCATCTATCATCGGTTATAAATAATATAATTTAAGTTTAGTCGCTTTTCGAAATTTAGTTACGCAACTTCAAGGAATATTTAGCCGATATACCAACGACGAGGACTGAAAGTTTAATATAATATCTCACAAATTACCATTTCAATACCTTTTAAACTTAAAAGATATAATAATATATCAATAATATGTTAATTTCGGTATATTCCTACTATTCGTCGTCGGTAGATTATTCAACTTCACGGTTTGTGTTGCACCTCATTTGAGCGAAACGTTGACAATTTTTCGTGAAAATTATGTAAAGCTAAATCAATTATAAGAATAAATCTATTAGATCTCGTTTTTTGTACACTAGTTTTTACTTTTTCACTGTAGCATAATGTTAGACCACTTAACTTAAATCGTTCAAGACACGTTTCTTTATGTTAAGGATTTTAAAAGGTTCTTTATCGTTCAATGTATATTTTTAGTCCCAAATTCTTTTGTGTGTCGTAACCATTTGACGTCTTTCCATACATTTCGCCATTCTAATTTTATTTGTCGTGTTCTTAATGGTAAAGAGCGTCATTTCTTGGTTGAAAACAGTAAAGAAAACTGCTACTTTTTTCCTTAGCAACACATTTCTCGTATAAATATTAAACGTTGCGTCAGAAGAAGATGCTACTGACTCTAAATCAGAAACTGATAAAGACGTGGAAACCCTTTCGCTTGATGCTGCAGTCGACAGGAAATTGCTTTAGAAGAAGATTGTTCACCATCGTCGTTGTGTTGGCCATGGAAATTGCCACTTGAATTCGAAGGTTGCTCATCAACGTTACAGTGACCATTAAAAATTCTTCTTGAAGCCTTTACTTTTTTCTCGATGCTCTCCTCACCATAGCTTTCGGCGACTTTACTTGAACGCCATCATCCATGTCTTTCCAGAATTTCGATAGTAGCCCCGTTGTGCGCAAGTAAAGTCGCAGAGGTCCTTCGGAAACAATGTCCGGTATAACTACTGGTATTTGGCAGTTCTAAATACTTTACAATTTTTCTGGGCATACTGTAGAACGTATTAATATCAACCAGCTGCACAATTCATTCGCCATAAAAAAACTACGATGGTCAATAATCCGTCCATCTTCCGAAATAACTGTAAAGACACGTTTTTTCTTTGTTTTTGTGTCGTGGAATGTAGCCGTAATATTACGACATTAGATGCAGGATCTTCTATGTCGTCGACTTTCAACATACGTAGCTTATCATTGCGACATCCTCCATGAAGGGCAACATGAAAAAAAAAAAATGAATCATCCGGATGAAAGGAATCATCGGGAGCATTGGCTAAAAATGTGTTCACATCACTCATGGTAAAACCTTCGATTTTTTTGCAATATATATCCATCATTTTCACGTTTTAAGTAAGCAAGTAATTTTGTTTACTGAGAAATGTCCACATGTTCATTTAATATTTGCAATATCTTCATTATTATTTTCGTTCACTTTCTTTTCCACTCTCCACCGAGAAAATAACTCGTAGGATATTTTTCATATTTCTTTCTAGACTTTGTGGGGAGTAAGTTTAAGGTAGCTTCCGAAACTGCTTTTAAAATATCAGGAAAACCCTCATTGTTATTTATTTGCTTACTGCGGTTGTAATGTACACGCTATATGCATACATACTTAGATCCAAACTGGATCTACCTTTTTCATTTTAAAAATTACCGGATTTATCACTTAATTTACGAAAAACTATAGCATATGCTACGGGTAAGAAAAGTGATTTACCATGCTCGTATTTACCATTACACTCGCTGGAAAACTATCACTTTCCTTTACTTGTGGAACAATCTACTATTTTCATCACTACTGCAAAATTAAAAAAATCATATTGTGTCCGCGAATTTAGTTTTTGTATTAAGACACTGAATAAATTGCGACCAATCTCGCGGATGATTAATTTTGAATAATGTAGTGCTCGATAGTGTCTTGGTCCGCATCGCATGCTCCATGTGAGTATGCCCTGGCTCCAAAAACTTATGATATTTTTGTTTTAATTGTCCAATACAGAAAGGTGGAACATTGCAGGTACAAAGATTTTTGTTTTGGTCAGCACACGAGTCTGAATAAAACAGTATTTGCTCAGTATTTGATGGTATGTTTTCTGAGATGTTGAAACATGCAGAAATCTATTTCGTTCCCCCTCGCCGTGTTATAGTTTCGTTCCACAAAAAACAATATGGAACACTCACAGTTATGGACAACGCAGTTATGGACAGTTAGGTTAAATGTACAGTATAAAAAAGAGGAAGTTTGGAGGCAGGAGTAATCATAGGTTGATTAGCAGCTAGCAGCCTTAGATTAATCTCATCCAATAACTTGTCTTTTGATTTGGGGTTTTTAAATTTGCTGTAGCGTAAGTCTCTTAATTCGTAAATTTTACTGAGTGTTAAATCTGCTTAAAAAGATATGTGTGAGCTGATCTCTTACAAGAGTAAGTGCGGTGACGTTCATAAGCGGGAAGCAACCATGAACCCCTGTTCATATGTTATACATTTTGCAACCTCAAAATTTCGATAAAACTTGATTACAGAAAAAAACACAATTATTTAAGGTTGAACAAGAAATTCAAATTGGAAACGTTAAATATCTTCAAATGAAGTGCTTTTATCACGCTTCTAAACATCGGTCTTGCTTTGCTATATTTTTCATTTTCCTAAAATATATGTGCTACTGTCACAAAATTCACGGAAATGTAACCAATTTTGTTGCTTAATTCATTATAATTTACATACTAACATAATTAAAATATTCATTAAGTAATTTGGCTTTTTGGATTTCCATCGTGTGTTTTCTTTTTAGCAAATTGATAGAATAACTTAGACAAAATCCGAACCACAAAATGATTAGTGGTCGTAAAAAATATGCAATGTGGGACGATTTTTTTGAGTGGAAAATTGCAGGTATATGCAAGCTCTGCAAGTCTATGCAAGTTCGTCCACCAACGGCAACGAAGGAAAGACACAAATAAAAATAGTAATACATATTGATCAATTCGTAGTAAACACAACCAAGAAAAAAAAGAAATGTTCGCTGAGCAAGTCGCTCGATTTTGTTCCGCGACGCACATAATTTAAAAAATTGTGTAACCTTTTGCATCCGCCATATATTCCATCTGATGAAAAACAATTAGGAAATAAACTGTTAGATAAAGTTTTTTCAATTGACAAAGCAAAGTGGCATGAAAGTCTAAAAAATTAAGTTGTGTGTTTAACATTGGAGCAATATGAACAATAATTCGTTATTCGTGCCTGTGTAGTAAAGAAAAGTGGTTTTGTTGATCTTGTCGATACGATTGACACTTAAGGCCATAAACTTGATTCAGAATATCTAAAAGATTTGGCAATAACAATGTGTGGCGAAGCTGAAACGAGGTACGAATATAAAATACGAAGTCTCGTGACATATAATGCTAGCCACCAGTGGCGGAACTTCATATTTTGGGCCCCCGAAGGAGTAAATCCATAAAGTTTTATTTCAAAACCAAACAAATAATAAAACAACATTTAGTTCACAATAAAATTCATTTAATAACTAGTTCGTCTGGATTTCCTTTCAGCAACATTTTTTATAATGTCATCTGTATCCATTTTTTGCACTATTACTGCTTCAATTGAAAGAGTTGCTTAATTAGAAAGTCTTTTTTATGCATTGTATTACGGAGATAACTTTTAATTATTTTCAATTTTGAAAAGGATCTTTCGGCGTCAGCTGCAGTTACAGGCGAAGTTAAAAATAACAATTATGCAGTCACGACTTCCGTAAAACTGGATGCCAATGTAGAGTTTTCAATTAAAAGAGAATGCAATAATTGTTTTATATTGTTCATTTAGTTGCTCCCGGATGCAACTATTTTTCATCATTAATATAATTTCCAATGTAAATTAGCTAGTGACAAATCTGTGCTGCGTCTACGCTTGTCTTTAAAGATAGAATTTATATTAAAATCCTTTGATATTTGACATGCATCATTTTTAAACTGCTCAAAATTAAGTCTGGATTTTTTAAATATTTTCCAAACATTTAGTAATATACAGATAGCTTGAGAGAGATCGATGTCTGCTGATTGTAATATTTCGATGCATGATCTAATTCTCCCAAGCTTTTATCAAGAAAAACTAAAATATTAATAAATTCAAAATCTTCCATTTTAGAAATAATTTAATTGGCTTCGTCGCGCTCTTCTTTTTTTTACTCTTCATCCATATTTCATTGCACGCTTTAGTTATATCTCCGAATCGCAATTTAACCGCCACAATTGATTTGGATCTCGATGACCACCGTGTTGGATTTAGTATTTTCAATGTGCCAGCCGTCTCTCCTTTTATTGAACCCAAAATGTCCCACCGATGTACATATGGTATATACTTAATCCAAAAAATATGTATATTTGTTGAAAAGTTGTAAAAAACACATCGATTTCTGGTACACCTTTTACTGCATCATTTATAATGAGGTTAAGGTTATGGGCAGCACAATGAACATATATTGCATTACTTTCCAATTCCTTCCCCCAATAAACGACTCTTTAATACCAAAAGATATAGGATTACCCCGTTCATCCTTTTCTATCTGAACATATTTGATCAATGTTGATAATTGATCATCTTTGGACACGTCCTGTGTAGTATCAGAGCCTTCTAGAGTATAGAGCCATAATCATTATGACGTATTTTTTAGAAGCTTTTTTAGTGGTATAACTTTTCACTGATTTCCATAGGAATCCATAGTAAAAATGGTGTTTTTTAGCTTCAAGTTTTACAATGAAAAAAGCAAAAATGTTACAAAATATTTATACAAAAGTGTTCTACATAACTTTAGCAGCAATATACATGCAGGGTTTATTGGTATTAAGTAAATATTAATTACAGAAATATTAAAATTTAATTATTTCTAAAATATATTTTTCGAACTTTCATTTTGAAAAATACATCAAAGTTGGCTCTGTCGAATTAAAATAATACTTGCTAAATTTATCTTTAGTTTTACTAGTGTACGTTAGATGTCTCAGATTTATACAGAAAAATACGAAAAAAAATTGTTTAATCACAAAATTATGACACGTTCTTAATATTTTGAGAATTTGTTTTGCTTTTCCTACAATTTTTGCACTTGAAATTTCTCCAGGTGGCAATTTTTGGTACGATTTTACAAAAAAAAAAATTCTGGCATCACTGCCATCTATGTAATGTATATTGGCTTAATGCACACGATTTGTAGTAAGCTTTCTTTTTAATTTGACCAGAATGCTGTTGTTGTGAATTTTTTTTATATTTTGGTTTAAATAAATCAATTATTACAAGAAAATGAAAACGATTTACTTAAACGACATTTATATATGTTGAAATTTAAACATTTATGAAAATATTTCAGAAATTATAATTAAGAATTTGCAACGTTTTCATTTACAAATTTGTCTTTGGAAAAAAAGTGATTTCCCATATGCTTTATGTGTTTTACTATGAAAAGTTTGGTTTTTTCCTCATTTCTAATTCCCTTATAAAAGATTCGTTTTTTAGAATATGGCTTGTATAATCAAGGTTGCTTTGGTAGTATCAAAGCAACCTTGATTATACAAGCCATAATCTAAAAAACGAAGCTTTTATAAGGGAATTAGAAACGAAGAAAAACCGAAAATTTCCATAGTAAAACGCATAAAACATATGGGAAATCACTTTTTTTCCAAAGACAAATTTGTAAATGAAAACGTTACCAATTCTCTATTATGATTTCTGAAATATTTTCATAAATGTTAGAATTTCAACATATATGAATATCGTTTAAGTAAATCGTTTTCATTTCCTTGTAATAATTGATTTATTTAAACCAAAATATAAAAAATATTCCAAATTGATAAATATTTTATAAGAAGAGGAGAAATTGTTAAGAGTTTGCAATTCAGTTTCGATCTGCGAGCATGTGAAAAATAAATCATCTTTCAGTACATCTCATCAGGCTATAGCGACTGAACTGCTAATTTATTACACTGATTTTTTCCTATATATAGGAATCAACCGTGCACTTGTAGTATTAGCGAATTTTTACATTCCCCTTTCTAAACTTTTAACAATTTCAATGTTATTGTATTTAACGCATACATGCGGTTACTATGTTCAAACTTTAAATTATTTTGGTATATTCCAAATTGATAAATATTTTATAAGAAGAGGAGAAATTGTTAAGAGTTTGCAATTCAGTTTCGATCTGCGAGCATGTGAAAAATAAATCATCTTTCAGTACATCTCATCAGGCTATAGCGACTGAACTGCTAATTTATTACACTGATTTTTTCCTATATATAGGAATCAACCGTGCACTTGTAGTATTAGCGAATTTTTACATTCCCCTTTCTAAACTTTTAACAATTTCAATGTTATTGTATTTAACGCATACATGCGGTTACTATGTTCAAACTTTAAATTATTTTGGTATATTCCAAATTGATAAATATTTTATAAGAAGAGGAGAAATTGTTAAGAGTTTGCAATTCAGTTTCGATCTGCGAGCATGTGAAAAATAAATCATCTTTCAGTACATCTCATCAGGCTATAGCGACTGAACTGCTAATTTATTATACTGATTTTTTCCTATATATAGGAATCAACCGTGCACTTGTAGTATTAGCGAATTTTTACATTCCCCTTTCTAAACTTTTAACAATTTCAATGTTATTGTATTTAACGCATACATGCGGTTACTATGTTCAAACTTTAAATTATTTTGGTATATTCCAAATTGATAAATATTTTATAAGAAGAGGAGAAATTGTTAAGAGTTTGCAATTCAGTTTCGATCTGCGAGCATGTGAAAAATAAATCATCTTTCAGTACATCTCATCAGGCTATAGCGACTGAACTGCTAATTTATTACACTGATTTTTTCTATATATAGGAATCAACCGTGCACTTGTAGTATTAGCGAATTTTTACATTCCCCTTTCTAAACTTTTAACAATTTCAATGTTATTGTATTTAACGCATACATGCGGTTACTATGTTCAAACTTTAAATTATTTTGGTATATTATTAACTTTAAATTATTTTGGAATGTAAAAATTCGCTAATACTACAAGTGCACGGTTGATTCCTATATATAGGAAAAAATCAGTGTAATAAATTAGCAGTTCAGTCGCTATAGCCTGATGAGATGTACTGAAAGATGATTTATTTTTCACATGCTCGCAGATCGAAACTGAATTGCAAACTCTTAACAATTTCTCCTCTTCTTATAAAATATTTATCAATTTGGAATATACCAAAATAATTTAAAGTTTGAACATAGTAACCGCATGTATGCGTTAAATACAATAACATTGAAATTGTTAAAAGTTTAGAAAGGGGAATGTAAAAATTCGCTAATACTACAAGTGCACGGTTGATTCCTATATATAGGAAAAAATCAGTGTAATAAATTAGCAGTTCAGTCGCTATAGCCTGATGAGATGTACTGAAAGATGATTTATTTTTCACATGCTCGCAGATCGAAACTGAATTGCAAACTCTTAACAATTTCTCCTCTTCTTATAAAATATTTATCAATTTGGAATATACCAAAATAATTTAAAGTTTGAACATAGTAACCGCATGTATGCGTTAAATACAATAACATTGAAATTGTTAAAAGTTTAGAAAGGGGAATGTAAAAATTCGCTAATACTACAAGTGCACGGTTGATTCCTATATATAGGAAAAAATCAGTGTAATAAATTAGCAGTTCAGTCGCTATAGCCTGATGAGATGTACTGAAAGATGATTTATTTTTCACATGCTCGCAGATCGAAACTGAATTGCAAACTCTTAACAATTTCTCCTCTTCTTATAAAATATTTATCAATTTGGAATATACCAAAATAATTTAAAGTTTGAACATAGTAACCGCATGTATGCGTTAAATACAATAACATTGAAATTGTTAAAAGTTTAGAAAGGGGAATGTAAAAATTCGCTAATACTACAAGTGCACGGTTGATTCCTATATATAGGAAAAAATCAGTGTAATAAATTAGCAGTTCAGTCGCTATAGCCTGATGAGATGTACTGAAAGATGATTTATTTTTCACATGCTCGCAGATCGAAACTGAATTGCAAACTCTTAACAATTTCTCCTCTTCTTATATAAAAAATAGTTCATAACAACAGCATTCTGGTCAAATTAAAAAGAAAGCTTACTACAAATCGTGTGCCTTAAGTCAATATACATAGATGGCAGTGGGCAGTAAACATTTTGAAAAATCGTACCAAAAATGGCCACTTGGGGAAATTTCAGTTCAAAAGTTGTAGGAAAATCAAAACAAATTCACAAAATATTTAAGAACTTGTCATAATTTTGTGATTAAATAATCTTTTTCGTATTTTTCTGTATAAATCTGAGACATCTAGCGTACACTAGTAAAACTAAAGATAAATTTAGCAAGTATTATTTTAATTCGACAGAGCCAACTTTGATGTATTTTTCAAAATGAAAGTTCGAAAAATATACTTTAGAAATAAATTAATTTTAATATTTCTGCAATTAATATTTACTTAATACCAATATAGCCTTCCTGTATATTGCTGCTAAATATATGTAGAACACTTTTGTATAAAAATTTTGTAACATTTTTGCTTTTTTCATTGGAAAACTTGAAGCTAAAAACACCATTTTTACTATGGATTCCTATGGAAATCAGTGAAAAGTTATACCACTAAAAAAGCTTCGAAAAGTTACGTCATAATGATTATGGCTCTATACTCTAGAAGGCTCTGGTATTATCCATAATAATTGAAACAAATTTAGCGCCTTTGATTTCTGCCGAAATTATATTATTTACGTTAGTTGCTAGACAATCGATGATTTCATTTTGAATCGAGTGTATATCATGGTATACCTTAAGGCTGTATGGTACTCATTTTACCAAAATAAGGTTATCGTAAAAATCAATTTGTGGCTACAAATGTTTATCAATTAACAAATTTTTTTTTTTATTGACAAAGTTTAAGGTATTTTTGAGGGATTAATACAGGATTATTTCAAAATTATTTATAGTTTATCCGTAATCAAAATTCAAAGTTGACGAAATTTTGGATAATGGTGCTTACGGAAAATTCAATTTTCTTAAGTTTTTCTCGCTAAACCATGTATATCTTTTATATTGACCTATGCAGAAAGATATTTTTAAGGGATTAATTCACGATTATAAAGATTAGTATCAAAATAAGAAAGATACAATCAAAATACTAAGAATATCGATATATTTATCGATACGAAAAAATTCAGTATCGATAAATACATTTTTTATTGTCAGAAAGGGGTATGATCTCGGCTAAGTTTTGATTTGCTTTTACTCTACGAGATGGCTAACCCCAAAAAATGGTAAATGTCCAGGATCTTATCGTTTTATAATAAATTATATATTTTAGCATAATGAGTTGCTATAGAAACAACGAAAATAAATAACCGAAATAGTGTATAATTTTATTCTTGAAGAAAGGGATATTAGCAAAGTCGACATACAGTTATATTTATTTTACATCAAAATAAAACAAAAATACAAAACGATATTTTTCTTTATTATAGACACAGTTTAGACGCATTTTTGGACATTTAAATATCGATACCAAAACAGAATTTTTTTTTTAGTACCATACAGCCTTAAGGCTGGGCCACAACCTGTTGTAATACTGCATCATATTTTGTCATTAATTTTAGGGTTGATAAGAAGTTTCCATTATAAATGCTATAAATCTTCACGATGTCCTCGAAACGCAAGAGAAGATTTTGCTAGAATTAAGGTGATATTAATCATGCGTTCTAACTTGGTTCCAAAATTTCATTTCAGACGATATTTGATTTTCTGACAATTTATCTATGACATCATTTTTTCTCCATTGCTCATAAATAAAACTAATATGGGCATCGGATTTGGAGTGCACTTTAATTTTTTTTGATAGACCATGCAGATTTATTATTAGAAATAGTCAGAAAACTTCGCAATAAACACAATTTTTCCTTAGTGAATATAGCATAACAATAATAATATGTTTTCATGCCCAGATTTGCTATAATTGCTATAAACAGATTCTGAAAATCGTCGATCTTTATCATCGAACGGAAATGGACCCGTAGGACGGCATGGTCCGTAATTTACTATGGCCCTTCTTAAATCGTTATCAACTTTAATTTCTTTATATAGGACAAAGTCAGTGGGATTAGTTTTCAGAAAAATTTCATTAATGTCGAATTTATTAGTAGTTGTTTCATTAATGTTTATGCCTTGGTCACTACCTTCGGTCTCAGTTAGTTCCACGTTTATTAAATTTCTGGAATTTTCTTGATCTTCAGCATTTTCTGATTCTTCACTCTTGGTAGTATTTGATGGACTAGAAACGATGTAATCTTTGGAAACTTCTCCTTGATAAATTTTGCGGTCAAATTTTTCCTTTTACGTTTGGCGAATCCAATAGTGGAACTTGGTTGTGCTTGTGGTTGACTCATACTAGAGAAATAACTGTTATTATTACCATCGTCCTGTCAATTTGAATTTTTAAATAAGTTTACCTAGTTTGGTACACTTTTGTCTTAATATTACAATTATAGATAATAATTAACTGTTCGTTATCACATACTACTTAAATTAACAATTTGCAAAATTAATTTATCTGTGAGACTTACTTAAATAGATTTTGCGATTCTAGGTATATGTATAACTAAACGAAATGTGAAATAGGTAAATAAATTACTTATTAGTACTCAAATATTTATCAACAAACTGCCAAAAACACATACCTGATATCAATCTTTGTAATCGGAATTAAGTGTTCAACATTAAACAGGTCAATTAATATTTTTAATCCGACATCAAAAATTTTGAATTTGCATATCGACGGCTACAAAGCATTACCGTGTATCTACAAAATTTCTCAAAATCGTTTTATTGGGTTATCGGTAAGAAAATTAGTGCTTGCTGCCTTTTTCAATTAAATTTGTGACCATAAAACGTTCAAACGTGAACAATCACTCAATTTTGGTAGTTCATTGTGGAGTATATTCATTGCAAATGCGATCGGTTTTTCTCCACTCTTCATGCCACTGCAACTTTCAGCTCTGCTATCGAATCTGGTGCGAGATTTCTAGTTCTATATGGCGATTTAGAATTTCCCGTCCGTGTTCGACCGGATTAAGATCCGGACTCATTGATGGCCACATAAATGCACGAATGCCGATATCTTGGAAATATTGTCATTCCGTTGCAGATATACGTAAACTGGAGCGTTATCATGCATTAACGCAAAACTGTCATAACGTATGCCCACATATGGCAAAACGTGATCGCCAAGAATGTTTTGAACATACCAGTCTGTATTTATCCTCAAACCAATCTCCACCAGCCCCGTACGGTCCTTCCAACCCAAAACATTATTGAACCTCCACCAAAGCTTACAGTTTTCACCATGTTACACGGTCCGTAGCGTTCTCCAACTCTTCTGTTTACGTCCATCTGGTTTCCATAGTTGGATTCTGGTTTCATCTGAAAACGTAACCGTGGCCCAATGATCAGTTCCCAAATTATTATAAGTATGAGCAAATTATAAACGGCTAAATTTGTGGCGGGAAGAACCGTGGATTTTTTACGGGCTGTTTTTGGAGTTAGGCTAACTTCTTTTAATCTTCGTCTAATTGTTCTGGCACTAATATTCACTTGGCGTGCACTAAGTAACTCATTTTTGAGTTGAATAGAAGTACGCTTTCGATCACTTAACGAGTTCATTTTTAAAAATCAGTCGTCATGCGTGGTTGTGCACCTTTTATATCCTTGTCCAGGCTTTCTTTTATATACTCTGAGGTCTCACGATATCGTTTAAGTATTCGTGAAACCGAAGACGGGTTCATTCTTAATTTTCGTGCGACTGGTACTTGAATATAATCTTCCTGATACTATATATGACAACTTTAACCGCGGTACTGCATTTACAAATAATTGATATGCAATGGAACAAAAGGCGATCGTTCCGTTGGATTTCAAACACAATCCACTTTTGATTAAGCATTTTTGAAAAATTTAATTGATTGGCTTGCAGTAGACTTTATTCCAGGTGGTTTCTGATAAAACTATAAATGTGCTATCATTTGACACTAGTAGTATTAAAATTGACCAGCGCGATGTTTTTTTATTACAAAAAAAATTGTTAATTTTGTCCACGCTTAACGTAACGGTTCAACCAAGTCGTAATTCGTGAGATCTGAGCATGTGTTGTGATCCTTCCATTTTATATACAAAATTACTTCGGTCTAAAACGACCAAAGTATTAAAATCCTGTCAAAAATGACGAAAAATTTGGTTGGTCCAAAACCACTTTTCTCGACGTTTTGAAAATCCCTGAGTCTGAAAATGCAAAAAAAAAAATGTCCGCCCGTCTGTCTGGATGTCTCTGTGTCTGGACCCATGGTATCTCGAGAACGGCTTGCCCGATTTTGAATTTTTTTTCGCAAATCTGTTTCTATGGTCAAGGCGGAGATTTGAAAAGCTTTTAGAGACTGTACGTCAAGAGGGTGGGGTACCTGCCATACGAATTGATCCAAAATACCTGGTTTTATAAATATTTACGATTTTTTTATGTATGCTGGTTTGATTATTATTGAATTGGGCATTGAATTGGAAATTGATCTGAAGGTTAAGTTAGGGGTAAATTTGAGGGTTGAGTTGAAGTTGAGTTGGAGTTGAGTTGGGGTTGCATTAGGATGTAGTGAGTAGTTCACAAATTTTTTATATGATGGAACTTGCGCTAGCCTATTTATCAACCGATTATTATGAAATTTGACATGTGTGTCGGAAATGGGAATCTAAAATGATTTTTGGATAAAGTTCTGGAATATAGCCAAGTATGATGGAACTTGGCTATTTCTCAACCGATTTCGATGAAATTCGACATGTATATTGGAAATGGGAATCTAAAATGTTTTTTGGATGAAGTTCTGGAAAATGGCCAAGTAGGTGGCACTTACCCATTTCTCAACCGATTATGATGAAATTTGACATGTGTGTTGGAAATGTGATTCTGAAACGAGGTTTGGATGCAGTTCTGGAGTGTGGCCAAGTATGAAGGAACTTGCCCATTTCTCAACCGATTATGATGAAATTCGACATATGCGTTGAAATTGGGATTCTAAAATGTTGTTTGGATGAAGTTCTGAAATATGGCCAAGTAGGTGGAACTTGCCCATTTCTAAACCGATTTTGATGAAATTCGACATGTGTGTTGGAAATGGGATTCTAACATGTTTTTTGGATGAAGTTTTGGAATAAGGCCAAGTATGATGAAACTGGCCCATTTCTCAATCGATTTTGATGAAATTTGATATGTGTATTGGAAATGGGATTCTAAAATGAGTTTTGGATGAAATTCTGGAGTAGGATGGAACTTTGCAATTCCTTAATGGGGTATCATCAAATTTGAGATGGGTGTTGGGAATGGAATTCTAAAAAAATTGTTTGATAAAGTTTTGGAATAAGGCCAAGTAGGATGGAACTTAGTTATTGCTTACCCGATTATGATGAAATATGACATGTGCGTTGTAAATGGGATTCTAAAATGATTTTTGGTTAACATTCTAGAATATGGTCAGTTACACGGTTAGAAATATCAGTATAATTTTGTATACTACTTTCGGTATAAAGTTCTAAAATACGATTTTTCGTGTTGTATTGGATTCCAGTACCCCTGCTACTAAAGCTTTTGACCGGTTTGGCTGTTGTTGTATATGTATAAGTGAATATATGTTAGTTAAAATAGAAATCAGTATGTACTGTCAAAACTGTCACACCAACTTTATAACACAGGCGACAGGTGAAGACTGAAAAGACCGAAGTTCTGATCACCTCGTGAGGTTTCAGTCCTTTATATTTTCGTCATTGAGATCAAATCTATAGTCATAAGTGCCTCTTTCCTTTTTCTTCATTTATATAGTTGGCATCATCGGACACTGTTTAACTCAATTTTCTCGCACTGTCCTCGTAGCTCTAATTTTTTTGTTTTCTCAAATAAATCATTGAGTACGACCGTGATAAAATAGTTGTCGAAAAAAACTATATGGTTTGGGGGATTCGGTACTTGTGCCAATAAATCAATAACGACTCTTTAGAGGTCTCGATTCGTCTGTTGGTTTTCCGCAATAAACATCAAAATCGTAACAGTATCCACTCGAACTACTTATGATCCAATTTGTATACCCAAACCTCACTGGCTTACCGCGGATAAGTTGCTTGCATGGATTATGCCCAAAATACTTCACCATTGACTCGTCAATTGAAAGATCCTTGTGAAAAAATCCCCACTGGCAAAACTGTTTAGTATAAGCATATTTATTAGTGGTCTTACTTTGAAAATCCGATCTTTTGAAGTTCCAATTTCAGCATTGTTGGCCAAATGTAAATATTTTTCTATTTCTAGGTAACGATCTCTTGACATGGCTTTATAAATGCACGGAACCCCAAAATCATCGTTCTTGAGGAATTATATGGTATCCTTTGACAGTAAAATCGTGATTATTTCTCTTTCGAGCATATGTAATAGTTTGATCAATTATATAATTCACGATTTTATCAGTAAAATAGCATTTAAAATAATTTACGCGGCGACAAATCTTTCATTTTATTTTGTTTTTCATAAAGTCGATCTCACTTGTAAAACATAAATCGTTTGTTCCAAAAGGCACGTTGGTCGGATGTTTATTGATCCATCTAGGTTTTTTGAAATCAAAATATTCTGCTGCATCACTGGTTTGCCCTTCTTCATCAAGACCGTCATTTTTCGAGAATAATACTTCTTCTTCGGTGGTATGTGTTATAAAAATTTCAACAGTACCCTTGGGGTCTTCTGTAATATTTTCATCAAAGTCTTCGGTGTCTGTAAATTCGTCTACTTTTGGTGAGATTATACAAATTTCCAAATTACCATGATCACAAAATTCATGAGTTGCAATATTCTCCGAGGCATCTTCCAATTTGGAATATTATTTTGTCCCATAAAATAGCTTAGTGGATACTACTACTATTTCACTACAACACTAATCTAAATACTGTTTCGCCTAACGTACTTGTTTGGGGACGACACTATTTAAACAAAGATTATAAATAGAAAAAGTGAAACTATTAAATTTTAAAGTTTACTTACGGTAAATACAGTATTTCTAAATTTATATTGAACTACAATAATAATTAACACTGTTTTAAAAAATTATTTGTTAATGTATCTAAGTCACACCGATCGACTATTTATAACCGATGATAAAAGTATAATGACACACGTGCAGGTAAAACGATGATGTTTAGGTTATTCCCCAATTTATATACACAAATAATCGATTTTATTTTATTTATATTACGACTGAGTCTTGTACCCATTTAGTAATTTACATTGCATAATAAAGTATTTGATTAGTCGGCACAATCACATGATTATCCCCCATTTCGTGTAACTCATCCCCTGGATTTTCGCCACAGTAAGCCTACTGACCTCCTGGTCGCGATAAGTCCAATGGTTTTATTCTTTGCAGTCTTCTTGTTGGTGTGGTAGTCAGCATACAGCGTATGTCCAGATTTTCATGCTGGTGTAGCCGTTGTAGGTGTTTTGTTGCATGATGCTTAATTTCATCCGCGACAAGCTAGATCTTTAGATCTCGATGGAGGTTGTCGTTTCGAATGTACCACGGTGCATTAACAATACATCGCAGGATTTTATTTTGAACTGTTTGTATGATTTTAATATTTGTCCTCTTGGCACAACCCCAGAGTTGGCTACCGTACGTCCATACAGGTTTCAGAATTTGTTTATATAACAGCAGTTTATTATGGATCGCTAGTTCAGATTGTCTCCCTAAGAGCCAATGCATTTTTCTAAATTTTATGTTTAGTTCTTCTCTCTTCTTTTTTATGTGTTCCTTCCATCTAAGTTTAGCATCTAAAGTCATGCCAAAATACACTTAGCAGTGTTCGCATGCGGTACTACTATAGAGTTTATCATTAATGATTAACTTTTAGATTTGTAAAGTTCACTTGGACTGATTTTGATTCATTTAATTTAATTCGCCATTTCTTTGTCCATTTACATATCAGGTTAGTAGCCTTATTCATTCTCATACTTTACTCGGAAGTGCCTCTCTGATATGTAGGATCTTAGAATTTGAAAAAGTTGCTCCGGAAGATCTCGATGAAGTTTGAATTCTAACCCCTGGTGCCATACTTTGTCAAATGCTTGCGCTACATCAAGGAATATAGTTGAGCATATTTGTTTGCTTTCTAGTGATTTCTCGATTACATCAGTAATTCGATGTACTTGTTCTATAGTAGAATGTTTTTCCCTAAATCCAAACTGATGTGAGAGGATAAGATTGGTTTTAGTCTTTTAAGAAGAACCTTTTCAAATAGTTTCGATAATGTTGGTAGCAGAGAAATCGGCCTGTATGAAGCTTTATCGTTCGGAGGTTTGTTCGGCTTAAGTATCATAATTACTTCTGCAACTTTCCATTGTCTTGGTACATATCTTAGTCGAAATGCTGCATTAATTATATGCATTAGTTTCCTCAACGCTTTCTCCGGTAACAATTTTATTATCTGACCCGTTATAAGATCATATCCTGGAGCCTTATACGCATTCAGATTATTCTTGATTTCCCATTTTAGTTCTTTCAATGTTATAGGTGTAATTTTTATTTTATCCTGTTTATTTATCGGGGTAATATTTTCCTCTTCCGTTTGTTTTGGGTAAGGTTGGAATGTTTCTTCAAGATGGTTTGCAAACAAATCAGCTTTTTGTTTAGCATTTCGAGCCCAATTGTCTTTGTCTTTAATTGGAGGAACCTGAAGTTTGGGTCTTTTAAGATTCTTAGTTGCTTTCCATAATGAGTAATCAGTATCTTTTTGCCCAGTTAGAGTGCTGAGGTATTTATTAACTGACTGATTTTTAATGTCTTTTATTAGATATTTTAATTTGTTACACAAGTGATTAAATATCTTCTTATTTTCCGGGTTTCGATGTTTTTGCCAATTTTTCCGTGCTTTTCTTTTGATTTTAAGTAGTTCGCTCACTTCCTCCGGATAGCTAACATTGCGCTTCATTTCCTGACTGTTATTAGGAGTGCTTTCCCACACAGCACTTTGAATATTATAGATGAGATTATCTAAATGAATTGGATTCTGCAGATTAATTCTTTCTGTTAACCGTGTTTGGAAGAGATCCCAATTGGTTTTGAAGCTCGTTAATTTCGGGTTGCTCTGTTTCATAATAATTGTTTGACTAAGTATCATAATAACTGGTGAATGATCTGATGATAGACTTTCACTGTTCTCTATATGGATATAATTATCTGAAATTCCTCTTGTAATAAAGAAGTCTATAAGATCTGGAGTCTTACTGATATCCGAGGGCCAATAGGTTGGTGTACCGCCTGAGTGAAATTCACATTTTAGTTGTTTGCCTGCTGCGAAAAGTTCTTTTCCTTTAGTGGTCGTTAACCGTGATCCCCAATAGGTATTTTTTGCATTAAAGTCACCTCCAATTAAAAAGACACTTCCTAGTATTTTGAGAAGATTAGTATAATCTCCTTGTTTGAGATTGTATCTTGGGGGGCAATAGATTGCTGAGATACAACAAGTTTTATTATTATTCAATTGTATTTTGATTGTTGTGACTTGCATGAAAAGCTTCTCAACTTTAAATTCTTCGTTATGCTTTTTGATCTTTTATCAGGATAGCTGATCCACCTCTAGCTTTGTTCTCTGGATGTAATGCATGGTAGCAATTATATCCTTTTATTTTACAGAATGAAGTTTTGGTGAAATGGGTTTCTGATATAAGACATACATATATCTATATTATGCATGTTTAAATATATCTAGTTCTTGAATGTGATGCAATAGCCCATTTGCATTCCAGATTTTATATAATTTATATTCTGATACACTCGATCAAAATTTTCTTCTGTTCTTTTATTGACACTAGTTTGTGATTTCATTTCTTCTAGCGCGTTCTGCAGACTCATTTCCTGTGAAAAAAATCTTTTGTTGAGGTTCTCTAGATTTCTCAGTATGTCCTGTAAAACGAGATCCACTTTGAGCTGTTTCTGCTCTGTTTGCTGAACTACTTGTGCATAAGTAACATTTTCATTTACTCGCTCTCTTTGTGTGTTAGGATTAGGAGTCAACCATTTTGGCTCCGTGTTTTTTTTTAATAGATTGTACATTTCTTGATGTAACTGGTTTGCGTGATTCATCTCTCATTTTTTGTAGTTCTACTACAACTTCACATCCTCTGTAATTGGCCGGATGCTGGCAATTACAGTTGATACACTTCGGTGTTGTATTTCGGGGAACTATGCAATCATTTCCTGCATGTTTTCCTGCACATTTAACACATCTTGCTTCTCGATGGCAGTACTTCTGTGTATGATTACAATCTTGACAGTTTTTGCATTGAGGTATTAGTCGAGTGACCTTTCTCTGTGTTTCTGTTTTAACTCTGAGGTTAAGGATAGCCTTAATATTATAGATACTTTCTATTTTTTCTTGGTTGTCGTAGGTTAGCATAAAAAGTGGGAGACCTCTTCTATTGATTTCAACATTTCCCTCTCTGTTAACTCTTCTCTCTTTTCTAATGATGTTGACTGCATCAACTATTTTCAGGCCTTTGCTTTGCAGGTCCTTAATGATTTCATCTTTTAAGCAAGTTGGGTGAAGACCTCTTGCCATTACTTTAATTGATCGATCATTTTTATCCTTGTAGGTATAGCACTGGAGACCATCAGCATTTAATTTGTCAGCTAGAGCTTTATAGTCTTCAGGCTCTGTTGTATTTATTTTCCAGATATTATTATTGAGCGATATTACTTTGTAGTCATTTCGTACTACTTCTTTCATCAAATTCTGAATACTACCGTGATTTGATATTCCTAGAATATTGATCGTGTGTGGAACATGTTTCTTATTTTCTGGCTCATGCACTTTTGGTGCAGTAATTGCATTGGTAGTTTTAGAGTGAATTTGAATTGGTTCAACTTCTGGGGATGATTCAGCTTTCCTCTTAATTGGGTTGGTTTCTTTTCTTGGTTTCTTATTTGCTCTCCTGGCTCTCTGTAGTATCCAATTTGAAAGTAGTATTACTTGAAATTGGTTGTTCATTAATGCTGAGTTTCCTGCATTGTTATTTCTATTTACTGTTTCCTTTAGCATAATGTTTTCTTTCTTTAGCACGACATCTTAATTGTTTAGCTGTGCGATTAATTTCTCCATTTGCTCAAATTTATTTATTAAATCCACGTTGTTTATTGTATCTATTTGTGCACTTTGCACGATTTCAGAAGTTTGATTGACTAATGAATGCTTCATAAAAGAGGAATTTTCCTTCTCATTGTTAAGTTCACTGAACAGTGTGGTGCTCCCTGACGGTGGAGTTGACGGTGGTGTTCTATGAAGTGCCGTTCTTCTTCCACCAAAAGGCCATACATTTATATCTTGTTCCGTGCTTCCAGTAGTACTAGGAAAAGGGTCAGCCTGGTTGCCTACCGACAATTTCCTTTGCAATGTCGTGTTGCTCCCTCCAGAATCCGCGGAGCAGCCCGGTAAACCGGATTTAGAATCTAAGTTCTGACCCACCTGGAGTACGTTATTGTTTACACCCGGCAATTCATCTTTTTGTTGACTATCTGCTATACTGTTTCTCTACTACGTAGGGATTGGATACCACAACCGTTCGATCTACAGCACATTGTCCAGGATGCACCACGAGGAGGCTGTCAACAATCACCCCAAATAATCGATTAATTCACATTTTAATTCACATTCAAAATACGATTTTAGTAAATAAAAAAATGTTGTGCGGCGCTTCTCGCTTTGGGCCCCCTCCCCGCAGCTGCGGGGTTTCGCGGGTATGTAGTTTCGCTCCAGCTAGCCACATGAAGAAAATGAGAGGCAGTTTGCTTCTTTTAGCTATACAAATTCGCTGAAATTCTATCT
Source organism: Tipula helvola (assembly GCA_963556165.1). Classification (NCBI taxonomy): domain Eukaryota; kingdom Metazoa; phylum Arthropoda; class Insecta; order Diptera; family Tipulidae; genus Tipula; species Tipula helvola. Next base: position 118,041,851 of record OY744483.1, read on the forward strand.
GTGGAACTATTAAAGCATACATATTTGAAAAATTGGTCAATATAAATAATTTATTGATCATTGATTTATATCATGACTCAATTATCATGATCACTTATCATTATAATTATGATTACAATGATTGTCATCACCATGTTATTACTATTATTATCAACTCGATCATTAAAACGATCAACATAAAACTATCATATAAGCTGTATATAGTACATATAACAAATATATTTAACATAATAGCGCGCTCAAACTAGATCAAGATTTTTATTTTTTTGATCGATCGACAAATGTCAAATTGTATTATTACTAAACAGTAAACACACTATTATCGGTGTAGGTATAGATCAAATAAATAATAAAATAAAATAATAAAAATACAAAATCGAAAATTCGTTAACGATCACAGCACATTATGTATATAAGTATGTATGTATGGGTACATAAACATTAAAACATATATGCGCGATCGCAAAAATGGCAAAGTGTTTTACATTTATGTTTTGTTATTTTGCGATCAAACGGAAGCCTTTAAGATCAATATACAAAGATATTCGTTGATCATTTTTTTTTTTTTTTATATTTATACGATCTTTTTTTGTTTTTTTTAGTTTTGCTTTGTTATTTTATTTTTGCAATAATAATTTTCATATTATAGAAGAAAAAAAACGTGATAAATAATTTTAATTCGTGACGAGAAGGTAGCAGCAGCAGCATCTTCTTTATAGTTTTCTTTATCTTTTTCCATGGATTTTTTCTTTTTCTTTTTTTTTTTTTGTGAAAGTTTCATCAAGAAAATTATTTTTAATTTTTATAGTTTATTATTATTATTACTATTATTTTGGTGTTAATTGAAATTTTATAGTATTTTATATGTATATACAGATAGATAGATATAGATGGAAGAACTGAAAGAAAAACAAAACGACGAAATGTAAAAAAAAAAATGTTTAATAATAATAAGTTGATTTGTTTGGTGTTATGCATTTAAGAAAAGAAAATTGGAAAGATCGAAAAAAAAAATTGTAATAAAAATTGATGTTATGATGTTTGTTTAATGATAATATTAATTTTGTTGCATTTTTTGTTGTTGTATTGTTTCTTTATAATAATATATAAATATATAGGCAATGTATTTTATTCTTGTTCGATATGCGTAGGTGCGGGTACAATCACGAATAATTTATGTGATCGATTTGCTAATCACTACTATATATAAACGTGGGTGTTGCGCGATACCGATACCTGATCACCTGTTTTACCTAATTGGCAAAATTACATTTTTTAATTGGCGCCACCAAACCATAAAATCTCAACAAAATGTCACGCATTTAACAAAAAAGAAACAAAATAAAATAAAGTTGGTAAAAATCGATTATTTGACAAAATGACGATCACAATATTTTAATAAAAAAAAATAAAAATTTACATATTGTAATCATTTTACTCTCTCATCTCTGAACTATAATTTTCCCCTTCTAATATAGTCTCCCACCATTTCAATTTACTTTCAAAAAAATACTCCCCTTTTCGTACGGTGACCCCCCCACATACATACGTACGCTTAACGATCATGTTACAATAAACCACCCAATTCTATAAATCTAATAATTTTCTAATCAAATCAATTTTTTTTTCTTCTAACAACAACCTAATGGTGCACGTGTAAGATCAATTGATTTGCAATGTAGATTTTGTTTTTTTGTAATTCTGTTTTGTTTACGAATTACTACGATCAAATATAATTTTTTTGGAGAGAAGAGAAGTTAAAGAGAATAGTACAACACAATACGATAAACAATATTATAAAGAGGCGTACCTAACGTTTCATCTAAACTAAAACATAAAATAAACAATTTTGATTGGACGATTTAGATTGCAGAGATCATTTTCTTTTGATATTTGTTTTGGTTTTTGTAGTTAGTTCGTTTTATAAAATTGTTGTTGCGGCGAATATAATTTGTTGTTGTCGTTCTTAAATGGGATAATAAAATTAGATAAAATATTAGAAATAAATATGAATGACAAGTGGAATTGATGATAATTTATATGTGGAATTTAGTTTTGTTTCTGTTTGAGTTCCCATTTTTTTACTGTCTTCTTCGCGTGATCTTCATATCTTTGTAATAATAATATATTTTTGTTCTTCTTATTGTGTGATTTATGGTCGAGAGATTTATCGATCGATTAGGTTTTTGTTTTTAAATGTTGTGAAATAAAGAACTATAACTAAAGAATATTCTATGTGTAATAATAATTTATTTTTTTTCGTTTAGGTATTATTATTGAGTTGACATTATGATTGGCGAACTCTGACCCGTAAATATATTAGATTTTGACTAAAATTACATTTTGCTTTGTATACTTACACTATTTTAGCGAATTGTTCAAACTTATGTTAAACATGCCAAATAAGTGAAAAGCTATAAGGGTTGAATGAATTATTTTTCAACGGCATCTGTAAACTGGAATGGAAGATTAGAATGAATATAGGAAAGTCAATTTATCATCGAAAAGAAGCAAGATCACTTTTGCAAAGTGTTTCAATCTCTAATTCTTAATCTCTAAGACTGCAGTGGCACTGATGATACGAGCTAAGATACATTTTTCATATTGATTTGGCGTACAATTAGGCTATCGCTAAAATCGAAACATTGCAGAGTTGGGTTACCGAGTCAAAAATTTAGGTAGCTCGAGCAGCTTACCGCGTTGAAGAAATTTCACGAAGTAGTCCGTATCTTGAATGAAAACGGTTAGAAGTTAAAAAAAAATAGGTTTAAAATTTAATTATAGCAAATGATCGAAATCGTTTAGTTTGCTAACAGGTATACATGCATGGATCTGAAGCCAAAATAGTGCAAACAGGGAAGTGTAAAATACCAGCACTTATTTGAACTAAAACGTAATATCTCGTACGTATGCTCAAGGTATATCCAACTACCGGCAGTGTTGTGCCACGTAATCTATACATGATGTAATTACACGATTATCTACACGTGTAGACAATCGGTCAATATACGAAATTATGAGCTAATCTACCGGATTTAATTAGAAACAACATATCCTTTTATTGTAAAACCATGCGTAGCCATGAAAGCGATAATAAATGGAAAAAGTGAAAATTAATATCACGGAAGAAGATTTAATAAAAAATAACCATCTATTGATACAAGTTTGCAACAAAACAAATCAGATGCACATATTTGGTATTTTTTAGCCCTGTCAATAGTTTTATTAATATTTAATATGTTTAATTTTGAATTTACCAGTTGTTTACAAACAATAACTCTCATCGCTAAAAAAAACTGGTTACCATTAAGAATAGTTTTTTCCATCAGCGCTGACGAAAGTATTGACAAATTCATATTCTATTATGCTTTATTCTGTTTTCCTAACAAATTTTTAGGTCCCTCTCCATGGAAAAAAGATTATTGAATAGCGGGTTGAACTTGGCCCCAGTATTGCAAATCAATGAATCGATATCATTTGTGTAATACTTTGACTTTTTAAAGATTGGTGTGGTCATTGAGGTAACTCTTAATAATAATACAACCTAATAAGAACAATATGCACTTGTTCGATCAAATTGACAGTATTTCAGAAATGACATTTCGCGACGTATAAAATTGTTGTGTGCGGTTATATCTTCTAGCTACATAGATTTTCCCCGCGCCGTGTGCAAATTGCCGACATTTAGATGACGCAAGCGGCGAAATTTTTGATTATACTCGGCGCATATTTAAAGAACATACTAGATTCAAATATATACGAAATATGTATTTGATCGAGAAACCAGAGGTATAGAAATTTTTCGGCTTGAAAATATTTGCTTGGTGCGTATAATGCGTAAATGGATTCGAGGTAAACCACAGTCGGGCGAATGCAGCTTGTACAGACTGCGAAGTCTGTTTTTTGTATTAAATGTAATAAACCCGTAGTATTGCTTAACATGTAGCCTTTATTTTTACTTTTTAATTATGATTTTTTTATGAAGTTCTGAAATATGTCCAATTTTTAGATAAAGTTCTGGAATATGGCCAAACACGATGAAAATTGGCTATTTCCTTACCGATTTTCGATCTGCCTCGCAGCACAAAGCTCAAAAGCTGCCTGGTGTGAACTTCAACAGAAAATAGGTTTTATGATGTTTTTGTAAATCTGGCAGCTGTTAATGTTTCTCATGTTGGCATATTTATTATATATCTGACAGCATGCGCGCAGCATAAGTGAAACTTCTAATGGTAGTGTATGGTCCCGGAAAGAAAAAAAACATTTTAGAATCCCATTTCCATCATGCATAGAAATTTAACTTAAATCACTCAAGGAGCAGCCAAGTTTCACCCTAGTTGGCCATATCCCAGAACATCATCTAAAACTCAATTTAGAATCCCATTTTCATCGTGCATGCCGAATTTCATCGTAATCGGTTAAGAAATAGTTCCTTCCTAATAATAGGATTGCATTTGACTTGAAAATGCTATTCTAGTCTTAAATCAAAATTTCACCGTAATATGTTATTGCTATGCCGTTAAACCGTTATAGAGTTAAAATAGTATACCAAAGAAATACAAAATCGAAAATTGGGAAATTCCGGGCTTTCCCGGTCACGCTTTTGAGACTAAAGCAGGATCCCGTTTTGAGAAATCCTACTACTATCCTTTTTATTGTTTCGAGTTCAATCTCGAAATCATTAAATTTCTGAGTAATGTGCACTAATCGATGAACCATGCTATTAAATACCGCTCTTTTGTGTTGCACTGAATGATACGATTCGTACGTCGTAAATATTCCGGTCTGTGGACGTGGCTTTTCGGTATATTCTAAAATAATGTTCTCAGTAGCACACAATTCTTCGATGGAACAATAGAATGGTAGTTTATACTACAGAGAAGCGCTCATCTAAATGTTATGGTTTTTAATTTAGACGTTTGGGGTTTTAAACGAGTCTCTCATATAGTGCTTAAAATTAAAAATCATACAACAAAAACTAGATAGTGTTGAACCTAAATCAAACATATTGAATAGGCCATTACCAACCCAGCCACGCAAATTAAACGATTACCAACATCATTTAAAACAAAACCTTCTGCCTTTATTGGATGTGGATCGCGCTGGCCGTCCAATCTTATTTTGAATAGTAATCAATCTGTACACGATCTACACTGAGAAAAATGTGTATTGGGGTTAAGCAAATAAAATATAGAAAACTAAGATTTAGGAGTTTTCCTGAACTTAAAGTAATTTTCCCAAGTTATAAGAAATAATTTCTAGCCAAATTGTTAAAATTGATATAGTGTACAGAAAATTTTCCAATATATATTGGATGTTCTAGGTAACATTTTGTTTTGGATTGGTATTACATTATTTAGATCAAAGCCCTATATGATATTGGTTGTCACCCAATAAACATAGCAAGTTCAGAATATTTAATAAGCATGACTAAATGGACAGAAATTTTACCTATACATATAGTTCTGCCAACTCTCTGTTAAAGTATTTTATAAATATTGAAATAATAAGTTATTTAGTGTTTAATTTTGGTTATGTTATTGAGTGATGCTTGTGTTAAATTAACCAGTGCAAGTTAAGAAAATCATAAAAGATCTAAATGAATCTCATCAAGTTATGAATGCATTATATGCGCTTAGGAAGTTATATTCTACAGGTACGAGTAAGTATAAATAGCAATAAATAAAATTATAGTTTATATATTTCTAAATTAATCAAGTGCTCTATTTTCAAGATAATTAATAAAAATATAAGACGCCATTGAGTCATCATCTATTATGGGTATATTAACAATTTACATTAGATTAACTCCATATTTACAGAGTTAACGTCAAAAATAATAATAATGTTATAATAATAATTAAAGCAATTTTTCAATAGTTATTGGTATTTTTCCTATAACGTAGGCAAATATTGTAAAGTTTTTTTGTTTAATTGGAAAATAATGCTTGTTGCATCAGTTCTAGTTGTGATTTTCGATCGAACAGGTGAACTATAGTCTTTTTTGGTTGATTTTTTCAAATTAGTGGTGTGCCTTAAATATTAAGATTTAAAATTTAATAAACAAATATTTAAATTAATTAAAAATTAATTAAATTAATTAAAATCACTTGAACATGTAATCTAACTTAATTTAGTCATATTTTTCAATTTGATATACGAAGAATATGGTTCCGATTTAGCTCGGCTTATATATTTTGTTAGCTTGCCTAATTTTATAACAAATTTTTCCTCACTCCTTTCCTTACTGTTTTTGTTTGTTTGCTTTACTATTTATTTACAGATAAAGAAGCAGATGCTGCCTCATTTGTTATATTGTACTAAAAAACTGTTTATTATGGCATTATTGTCAATAAAGCGGACCCCAGAGCAAAGTTGTTCAAGTTTTTTTAGCAAAATTTAGGAGGAAAGTCCTATTGGTAAGAGCGGTTGGCGCACTGATTTTGTTTGCATAAAAACCAAATGCATAAATACAATTTCTTAATCTTACTTTTTAATTTTTTTGGTTTATCTAACATATATTGTAGTAACATCATTGGAATTGGAAGTCAGCAGTTCTGATGTAGTTATCACTAGTCTCTACACCAGCTCAACTTTTGTGCAACTTAAGTGAAGCGATAGTTCTTGAAGTCATTTGTACGCTTGTATAAAAGCCGGTTATTAATTAGATACGAGGAGAATATTGAAATAAATCTTAGCATACAATTAACATACAAACAGTTAAATGATTTAAATTTGGGATACAATATTTGATTCATATGGGTTTCATAACTAATTTAGTTTGTGTGAAGTGTTTTTTGTATTTTGTTCAAGTGAGTTTAATAAAACAATAATAATAAAATGAATGTATTTAGTTTTTATTTCAACGCATATGTGCCTATCCCTATAGGTAAATGGGCCCTACGCTTACTAATTTAAAGGTAATCATTCAAAAGTATTAGCATACTACCTATACTATTTCTAAGATTATAGTAATACCACCACCTTATCGAGGCTGAATGCCAATATTATCTGGATCATTCCGTAGTATTATAGCGATTTTCCCAAATTGGATTGTAAATATGCAATATTAATGTGCAATTTTCCTTTTTTGATAAACCAGTGGTCAATCTCTAAAGGCTTGGTGACAGTATAATGGGATTTTTATCAATAATTATTGTAGCTTTATTGCCCAAATGTTTGATTAATTGCCATACATATGGGAATTTCATTTATATTATTGGTAATTTTCCTCTATGTAAACTGCTTTTCTTTCGAATGTTTAAGTAGAATCGCCAATACTGTTTAGTTAAAATTCCATAAAATGCGGTCCATTACATTTTTTGAACTAGTTTAATTTCCTATACAAATAAGAATTTCGCCGATTCGATTGTTTGAAAAAATATAGGTCATATAACTAGAATTTCTTGTTGTCCCAAAAACGCCTATAACTATTGTTAGAAAGTACGTAAAAAATAGGGAATTTTAACAATAATTTTTTTCAGTGTATGCATTCAGTAAACACTAAGTGACCCACTTTTTCTTGTATAGATTAATGTTCGGACACAAGCAGAAAAAATACTTTAATGCTTTGGACGATGCTGGAATCTTCAGATGCTGGAATCTTCAGAAGCATGATGGCCAGTTTAGACAACTATATTCATGCTTCATTCATGCCATATTCCAAAACACACGTGGATTTTTAATTTTCTTCTCAAAAAGTGATTTTAAAAATAAAGTTTAAGATCTATAACTGTCCCAATCCTCTAGTCCATCACCAAATAGGTTTTTCAATAGCAAATTGTTAATTTGATTTTTGTGATTGTGAACTAGTTTGGCATAATCTATCAGGATGTAAATAAAAAGCAGTCAAGGCATATACATTTAACGCCATATTTCTTCGCGTTTTTAGAAATGTTTTGGATTCGTCCGGTAAATTCAAATTAAAGCCATATAAATTAGCTGCATCTGCAATCGAATAGCACTGTGCAATATTACTGAGTTGACAAATTGTCTCTAAAGTTTTTCTGTTTTTCTTGGCTAGCTCTAGAACAATTCATCATTAAAAATGAACTTAGCTACATTTTGTTTCACCTTTTTTAATTTGGGGTCAGCGGTGCCGTTGATTTGTTTCATTTGCTCTAAATTTTTTATTAAGTACTTATATGACTCTCTAAATGAGCACCATCGCATTTCGCATGGAAATTATATTTTCATACCTCCATTTTCAACGATTTGCCGTCCGAAATCTGGCTGCTTGAACTCCCTAAGCACTATAGTAATGTTTTCTGTTATAAACGATCATTTAACACATCCTTAACTAATATATTTGGCTGGCCAATTTTTCCATTTTCATCATCGCATTGGCATTTTCGGATACTGTGACATATATTTTAATCAAAACCAATATCTTCTAAATTTTCACCAGTTTCACTAACATCAGTTAAATTCCAAACTTGAAGAAATGCCTGCTCTTCGTTGGCATTGTGGATCATTGCAACTAAGAGCTTACTATTACTCCAACTGTTTTTCCAGCCATCAATTATAAAAACGGACTCTTTTCCGATAAAATAATTAGCGTTCGGAATACGTTTGTCGTATGCCTTGTCAAGTAGTGTTGTTGGTAAAATTTTTCGTCCAGGTAATTTTGTTGCATACGCTGGTCTTATTTTGTGTATACAATTTTTTAAATATTTGGATTCGATGACTCTTATAGGTAAATTACAGCCGAATACCAAATTTGCCAAAGCCTCGTTTATTTTTGTTTCTTATTTATTTCATAACTTATCTATACAGTTTGAAACGGAATTAGGTTTCTTGGTAGTCATTCGCTTCGGGTTAATTTTAGCTATTGCATCAGATGGTAGAGATATAGAGGTTAAACAATTTGAGGCACTATGGATGCTTGCAGATGTAGCTGGTCTCATATTATAGCCTCCAATTGAAGATGTTGGCCTAACTCTGGATGATAAAGAAAATAAGCTACCGATGGAAGAGGGTGGTAAAGAAAAAGTAGATTCGTCCATTTCAAACACAACATGAATCTATGATATTTGTGATGCTATACCCTTGCAAGCACTGATTCACCTGCCTATCAAGTAATAATTATGTTAGAAGATAACTTTATAGTAAAACATAGAAAATACTTTACCATCACACTGAAAGATTCGAAAATTTTTTGATTGTCTAAAAATTAAGCAAATTTTATCAAGCGAATATCCTTCTAGACGAGTTCCCGCTGTATTTTCTAAGTTTTTGTTGGACACATCCCATTAAGCCCATCTAATTTATTTAATTGAAAATCGAGTTCTTGGAAATTTTTATTTTTTGGTCGACCACTAACAGATACAATTTATTAGAAATGGTGAAATTAATTAATTCGCAAAAACAGGAACTACAATTCGAGCAATAATTTCATAGAAGCAGGACTACAACGCGAATTCGAATGTAAGCTGCTGAAAAAAATATTCTATTCGAATTAACTTTACCTTAGCGTAATTTCCCATTAGGCGCACTGATAAAACCGTTTTTGCTGGTTAGCATTTTAACTCAGCGCTGTGGTTGTAGATTGCAAATCGCCTATATATGCGCAAATCGGTAATTATGAGATGAGCTTTAATCGATCATTTTCCTTCTTTCTAAACTAAAGTGTAGGCAATGAAAATCTACGCGTAGAGGAACAACACTGAACCGGTGAATAAGACGACGCTAACCGCAAACCTCCCTTTATATATAGTATCTGCTTAGAGTTCGGCAGATTTGTTGCACCATCAAACCAGTTATGTCGTTTCCGAACATAAAAACATGGATGGTATGAATACGACCACAGTTAAAGGATCTATACATAAAAATGACGCCAATGGACAAAATATATTTCCACCCAAAGCAATTACTCGCCCAATCCGATCAATTTATCAACAATTTTTGCAAAAGCGCTTTATTTAGCGAAATTATATAGCACAAATTTCAGCTAAGCTTGCAGTTTTTTACAATAAATTTGAAAATGTAAATGTAGCTAAGAAAGTAGAAGAAATGTGTCCTGCAACCTGTGAACAAAATAACTATACAGATGGACATATAAGGACGTTCTCTAAGGATAACTGGAACTTCGTACTTCAAACATACTGTAAAAATATAAATCAAGATTAGAAAGAAGAAGTTAAAAGATGCGTCAACCTGTATTCTGCATTTTGTAAAAAATTAATAAATTTCATATTCGTGGTACAATTCATTACTTAACTACGAAACTGTTCATTTTGGGGACGGTAAATTTAGGCGTATAGTAGCGCAAGTGTTTAAATCGGTTCATTGAAAAGAGATAACACCACCAGAAATGATTGATACAATCCATGATATCATAAACATTTCCAAGGAACGCGCACACAAAATATCTTTCATTGATATTTGCACGTGAAAAAGCATAAAGATTGTTGGGTGCGGCGTTCGCTCACTAGCAGATTATATTGAGGATTAAATAAAAACCTTACCAAAAAAGTTGCCTTTTTTTATTAATAAAGGTACTTTTTCAGCCCAACGATAGACGAACAATTACACCCAATACAAATTGGAATGTTAATGACAGAATATTAAGCCGATTTTATTGTCTATTTAAGAAATCAAGTTACTGCCACATCTTAATTTTGCCAGCAAATACTAGATTTCTAAATAATTTATTTCCTCTTCAAAAGAGTATATTTAAATATACATATCTAATGGAGTTAGTCCAATCCGTACACCAATTCTGTGAAAATTTAGTATGCTAATACCATACGATAATAAAATTGCAATAACTATTATAACAAAGAATATCATTTATTTCTTAATATTTTTAATTTCAAAAACGTATGCCCATGCCTGAATATTGATACATACAATTGTGTATTGACTTATTTAGTATACGACCAAGGCTAAGCGCAAGTTTCCCGGATACGCCGAGTTCAGCGTTCACCCTTTAATAAAAAGATCGAAGGAAAGAAAAGGTTTGTTAGTATTAAAGATCCTGGGGTCGGCACCAACAAAAGTAGGACCTCGTGGAAGACTACGTCCCGATGGATGGATGATGTTGAGAGGAACCTAAACACATCGAGTCACCGTGTCTGGTTCATAGGATGTAGCGCCAGTGGAAGAAGAATAATTTGGGCGGAGAGGTTGATGTGGATGGCATAGGAGATACAGCAAATGTAATACTAAGTGACAAAAAGGTGGTCAGGCGAATACTCCACAACGATGATCCCGCAAAACTTCAGCATCAAATAAAGAAATATATCAGCCAATTATGACATAGGCCACATAACGTTGTGATCTGGACAAACGGCACAAATCTTCAAATCTTCAGAAAATAAATTTTGAACATTGTGGATACTCACTGAAATTTTAAGGATTTTCAACAAACCTCTAGAAGGTTTTAATTTATTTTAATTCTTAAAGATCGCAGATGAAAAATAGCGAATGATTTTGATTGCTGTTCAATACGTCTCAGTTCTAAATAATGGCTTGAGGTGGAGAATTTATATTGTGCTGACCAATTGTGATATTGGGGAAGGGGTTTGCTGTGAGAACTTTTAAGGAACGTGACACTCTCTTAAACCTCACCGTGATGATCACATGTGCCCATATTTCATAAAAAAAGAACGAACAAAATGCGATCATTGTAATTTACTCCCACACGGAAAAAAATTAACTGGTCCTCAGCTAAGAAAACGGACTTTTAATTCAAGAAAATTCACTTTTTCTTGATTTAAAAGGTAATTTTCTTATTTCTTTCGAGTTTTTCTTTATTTCAAGAAACACAATTCTTACATGAAGAAAAATTCGATAGAAATAAGAAAATTAGCATTTAAATCAAGAAAAAGTACATTTTCTTGAATTAAAAGTCCGTTTTCTTAGCTGAGACCCAGTTTATTTTTTTCCGTGCATGAAAACCCAATTTTTTCAAACCCGAAGATCTTATTTTTTTTACTTTTACTTCTGTTTCATGTTTTTATCGTGCCATCTCAAACAAAATTTTTCGATTGCTCACGCAAAGTGAGCTGGGTAGTTTTATAAAATATTGTAACACGATGAAGTATAGATGAAACTCTAAACAAAATTAAATTTAAGAAATGTAGTTCGATATTTCGACACTGTATCAATATATGAGGGGCTCATAGTGGCCTAACCCACATATTTGAAATTTTTACTTTTTTTTTTAACCGGTTATAAATTAAATTGGCCATATAACTTTTTGCCGTTTTTTTCATGAACATCAAAACAGAAAAATCTTCATTTTTTCTTCAATTTGCACTAATACCAATAAGGAAAAGAAATGTTAATTTTTGTAGAAACGTCAATTTTTGGGTAAACGTCAATTTGGTAGTGTCTTAAAATTTTTAATATCAAAAAAATATAAATAAAATATAAATTAATATAATTATAATTATAATATTAATTAATAAATTTATAATATTAATTAAAATTAATATAATTATAATTATAAAAATTCACAACCAAACGCTTGAAAAAACAGATCAAGAATGTCATGACTCATCACATTTCTATACGTCAAAACCAGTATATTATACACTCCAATACAAACATAAAAATCGTCAATTTTGGTTGAAACGTCATGTTGTTCTTTTTGGTACATAAAATTCAAGTAAATTTGCAGTGGCAAAAAGAAATCGACATTAATTTAATTTAGCATGGATCCCTTCGAGCTGTTAATATTTAATGTGTTCATATTTGATTTAAACTATTTTCTAGTAGGATTTAAGTAGTAAGGAGCAATAAGTAATTATTTTAATTTTGTCTTTGACGTACATTCTGGAAACATTAGCAAAAATCACGTTAGAATCCCATTTCCATCGCAAGCGTCAAATTTCACTGACACCGATTAAGAAATAGCGACGTTCCATCTTAATGGGTCATATTCCTTAAATTCATCCAAAAATCATTTTAGAATCCTATTTTCAACGGACATGCCAAATTTCATCATAACTGGTAAAGAAATAGGCATAAGTTCCATATTGCAGAACTTTATCTAAAAATCATTTAAGAACCCAATTTCCATCGTGCATATACCAGAACTTCCTCTAAAAATCATTTAAGAATCCCATTTCCACTGAAAATGCTGAATTCAATCTAAATCAGATTAGAAGTGGCCAAGTTCCTTTCTAATTAGCCATATTCCAGAACTTTATCCAAAAATCATTTTAGAATTCCATTTTCATCGTGTATGCTGAATTTCATCGAAATCAGATAAGAAATGGCCAAGTTCCTTCCTAAATGGCCATATTCCAGAACTTCGTCTAAAAATCGGTTGAGAATCCCATTTCCATTGGAAATGCTAAATTTCATCAAAATCGGATGAGAAATAGAATCCCAATAAAATTTTTATTAAAAAAAATCACAAAACCTTAGTTCAAGGGACACCTCACTTCAACGGACAACTTTTTTAGTCCCGTCGATGTCCGTTGTAGTGATGTTTCTCTGTATCTGGTTATGTAATTAGTATATCTAATTAAAATTATTTAAAATTTTCAATTAGTTTTGTAATTGAGAAGTTAATTTATGAATTAATTTTTAATTTTACTTATTAACTCATAATTGGTTTCAGGGATTTAAATTTAAAATACTTTTTGAATTTCGTCAAGTAATAAGTGATTAATGTCGTTCAAGTGATTAGCATACGTGTCACTTAAGTTACTTTAAACAAAATTACATTAGAACCGATTTAGGTTAGCACTGGAATATTAGGTACTAGCAGAACCCGGCCCGCGTTGCTGGCCCAATAATATTACATATTTATTTTGAGATCTTTGTTTCTTTTTGGTATTCGGGCACAATTAAATAATGAATACGTTTGTTTTTATGTTGTTAACTTGATTATTGTAAAGCTTCTTATGGCGGTTCCAAATTTAAACCACGTACTTACAGCGACTGACCTTGAGATTTATTAGTCAACATAGCAAATGCCAGGCGTACACGTACAGGTAATTGGATGCGTTTAAACTCAAATGGCATATCTGATGGTATAATTGGTATATACGTGGAATTTATGTTTTCACCTTTGTATTTGCCAATTAATATGGTGGCCCCAATGAAATTGTTGACAAAGGTGTGGTTGGTTTAAGCTGCGTAATAGAATTATTAGAGCACCAATTTATAATTGTATAATGTGATGTGGAGTTCCAGGCAAGTCTAGTGAATTCAAAAATTCAATTGGATAATTAAAACTTCTTCTGGATTCATAACGATATCAATCGATTTGTATGTTTTTGTTTGGCCTGTTCATGATTTGTATAATTGTATTTGCAATATCGGGATATACGCTGGAAATTAAATTGTGTTTGGATTCAACGATTGTACAAAAATCCGAGGGAAATGTTATCAGTCCTGTTGTATTGTCTTGGCATCAATTTTTCCATTTCCAACATCCAATAATTGTTTAGAAAATAAAAGGCCTGACGAGTCATTTTGTAATCGCAGGCACTTGTTTTCTGAGTGATAATTTTTTAAATTTTGCCACAAAACGATGCTTTCAAACACGTATTTACTTCATCTGTTGGTGTTGATCTTGTGACGATTGGTAATGTTTGTCTTAAATCACCTGTTAATAATATAAGAGCACCCCCAAATGTTTGTTGGTTGCTGTGTAAATCTTTCAATGTTCGATTCAAAGGTTCTAACGACTTATTGTGAGCCATTGTATACTCATCCCATGCAACAACTTTGAATTGTTGAAGTGCATATTTAAAGGTAACTTCAATGCTGAATGTGCCATTCTTCCACCATCTACCAAAGTGGCTGCAATTATTAATCCACCATTGTCTGCATTAACTGATTGCATAATAGTATTGTAAATGTATTTTTGCTATTGATTCATTACTGGTATGTTATGCTGAATAAAAGTATTTAATGCATCAGTGTTGTAGTTCTTTTCACGTTGTATTTCGCGGTCAAATATGTCAATAAATGCTCGATTTGGTGATGGCATTCCTAATTGACTCAACACTTTATTTACAGTAACTAAACAAATATCCTCTATGTGAATTAATGTTTGATTATTATACATGTCCGCAGTGTAATGCAAATCAGGATTTATATTTGTGTTGCGAGCTTGACGTATATTATGTCTTCTGTCATCGCATCTTCATACTTTGTCCACAATGCTAAGGGATTTGAAGAAAATCATGTTGAAAGTATTATTGAAAATAATATTCGAATTTGATTGGCGGAAGCAGTAAGTGTTGCATCTGCCGATGAATTATCCCAATGTTCATCGTTCTCAAGTAAATCTAAACGTTGGCATTCCGACTTCCGGTGTAAGTTGGTCTATGAGGTAATAGGCAATGTTCAATGAAATACTGTATACAAAATAGTTTGTTCATGCGTTCAAAAATTCTGGAAACCACTTTTGGAAGCTGCTACTTCCGGTGAACCGTATTTGACCAAACTTTATTTTCCTCACTTATTAATATAAGGGGTGAAGCTGAGTGTGTGCGGGAAATAGAAGTTGTAAAGTTTCAATTCTATAAAAACTAAAAAACTAATAAGCATTTCTATACTTCGGTTTTGTTATACGTAAAAATAGTGTACGGTCCGGCATTACATTATGAGTGCTTTTGTATTTCCAAATTCCGGAATTGGCTCGACTTCTAAGTAATTTTCGTAATTTTAATCTATAATGCTCACATCTAAATCAACAATCGGTTTATTGACGTATAATAAATAGGCAAGGTGTTTCTCATTCCATCTAAAAATAGCGTTATTTGAAGAATGCTACTATTGGTCTAGCTTAATTATATAAATATAATTAGGTTACAGTAAAACCTTATTTAATCTACATTATCACCTTGCATCATATACATAATAACACAAAAATCTCTCTAAACTCAATCAAATCAAAAAAACCTATAATAAAAAGTAATTTCGTTATGCGATCACTTAATAAATAATTGCATGATCGCTTAATGTTATGTTATTTTAATTTGTTTTGAATTGTATATATAGCTACGTATGTATTTTAAATTTAAAATAATTAAAATTCTATTTCAAACAAAAATTAATTAAATTTTTTTATTGACTCATCAATTTCTTCTCGATTATATTACATTACATTATTATAGGTAGTATAAGTAAAGAAAATCAAATACAAAAAAAATAAAAAAAAATTAAATTATATCTATATATGTAAATAATGAAATCTCAACAACATAATTACAAATAAATTTAAGAGAAGAAAATTATAAATGTTAATTCTATTCAAATCAAATTATTTACAAATTAAAATCGAATTTCAATCAAAATACATACATATATAAAAAAAAAGAAATCAATTTTATAAGACAATATAATAAATAAAAGATATAGCTTGTGATGTGATGATCGCGATCTTTGATCTTTTGATTTGGGATCGTAACTGTTTTTTTTTTTTTTCAAATTCAACATACCTAGATCTTTGCGCGAGAAATACAATTTAATAAAACGGCTGCTTATCCCCGGAATTTATAACGATCAACTAATATTCCACAAAGCGTACAATTAAGTGATCACTCTAAACTCTTTACTAATGTAAGGTAATGATTTTTTTAATTTTTTTTATAAACGAGTATATGTAATTCGTTTCTAAAAATGAATACATTAATACATTAATTCCAATAACCATTGAAATTCCATTCCAATTGAAATAAAAAATAAAAAAAAAATTTCATTTAAATGAGGAAATTGAATTCAAGAAAAATTATCAGAAACGATCGTATGTACTCGTATGTAAAAAAACAAGAAGAAAACCAAAAAAATGAAAATAAGAAAAAATATAAATAATAATAAGAAGAAGATGCAGCGAAAAATGACCAACAACAATAATAGTAATTTCTAATTTGTCATCTTATTTTGTTGTTGTCGTTTCTTGTGTAGCATCTCGATTTGGTCAACGAGAAAATAAGATTTAAAAACTCTATACAGCATCATGCATTATTGAAAACAATAAGACATAACATTGTTAATACATTTATCGCCAATTTAAATGCGCGCACGAAAAATGAAAAACACAATTTCTTATATATACCCATAGAGTATATAGTGTTGTATAGTATACTCCAAGGACATGAAAAATATGTACATATGCGCCTTTCACATTTATGTATATATTATTTAGACACGATCGATTTATTTTTTAAGTTTCTTCTGTCGATCGATTCAAATGATCATATCATTAATCAAACATCACCTTTCGATGATCTTTTTTGATGATGATCATTTTGGATGACGACAATCAATTTGATTATAAATATGTATACAAAAAATTTCATCTGTCGATCTCTACCTATATGTGAATATTATATGATCAATTGTACCGTACGGCCATATACATATATAAAAATCGGGGCATATGTGGGGTGGTAACATTTTAAATAGAGACGATATTTAAAAAAAAATATTTGTATATTCTCTTGTACATAATCGTCGCCTTGATCAATTACAATGGAACCATTCAAAATCGAATATTTACATCATTATTAACTCTATTGATTTTATTAATTTTGATTGAAATTTTTCAAAGTTGAGTTATAAACGCGCTTTTGATGGAATAATTAGAAATTTTGTTTATTATATAGGTGGCAACTATAACCGGTGGTTATTGTATGGCACATGGAAACTGTGTCAATTTAAATTTAAACGAATAAGATTATGAAATCATATATAGTTATGCATTGCAATTTAATTATTTTATTATATTGGAAATTCCGAAAGACTCCGCACAGCCACCTTACATTTTTAAAACAAAAATTATAGATTGCCAACTTTCAAATAAATTAATGATGGCTCAAACTGAAAATAATTTTGGTTTTCTTCTTTAAATAAAGATCAATTGATCGATCGATTGATTGTATACATTTGTATATAAAAAAAATACACAAACGATCGATTTAATATGTTCACACAACAACAACAAAAAATAAAAAATATTAACGAATCTAATCAATTTATTTAGATTTCAACTTCAATTTTTAAATTAAAATAATTCGAACAAAGGGTGAAAGTTCATTTGAAGAAGATATGAAAAAAGGCATTCAAATGTAGAAGAGATATACATATGTATGGTGATGGTGCGATGATGATGAAAAAATTTACACAATTCAAATATATAAGAAATCTATATAGTAAATCGAGGTGGTTTGAGAGGTCATTTGATCGATGAATTGAGAGTTTGGTGCAAAAAAGGTTACACCATGAATAAATAAATATTTTATAATTTTAAATTAATAGTTATGTATATTAGAGTTGGATATATTAAAAATTATTTAGCGTTGTTTGACGATTTTATTTATATCGTCTAACAATTCGTTATTTGTATAATATTCGGGTGGCTCAATCCTTAGGGCCTTAAGTATAAACGTCACTGATCATATAGCAAGATATAAATATAGTACTAGGCATTTACTATTGATAAGAAATCCCCTTGAGTTTCTATTAAATGATTTATATGGATGATGGGGAAAAATATTTCGTGCGCTGATATTTCCGCATTTTCTCAAAAGACTAGCCGTATTTGCTAACCGTGTTTAAACAAAGTATCAATATTTGAAGACAACTGAAACATTCATTTTTCAATTATTCGAATTGGAAGTTGCAGAAGTTGATTCATTTTATGTTTTTTCGGCTGAGGCCGATTGAAACCAGGGCCGAGTAAAACACGATTATTCACAATATATTTCGATTATTTCAGAAAATTTCGAATACGAGTACCTACTTTTAGTATCCTACTGTAATCTTAAAAAAATCACTAAGAATCTCGAATAACTTCATTCCAGAACTTCGGTGCCAACGTTCAAATCCGGAAATACAAATTAATTCAAAAACCTCAAAATCTAGAATTTTGAGAATCTCATTTCTTTCCGGTCATGTGTTCTATGAATAATTTAACTCCAAACTATATTCGAATAATATGGCATATCAAAAAAAAAATTAAAATCTCAATCAATTTCTGTTACATAATACTCAATACCAAGCAAGTCTGAAATAAGTTTAAATGTCGAAAATTTCTTAAAAACGAACGAACTCGAAAAGCTCATTATCGAACAAACATTATCAAAATAATTTCAGGCAAAAAATGGTCCCTCCGACTCCTCAACAACTATTTTCCATCAAGGCGACATTTCTAGAATAATCTCGTTATTTAAAAAAAAAAATTCGAATATTCCAGAAAATTTCGTATAAACTTGTAGCTTGTTTTCTTTGTACAGAATTCAAATAGGTTTAAGTTTCATTCAATTGAAACCCGTTTCAATGAACAGAGTTAGGATTCACAGATAAAGATTTCTTTTTCGATAGAATAAAAAAATAAAATTCTATGTATTCATCAAAAACAATATTTTTGTTTCACTTTGATATATCGTCATTATGTTGACAACGACATTTTTGGAATTTTTTTAATTAAATTATTTTGGGGAAAATTAATTAAAAATATGCGAAACATCATTTTGAACTAGAATTAGTTCAATTACAGCAAGCAAAGAATTGAACAACTGGCTGCGGATTTCAATGGTGCCAGAGAAGGAAAAGAAGCAGTTAGGTAACTACATAATTAAAATAAATTCTTCAACAGCGCTAAGAGCGTTAAAAAATGGCTTAGAAAATCCCACAAGGCTAATAATAACTGAAACTGTGAACTGAAATTTAAATGTAATATTTCTTTATTCCCTTTTCTTTTCTCTAAAAGGACGAAGACGATTTTCTTAAACGATTTCCATATCTATTGAAATTCAAATATTTATGAAAATATCTTAGAGATTATAATTAAGAATTTGAAACGGTTTCATTTAAAGATCTGCTTTAGAAAAACAAATAATTTCGCTTTTGTTATATGAAAAGTTTGGGTTTGTTCACGTTTCTAATCAAACATTTCTATAGATTAAAGCACTAAAACAAGCAAACATAAATTCTAGGAATATTTGAAAATGCGTCTGTCGTATTAATATTCTTTATTGATATTAAAACACTTGTGCTCCTTCACCATATTAAATGTATTATTATTTATTAAGTGTATAAGTTTATAATTGTGTGGTTATATTATGTGTTATCACATTGATCCTATAGACTGTGTATTTATACTAAATGCATACATATCTAACGACTTGTCTACAGGCCTACAAACGCTGCAAGTAAATATCATTAACAGCGTTTATTTCAAATATAGCCTCCTAAATAGAAAAAGGAGCAAATCTGCATTCTTCGCAAACTCAATCCTTCCAAGATATTAAATACAAAATATTGATAGTTCCATATGACATTACCATGTTCTTCAATAGATGTTTTTTTAATAAGAATCGATAATCATCATTTATTTAACATACTTTAACCAGCAATAGATCTGGGAAGTATATATATCGCAAAACTTGCGTTTTAGGTGACATTAAATGTGAGAACATTATATTAAGCATCTCATTAAAAAATAAAGGATTTGTAAACTTAAATATGTAGGTACACAAATAACATAGAATTGGCTCAAAAAACAGTTACATATTTCTCATTCAAAGAATTTTATACGAAACACAAAATTTAATATTCCTAACCTCAGAATCATTACAGTAACAAAATTTCGAGTTGTATCAATATTCCCGTTACTTCCGCATACCTTATAATTAGATAAAAAACTGTAAAATTGCGATTTATTTATTCAGATTTTTTGAGACGAAAACGTAATTTGCTTACCACCTCATACACGTTTCCAATCAAAATTTACGACCTTGTGCATCACCGACCGTACTTATACACTATACATAACAGAGGTATAACATAATATATTATATTACAAAAACTACATAATTACATAAATAATGTTGCTATAGTCCTTTTGGGTATACAATAATCAATAGGCTTTTAAAGACCCAATCAACAAAACACTGATTAGACAATAATATCTGTAACAAATTCTTGAGTGGAATTTTTAATTGACAAGCAATCATTAAAATTCAATTATAAGCATGTTCGTAAAATGCCCCGATATCATAAAATTTTTTAACTAATACCATTTCGGTTTAAATCATTCATTATTTTATTTTATTCAATATGTGTTTACGTGCATACGTTAAAGTTGCTTTGGGGCAGATAATAAAACTGTCAGTTAGACTCATTTTAAATTTATTGAAACAAGCGTCTTTAATACAATTTATTTTAATTGTTAGACAAATAAGCATTTATTACATATAGGTATATGCAATTTCTATATCTACATTCATGATACAAACACAATCGCTAATGATATTTTATAATCAAAATTGTTTGATTTGGTATTCTAGTGTGGTATATAAATCAGCAACTCGGTCTAAAGTATAGTTGTTAACTATAATGATGGCGAAAGTTTTATTTTTAAAATATTCCAATTATATCACTGTAATATAATATACTGTTGTTGTTTTAGACCAGTTATTCTTAAACTGTCTGTCTATGGTTCTCAAAATTTTGGAGGTCTACAATTTACAATCAGTTTGATGTTTGAACTTCAAGCTACAAGGAGAAATTTAAAATTGAGAATTAAAAACTCTTTTAAAAATTTTTAAATTCCCTTAAATATAATTAGGGTGGTGTTGTGTGGTCACAATATAACCTTGCTTCCAGAACTCAAGAATGTATATTTTGGAGAAATTAATTTTGAAGTCTCCCGAAGGAACCGTAAACAATAAATGATAAGAATCACCCAGTAAATGGCTGAATAAAACTCCCAGTTTGACCTACTGTAATTTGAATTACCCAGCCCCTTCCACAGAATCTCCAACACGTGACATGGTAACTAGATATTTTCCAAAATTTTTATAAATACAGGTTTACATACTCACTCAATATTTGTGCATACATTAGCAGTTTTCTCCGAAAAAGAGCGGTCCTCGTTCCTACTCATTCAAGTACAAATAAGATCAAAATAACTCACTTTCTGGTCCACAGAATTTGAACTTCCGGTTGGCCGATTTTCAATAAAATTAGCAGGGACCTCCCAATTTATCAAAAAACCTTAAATTAGAAGGTTCAGTTCGATTGGTTAAATAATCTGGGCTGTAGAGAGGACACAGACTGATACAGACAGACCGATAAATAGAAACCACTTTAAAACTTAATTTTTCAGAAAATTTTGAACCTGCTGACTTACTAATTTTTCTATCACCTAAGTCATCATCATTCTTATATGGATTGACTGTACCAAACGCAAAAGATCAAAGGCTCACCGCACATGCTATCTCCGACAACGGGACTCGTAATCAGTGGCAGACGATTGTAGATTTCCTTAAATTTGCATCACATCAATCCACAATCGAAAAACTTCCGCTCATACTAAACCCCGGAAAAGCACTGGCCTTTTAACCGAAATTGCTCCCGGCAAGAAAGCACACACCGGATATTATGGTTCAGGGAACTATTTTAAATATTTTTTGGATTCTACTGATTTTCTCATATTTTCCACCAAAGGAACAAAGTTTCTCCTGGCTGTGAACAATACATACGTATAAAATACCGTAATCTACATTATCGACTTTTACTTTCGGCCACCTGCTTTCGTGGCTGCAAAACCCAAATTCCATAAAATGTGTAATTGAATTGGAAAAATGTCAAACACATAAATGCTGAAATATCACAATTTCTTTTGATATAAAAGTAGTCATTGTCAATTTGTGAATGTAATACAGGCCAGCATTTGCCTAAAATAAAACAGTATGAGAAAATCTAGTAGAAAAACTTATCTTAAATCAAAACAATCCATTGAGAAGAGAAAATAATTAGTAAATGTAATAGTTAATACCCTCACACAACCTCCTCTCCGGCATCGCCACAGAGTTCTATGTGTGGGTAACGATACGGATCTTTCCGTTCAACAGACTAGTTTCATACATCCGAGATCCGTAATCAAGTGGAAAAAGGATGATACTTCCATTCATCATGTCATGGGTGAACATGACACCACTGAGATTGCACACAATTTACTTAACCATTCACAACACATTCCAAGCAAAGAGCCCTTGGCTTAGAATTAACAGTGTATTATTGTAGCACACTGCACAACCTTCTCAACAATTATATTATACAGGCATTGTATTAAATTAAAAAAACACATTATTTTTTAAATAAATGTGCCTGAATATTTATTATGAATAAAAAGTTAGAGCAAATTTAGAAGAAACCTAACTCGCATATTCAGAACATTTAATTAAGACAAAAAATCTTAAATTTGTTGAAATTTCCAAATATATGAGTATACCTATAAATAAATGGTAGACCATCAAAAACTGCCCCTACATTTTTAACACCATTTTCCAAAAACCTATTTTAGACTTAAAAAAATCGACGAACTTGTATTCTAGACACGAGCTATTAACTTAGGACTACGTCCAAATGAAACAACTTTATAACGACAAAGAGAAAATTTTCATCTAAAAACAAAAATTTGTTCAATTTTGGTTATTTCGGATTTTATTGTTTTCCAAGGAAAATTGTTATCTTATGTATATTCAATTAATTTTAAAAAATAGCCAACCATTCAAAATACATTTTATATCAAAAAACAACAAACGAGTTCACGCTCAACTCGCAAAGATTTATGTAAAAACATTTATCAATAAATATTTATTGAATCATTTCAAGCCATTTAGATGCGATTGCGAGACCCCAGCATAAAGTCAGCTGTTGTTCGCTCAGTATTTAAACTAAGTACGTTACATTTTTGGTTTAAAAACTCAATAATGTCGTTTTCGATTCGCTTTTTCCACCTCTTTCAAAACCTCAATCCGTGAATCGAATAAGAATATAGAATTGCCTATATGGTTATTTGTATGTGTGTGCGCATTTTTGACTTCTTGAAAAATATTATTGAACATAATATTTGAGATGAAATAACAACAAAATGACAGTTCTAGTGAAAATGGCAGTGAAATGACAGTATTTATTGTTGTTATTAGTAAATGAGGGGTAAATCTAACAAAAAATCGAGATGATTTTATTGGGCGAAATCGTAATCCCCTTGAAGGTATTCCAGACTTTCATCTCAGGAAACTTTGAAATTACCTACAACCACACAAGCGTGAATACCCATTCCAGACTTCTTTTTCTACACTATTTCTAGTGTACCAGAGGTATAAAATTCATCCCAGACTTTTTACTCGAGCGAAAATACCCATCCCCGGATTTTTATTTATTATAAAATTGTTTTCTCGTATAGCTAGTTAAAAATGAATAAAATAAAAATACAAATAAAATAATTCTAGGATTATCCCATTAGCTACCTCTTGGCCAATTTTGAACGCGGTTTGTTGTTAGAATTTTCGTTACGTCAATAAATGAATTGCCTTCCTATAGTTAATAAAAATTAATAAAACTAAATTTAAACAAATTCTTCTGATCAGGATTAAGGTGGGCCTCAAAATTTGTTAACTTTTTACTACGGGAAGGCAATACATTTATTTATGTTGGAAAAATAGTAACAATCAAACCGCGTTCAGAATTGGCCAAGAGGTAGCAAATCAACCTTACAGACACAGATCACAGGAATTGTATCACTCGAATAGCTTTCACAGATAGATGTACGGTACCACAAATATTTTAAGTGACGTCAAAAATCTAAAAATGCCTATAAAATTGAATTTTTTGCATTTATTTTAAATAAAATATTTTTTCTGGGTGTTTTTCTGGATTGTTTTTCCGGTAATTTCTAGATTTTTTTTCGGGATTTTTACTTTTCAACTATTCTGGATTTTAAAATTTCTGCATTTATTTTTTCAGGCAATTGTAGTGATCCCGAAGTATTTACGCTCCAACAAATTCGTCGATGCCATACTAACCCAACGAATTAAGCCAACCACAAAATAAATTGAAACATTTGTGATAGAGCTAAGAACGATACGATTAATTCATGAGCTGTGTCTGCACGGTTAACGAATCAATTTCAATTATCATAAATATTAAGACTTTTACGGAAAAGGTCAAATTCGATAGACACTTATAAATTTTAATTTTAATTTGGTTCGCACTTTGATTTATTTTTTCTGGATTTGTTTTCGAGATTTTCCGTTTTCGTATTATTTTTTTCTAGATAAGGTAGCCAACCTGTAGATTTTGTGTTGATTTTAGGTTTTATTTCGTTTTTCTGATCGATGTGTGTGAATACACATATGTACATGCAATATTATTCGTTCTTCACATGTGTTTCCGTATCATAATAATTATGATGCATATTTCTATGCAACTCTTTACTTCTCCTGCCACTACTAAAGATGTTTTCACAACAAAAACATCTAGTGGGCGGTATTATTACTATTAGTTTGAATAAGGTTTGAATAAATCAAATGTTTTCTTTGATTTACATATTTAATTTCTGTGCCGAGGTGACATATTATACCATCATTTTCGATTCGCTTTCGCAACTGGGTTGGTGACGTATTCCAGGGGACATAATCCCGAGGGACAAAATCCCGAGAGAACAAAATTCCGAGAATTCAAAATCCCGAGGATACAAAACTCCGAGGGATACAAACCCCAAGGATGCATAATCCTGAGAGTACAAAATCCCGATGGTACAAAATCCTGAGAGAACCAAATCCCGATTGACTCGTTTATTTTAAACAACACGTTTATTACATTTCTTGCTGTAAAATAATATTACTTATAAAACATATTAATACGTTATATTAGGTGTGCAAGTAGAAACTTGGCTTTTTTGGTCAAATTCTACTTTATTGAAAATATACTTGTTTACACAAAGGTTAATTATCGAAATATTCACCATTGCTATCTGTGATACTTTGACATCTATTGGGTAGTTGATGGATGCCTTCGCGATAGAAATTTGTTTGTTTGGAGTTTGTTTTACTGCACCTGGACGTGGATCGTCGTCAAGACTAAAATTGCCGCCATGAAATCTTGCAAACCACTTTTTTTTACTGTTGAATGACTCACAGAATATTCACTTAAAATTCGAATGAATCAATTCCATAGCTTGAGCAGCATTTTTTATTCATTTGAAAACAGAATGGAATGTAATGACGTAAATGTTGTTATCGACACTCATCTCTAGGGCAACCAAAAATATGCACTAAAAAATCATTTTTAAGCTCTTAAAATATGCTTTAAAAATGTTGAAATATGCATTCAAAATATGCTCTAAAAAACTGAAAATATATGTTCAGAATAATTGTTCCTTCAAATTTGATAAAAACGACTCTAAAAACACCTTACGACGGTAAAAATAGTATCGCATATAGTTCACAACCATAATGCTCGTTGCACATTTCAGCTAAGCTGCCCCGTGCATCCCTTTGCACTTTCCAGCTGATAAATACTCTTATACATACATACATTGTTTATTTTATATCTTCCCATTTAAATTTTTTAATTATAGCCGGGAGATAAGAATTTACCTAAAATCGCTTAGCAAACAGAAAGCTTTGTCTGTTTGAACGGAAAACGCTTTTATACATTGACCAACTTCGCTCCACGTCAAAGGAAGTGATCGGTGCATATTTAAATGCCAATATTTCTGCAACTGTATAATTTTCTGTTTTCTTCTGGGATGTCCCCGTTATGTTCGTGAAATATCGGCTAATACAACAAATAAGTGATTTTTGTGAATTACGCTGGTAAGTTTAACTTTAATAGCACCAGATACTTCGCCTTGTATACTGTTTAATTGTGTTTAAGCTTCTGTCATGATTTTAAGTTGGTCAGCAAGCTGCAGCCTTTTACTGAATTGTCACATAACAGCTGTTTTGATATTTTGATTGAGGCTGCCTCTTCATCGTCCAATGCGTTAAATACACCAATAATCTCTACAAAATTATTGGCAGAAAACTTAACAGCTACGAGCCAAGTTCCCCTTCTTGATCTAGTGGTTGTTGGCTGTGGAGGAAGTGTGAGCCCGGGCTGTAGTTCTTAAAAATCTCGACTCTCGACGGAGCGTTTAAACAACTTTTTTGATATTCGAGATAAGGCGGGTCAACCTTAGGATAAAACCCACTTATAAGTTTACATACACGATGAAGACCGTGAGCAAGACAAATTACATATATGTGTAATTTTGGAATAGGAAGTTTGTATTGCCCGGGTCACTTTCATCATGTACGGTGCTGCATCTGATATAAACAGCAACATTTTATCTTTCTCAAAACAATCCCCTAAAATTTTAATCGAATCGTCAAAAAGCTGAGCAATGGTGGTGGGATTAGCGCAGGAATACCTGAATCAAAAATTCGTATAACATACACCCTAAAGGCAAACTCATTTTGATATTTACTGCCTGCAGCAGCGCTAGTTGCGGTAAAAAAAAAATTTAAAAAATTAAATAAAAAAAATATTTGCGATAAATATTTTATAAAATTTGAAAATTATGTAAATGATTTTGACAAAATATGCTTATATGACAAAAAATATGTTGTTTTGGATGAAATATGCAAAAATAACAAGTAGGGCTTAAAATGCTTGGTTTTTCATGAAACGGATTTGTATCTTGCTCTTTTCAAAATCCGTACACTGGAAAAAATATGTTATTGCATATTTTTGGTTGCCCTACTCATCTCTTAAAATTGATGCTCATGGAACGACAGCTTGTAAATGACTCAAACTATTGTTTTTGTCTCAAAAACTGTAACAGAAAATATAATTTTTAAAAATTCTATGATCCCAGGTACTTAGGATTGACGATTTTTGAATATTGTATAGAGAATTATCGTATATCAAGTTTCCCGGAATTTTCCTGGTGTTCCTAAACACCGGCCATTCTAAGGGAAACTTATTTTGAGTAGGTCATGATCTGCTCTAACAGAAAATAAATAAATTTTAAAAAAAATCTGTGATCCCAGGCACAGAAAGCTGGATACAACTGTGGTGTCTATGTCATATATGCTGCAGATTTGGTTGTAAATCAAAACAACATCGCAAACATTCATTCCGAGGACGAGGAAATTAATAAAGCTGCACTTGAAGAATATCGTCGAAAAATTAAGGGCATTTTTGCTCAAAACTCAGAATCCATGGAAAGCAATTATTTTTACTGTTTTGGCAATATAGAACACGAAACCGTTTAATGTGCTTAATGCAAAAGATGGATTCATTTGGAATGTGCACCGTTCCTTTCTTTTAATAACAGTCTTTGTGTTATTTGTAAAACTTTAATCGAAAATTAAAACAAATTTATAATAAACGTGAACCAGTTATTTATTTTATACACACCTTGCCCAAAATTCAAGAATATTGAATGTACGAGAATTCTGTAATATCAATATAGTTGAACATGTTTTGGTATAATTATAATTTGTATACTTGGCTAAATTATAGACCATCTTTAGTTTAAAATATTTTTATTTATAAAAGATGAGTCGATATTTCGGCCTTGTAGACAATTATCAAGGCAATTTATAAAACATTATTAGAAAAAAAAAAAAATTATTTTTCAATACAAATTACCATAACTAATTACTGCATACCAATCACCAAATTATTTAGAAACTCCAGGAAAATTCCGGGAAACTCGATATACGATAATTCTCAATAGAATATTCAATAATCGTCAATCCTAAGTGCCTGGGACCACAGATTTTTTTAAAACTCAATTATTTTCTGTTAGAGCAGATCATGACCTACTCAAAGTAAGTTTCCTTTAGAATGGCCGGTGCTTAGCAGCTCCAGGAAAATTCCAGGAAATTCGATATACGATAATTTTCTATAGAATATTCAAAAATCGTCAATCCTAAGTGCCTGGGACCACAGATTTTTTTAAAATTGATTTATTTTCTGTTAGAGTAGATCATGACCTACTCAAAATAAGTTTCCTTTAGAATGGCCGGTGCTTAGCAGCTCCAGGAAAATTGTGGGAAACTCGATATACGATAATTCTCTATAGAATATTCAAAAATATTCAATCCTAAGTGCCTGGGACCACAGATTTTTTTAAAATTGATTTATTTTCTGTTAGAGTAGATCATGACCTACTCAAAATAAGTTTCCCTTAGAATGGCCGGTGTTTAGGAACTCCAGGAAAATTCCGGGAAACTCGATATACGATAATTCTCTATAGAATATTCAAAAATCGTCAATCCTAAGTGCCTGGGACCACAGATTTTTTTAAAATTGATTTATTTTCTGTTAGAGTAGATCGTGACCTACTCAAAGTAAGTTTCCCTTAGAATGGCCGGTGTTTAGGAACTCCAGGAAAATTCCGGGAAACTCATATACGATAATTCTCTTTAGAATATTCAAAAATCTTCAATCCTGAGTGCCTGGGACCACAGATTTTTTTAAAATTCATTTATTTTCTGTTAGAGCAGATCATGACCTACTCAAAATAAGTTTCCCTTAGAATGGCCGGTGTTTAGGAACTCCAGGAAAATTCCGGGAAACTCATATACGATAATTTTCTATAGAACATTCAAAAATCATCAATACTAAGTGCCTGGGACCACAGATTTTTTTAAAATTGATTTATTTTCTGTTAGAGTAGATCGTGACCTACTCAAAGTAAGTTTCCTTTAGAATGGCCGGTGTTTAGGAACTCCAGGAAAATTCCGGGAAACTCGATATACGATAATTCTCTATGGAATATTCAAAAATCGTCAATCCTAAGTGCCTGGGACCACAGATTTTTTTTAAAATTGATTTATTGTCTGTTAGAGTAGATCATGACCTACTCAAAATAAGTTTCCTTTAGAATGGCCGGTGCTTAGCAGCTCCAGGAAAATTGTGGGAAACTCATATACGATAATTCTCTATAGAATATTCAAAAATCGTCAATCCTAAGTGCCTGGGACCACAGATTTTTTTAAAATTGATTTATTGTCTGTTAGAGTAGATCATGACCTACTCAAAATAAGTTTCCCTTAGAATGGCCGGTGATTAGGAACTCCAGGAAAATTCCGGGAAACTCATATACGATAATTCTCTATAGAATATTCAAAAATCGTCAATCCTAAGTGCCTGGGACCACAGATTTTTTTAAAATTGATTTATTTTCTGTTAAAGTAGATCATGACCTACTCAAAATAAGTTTCCCTTAGAATGGCCGGTGTTTAGGAACTCCAGGAAAATTCCGGGAAACTCGATATACGATAATTCTCTATAGAATATTCAAAAATATTCAATCCTAAGTGCCTGGGACCACAGATTTTTTTAAAATTGAATTATTTTCTGTTAGAGTAGATCATGACCTACTCAAAATAAGTTTCCCTTAGAATGGCCGGTGTTTAGGAACTCCAGGAAAATTCCGGGAAACTCATATACGATAATTTTCTATAGAACATTCAAAAATCATCAATCCTAAGTGCCTGGGACCACGGAATTTTTTAAATTTGATTTATTTTATATTGAATTAGATCATGACCTACTTAAAATAAGTTTCCCTTAGAATGGCCGGTGTTTAGGAACTCCAGGAAAATTCCGGGAAACTCGATATACGATAATTCTCTATATAATATTCAAAAATCGTCAATCCTAAGTGCCTGGGACCACAGATTTTTTTAAAATTGATTTATTTTCTGTTAGAGTAGATCATGACCTACTCAAAATAAGTTTCCCTTAGAATGGCCGGTGTTTAGGAACTCCAGGAAAATTCCGGGAAACTCGATATACGATAATTCTCTATAGAATATTCAAAAATATTCAATCCTGGGACCACAGATTTTTTTAAAATTGAATTATTTTCTGTTAGAGTAGATCATGACCTACTCAAAATAAGTTTCCCTTAGAATGGCCGGTGTTTAGGAACTCCAGGAAAATTCCGGGAAACTCGATATACGATAATTCTCTATAGAATATTCAAAAATCATCAATCCTAAGTGCCTGGGACCACGGAATTTTTTAAATTTGATTTATTTTCTATTAAATTAGATCATGACCTACTTAAAATAAGTTTCCCTTAGAATGGCCGGTGTTTTGGAACTCCAGGAAAATTCCGGGAAACTCGATATACGATAATTCACTGTAGAATATTCAAAAATCTTCAATCCTGAGTGCCTGGGACCACAGATTTTTTTAAAATTCATTTATTTTCTGTTAGAGCAGATCATGACCTACTCAAAATAAGTTTCCCTTAGAATGGCCGGTGTTTAGGAACTCCAGTAAAATTCCGGGAAACTCGATATACGATAATTCTCTATAGAATATTCAAAAATCGTCAATCCTAAGTGCCTGGGACCACAGATTTTTTTAAAAATTGATTCATTGTCTGTTAGAGTAGATCATGACCTACTCAAAATAAGTTTCCCTTAGAATGGCCGGTGTTTAGGAACTCCAGGAAAATTCCGGGAAACTCATATACGATAATTTTCTATAGAACTTTCAAAAATCATCAATCCTAAGTGCCTGGGACCACAGATTTTTTTAAAATTGATTTATTTTCTGTTAGAGTAGATCATGACCTACTCAAAATAAGTTTCTTTTAGAATGGCCGGTGTTTAGGAACTCCAGGAAAATTCCGGGAAACTCGATATACGATAATTCTCTATAGAATATTCAAAAATCGTCAATCCTAAGTGCCTGGGACCACGGAATTTTTTAAATTTGATTTATTTTCTAATAAATTAGATCATGACCTACTCAAAATAAGTTTCCTTTAGAATGGCCGGTGCTTAGCAGCTCCAGGAAAATTCCGGGAAACTCATATACGATAATTCTCTATAGAATATTCAAAAATCGTCAATCCTAAGTGCCTGGGACCACAGATTTTTTTAAAATTGATTTATTTTCTGTTAGAGTAGATCATGACCTACTCAAAATAAGTTTCCCTTAGAATGGCCGGTGTTTAGGAACTCCAGGAAAATTCCGGGAAACTCGATATACGATAATTCTCTATAGAATATTCAAAAATATTCAATCCTGGGACCACAGATTTTTTTAAAATTGAATTATTTTCTGTTAGAGTAGATCATGACCTACTCAAAATAAGTTTCCCTTAGAATGGCCGGTGTTTAGGAACTCCAGGAAAATTCCGGGAAACTCGATATACGATAATTCTCTATAGAATATTCAAAAATCATCAATCCTAAGTGCCTGGGACCACGGAATTTTTTAAATTTGATTTATTTTCTATTAAATTAGATCATGACCTACTTAAAATAAGTTTCCCTTAGAATGGCCGGTGTTTTGGAACTCCAGGAAAATTCCGGGAAACTCGATATACGATAATTCTCTGTAGAATATTCAAAAATCTTCAATCCTGAGTGCCTGGGACCACAGATTTTTTAAAAATTCATTTATTTTCTGTTAGAGCAGATCATGACCTACTCAAAATAAGTTTCCCTTAGAATGGCCGGTGTTTAGGAACTCCAGTAAAATTCCGGGAAACTCGATACAAGATAATTCTCTATAGAATATTCAAAAATCGTCAATCCTAAGTGCCTGGGACCACAGATTTTTTTTAAAAATTGATTCATTGTCTGTTAGAGTAGATCATGACCTACTCAAAATAAGTTTCCTTTAGAATGGCCGGTGCTTAGCAGCACCAGGAAAATTCCGGGAAACTCGATATACGATAATTCTCTATAGAATATTCAAAAATCGTCAATCCTAAGTGCCTGGGACCACAGATTTTTTTAAAATTGATTTATTTTCTGTTAGAGTAGATCGTGACCTACTCAAAGTAAGTTTCCTTTAGAATAGCCGGTGCTTAGCAGCTCCAGGAAAATTCCGGGAAATTCGATACAAGATAATTCTCTATAGAATATTCAAAAATCGTCAATCCTAAGTGCCTGGGACCACGGAATTTTTTAAATTTGATTTATTTTATATTAAATTAGATCATGACCTACTTAAAATAAGTTTCCCTTAGAATGGCCGGTGTTTAGGAACTCCAGGAAAATTCCGGGAAACTCGATATACGATAATTCTCTTTAGAATATTCAAAAATCTTCAATCCTGAGTGCCTGGGACCACAGATTTTTTTAAAATTCATTTATTTTCTGTTAGAGCAGATCATGACCTACTCAAAATAAGTTTCCCTTAGAATGGCCGGTGTTTAGGAACTCCAGGAAAATTCCGGGAAACTCATATACGATAATTTTCTATAGAACATTCAAAAATCTTCAATCCTAAGTGCCTGGGACCACAGATTTTTTTAAAATTGATTTATTTTCTGTTAGAGCAGATCATGACCTACTCAAAATAAGTTTCCCTTAGAATGGCCGGTGTTTTGGAACTCCAGTAAAATTCCGGGAAACTCGATATACGATAATTCTCTATAGAATATTCAAAAATCGTCAATCCTAAGTGCCTGGGACCACAGATTTTTTTAAAATTGATTTATTTTCTGTTAGAGTAGATCGTGACCTACTCAAAGTAAGTTTCCTTTAGAATAGCCGGTGCTTAGCAGCTCCAGGAAAATTCCGGGAAATTCGATACACGATAATTCTCTATAGAATATTCAAAAATCGTCAATCCTAAGTGCCTGGGACCACAGATTTTTTTAAAATTGATTTATTTTCTGTTAGAGTAGATCATGACCTACTCAAAATAAGTTTCTTTTAGAATGGCCGGTGTTTAGGAACTCCAGGAAAATTCCGGGAAACTCGATATACGATAATTCTCTATAGAATATTCAAAAATCGTCAATCCTAAGTGCCTGGGACCACGGAATTTTTTAAATTTGATTTATTTTCTATTAAATTAGATCATGACCTACTTAAAATAAGTTTCCCTTAGAATGGCCGGTGTTTAGGAACTCCAGGAAAATTCCGGGAAACTCGATATACGATAATTCCCTTTAGAGTATTCAAAAATCTTCAATCCTGAGTGCCTGGGACCACAGATTTTTTTAAAATTGATTTATTTTCTGTTAGAGTAGATCGTGACCTACTCAAAGTAAGTTTCCTTTAGAATAGCCGGTGCTTAGCAGCTCCAGGAAAATTCCGGGAAATTCGATACAAGATAATTCTCTATAGAATATTCAAAAATCTTCAATCCTAAGTGCCTGGGACCACAGATTTTTTTAAAATTGATTTATTTTCTGTTAGAGCAGATCATGACCTACTCAAAATAAGTTTCCCTTAGAATGGCCGGTGTTTTGGAACTCCAGGAAAATTCCGGGTAACTCGATATACGATAATTCTCTTAAATACATAATTCTACTTCAGCTTGCAAATTGCAAAGAATAGAAAAAATTTATGATTTCTTATTGCGTAATTTAGAATTTATTCGCTATTTCGCAGTTTTACTAATACTCTGAAATGTTTAGTTGTTGTTGTAGTTTTTTAGGAATATCTCTGAGTTTTAGGAAAATGTTCGCAATCGTAAAATAGAGAACTCCCCAAAACCGCTATGAATTTGACCCGTTGCGCAAGGATGACAGAAAAACGTCAGAAAAATTTCAAAAATAGTAACATTTATAAAAGTATTTACGTTTGTATTTCACATACTAAAATAAAAATCTCCTCAAAGCCGCTTAGCATTAGTCCTTTCCGCGCAAGGATGACGTGAAATTATGTAGATTCGGTTTGTTTTCATATTTTAGTTATCAAAAATTTATTGGGGTCTTCCCTTTCGATTTACTTTGTATTTTTTGGAATTTTTTTTTTTTTTGGATTTTTCCGTTCGGGAATATGATGGTATCCCGTTTTGTCTTTTGTATAAAAAGTACAAAATTGTACTCTATTTCGCTAATTGCACTCTATTACACTTTTTTTGAAGCTATCCCAGCTTGCTCGAATTAAACAACATTGTATTTGAACATTTCATCACTCTTTATCAACCAAATTTTTGTCCCAAATCCGAATTTAATTTTATATGAGTTAAAAAACAATTTGAACCAAGTTTCTTTCTAATTCATGGTAGAGTGCCATTTGGAAAAGTAATAACGCTGTATGTATAGTAATAAAATTCCATACATATAATTTTATACTGGTAACTAAATAATTCATCCTATAGTTTTAAAATGTATCTACATTTTTCAGAATATTCAAAAATGAAACTTTCCTTTTCTAGATTTTGAAAAAAAGGGAAATATTTTTTTCCAGAAAATGATTTTTAGTTTTAAAATATTCTGGAAAATGGAGAAGGAGATTAAAGGAGATTAAAGGAACAGAGAATATTTTTAAATTAAATCTCTTTCCAGAAATTCTGGAAAAAGAAGATTTAATTTTGAAAAATGGAGGTTTAATTTTAAAATCAGAATAGAAATCTCTATTTTAAAGAATTAATACATATGGGGCCAATAAATGGTTAAAACGACCCTGGACCTTATTTCTTTCTATACGGTGGACTTTAATATCATTTCATATAAAATTCAATCCAAGTCTGTTCACTCAAAAATGTATAGCTAATAGCTATTGTTGAATGATTTTTTGTTTTTTCACTTAAAATTTATTTTTTTTATTGAATATTTTATTACGATGCACAATGAATCACTCACTCGGCCTTTTCTATTATATAGTGCAAATCTTTATAACTGGAAAAAGTGAATTCGACGTTTTCAAAAATATTTATTAAAGAATTTTCTCGCTTTTTCAGGATACTTATAAAACTGTATCCATAAATTTGAGTCATTTTATAAGACAACTGATTGATAAATTGTGCATCGCTTCTATTTTATTGAATTTTTTTTGCTAAAATAGCAAGCCTGTTAAATCAGTCTATTTTGTGTCACGTGTACGAAATAAACCAATCAAAATAACATTACACTGATAATTTCCCTAGGGAAGTTATCAGTCTAATGTTATTTTAATTAGTATATTTTGTACACGTGACTCAAAATTGACCGATTTAATAGGCTTGCTATTTTAGAAAAACATACTCTGGCTACTAGATGAAAAGAATTTATAGTTTTATTTTACAGTAAATACTGTTTCAAAATGACACTTGCATAGAACAATTTACAATCTAGCAGCCTTACTACTAGAATAAAATAAAATTACAAAAAATTTTCTCGTCGAATACACCTCGAGCATTGATATACCTCATAATTTTATTATATTTTTCTCAAGTACGTTGCTTTTAGGTAACAGCCCTCAGAAATTTGTAAATTTGGGTTTCTGGCAATATGGCTCTAGGTTATGTAGGAGCCAAGCCTAATAAAAAAAAATAAAAATAAAAAATCTCTGATTTGAAAGTAAATCGGTACTATGAAAACTTTTTAGATCGGAAAACAGTATTGGCACATATAAATCTGAAATGTAGTGTCAAAATGTTTAATTTTGAAGGAGAGGAGAATACCGGTTACTTTTGAAAATCAAAATAAAAGTTGATGTTGGTGTTTGGTGCTTCAAAATGGGTTTATTTATGAGAGCGACAGTGAAACATCGATGGCTGTTGAGTTGAAAAAACTTCGAGATAAATCGAATGTTTTGGAAATTC
The DNA here is from genome assembly GCA_963556165.1 of Tipula helvola. Classification (NCBI taxonomy): domain Eukaryota; kingdom Metazoa; phylum Arthropoda; class Insecta; order Diptera; family Tipulidae; genus Tipula; species Tipula helvola. Next base: position 118,078,121 of record OY744483.1, read on the forward strand.
CTTCAAGCATGTTCGTATATTTATAGATATTAATGTAATATTTATTGTACATAACAAAATAATCAACATTTTTACAGGTTTACAAAACTTTTCCATTTATCTAAGGAATCTTTTATTTATGTTTTAGAGCAAATAAAAGATGACTTTAGACCAATGCTCAAATCAACCTCTATTCCACATATAATAAAACTAGCAGCAGCGCTTCGCCTTAGACCTTTTTATTGGGCTGTCCCAACAGAGTGTATCTATTGTAATAAGGCAAGTTTCTGATGCCATCTAAAATAAAATTTGTTGTAAACTGGAAATGTCACCAAGTGAAAAGAGAGAATGTAAAATTATTTTTTTTTTGGAAAATATGGGATTCCCAATGTAGTAGGTGCGACAGATGGTACTCACATCCAAAAAATTCGCCCACACAAAAATGAGCACCTATTTTTTAACAGAAAACTTTAGCATATAATCAATGCTATGCGGGCAATATATTTTGGCGACAAAAATTGGATTTAGTGTGTTCTAACAATTTTTAATTGTTTTTTTTTAGATATGTTAGAATAGAATTCGTCGACGGTCGCTTCGGAGGATCGTCTCATGATTCTTTTGTATGGTCGCTAAGCGAAGAAAGGAAATTTTTCCAGGAATGGCATTTAAAAGGAGAACGAAATTGGCTAATTATTGGCTTGAATTAGGTTACATCCAGAAATTTATTTTCATTTATTATTTATCAGGAGATTCAGGATACCCACTGGAACCGTGGCTTTTGACACCGTACCGTGTGGCTCGAGAAGGAATTGCAGAAGGCAAGTTCAACGACATCCACTCCAAAGCTCGATCAATAAATGAGAGAGTATTTGGATTACTAAAAGGTCAATTTCGATGTCTATTAGCAGCTAGAGAATAATGCACTTCACCAGCAAAAATAGTAACAATTTTGAATGTTTTTTGTACATTGTACAATATTTGTGCAGCTTACAATGTTACATTTTCTGAAGAGACTGTAAACTGTGATGATGTTCCACATGGAAAAATTGCAGAAGTTGAGCTTGGACATTCAAACTACTCACTATCTGATGAAGCAAAACCAATTCGAAACCAAATAAGAGACATTTTATAAAATTCAGATATATTTTATTTCATGTTAAATTTGATCAGTATCAAAATCGTGAAAGTAATATGCAAATGAATATTTGAGAAAGGGGGAACGAGTTTTGTCGAAGAGACAAAAAAAAATCGGGGGTGTTATGATATGGGGTGCAATCAGTTATTATGGGACCGTCGAATTACAAGTTATAAACGGTATAATGAAAGCAGAGTTATACAAAATCATATTGGAAAATATTCGTCCGAAGATGGATACCATTTTTGGACCGATGCAATGGCTCTTTCAACATGATAATGCGCCTGTCCATACGTATCGTATAATTAAAAGTTGGTTCCAAGCGGAATACATTGAAGTTTTGACATGGCCACCACATTCACCTCATCTAAATATGTACTATTGAAATTGTGTGCGGATGGATGACAAGGAAGGTTTATGAGAGTGGAAGGCAATTTGAAGATCAGGAGTCGCTCATCGCGGCTATAATGGATGTCTGGAAGGAACTCTCCTTAAATTACTTAAAATCTTAATACGATTCAATCCCAAATAGGATTTTTGAAGAGATTTCAAATCATAGAGGTAACACTCACTACTAAATAATAAAAATAATAGTTTCCCAAAGCATAAACACTGTTTTATTTGTTGTTTTTTTAAGTGAACCTATTCTAATGACGCATTTTTTATTGATACATTTATTTTAAATCTAAAACAAAAGCTAACGAGTCTCTCAAAATACCAGTTTTTGTTCTAAAACTACGTAATCATAGCACTCTGTGATTTCATAATTGAAAAAACCGTTAAAAGTTTTACCGATTTTGAAAAAATTGAAAAATTTCGGTGAACCTATTCATATGATTGGGAGTGTATACCTCTTGCTACATAAAAGTCGATTAGGTCCGGTATCTTAGCTTCGTCACTGGGCCAGTATGTTGGGGAACCACCAGAGTAAAATTCACATTTTGATGTCTGCCCTGCTTGAAACAATTCTTTACCCTTTGACGTCGTAAGTCTATAGATCCCCAATAGGTGTTTTTCGCATTAAAATCTCCTCCAATAATAAAATCACGTCCTAATGATTTAAATAGTTTAATGTAGTCCTCCCTTTTCAAGTTATGCCGGGGAGGACAGTATATTGCGGAAACAGTAAGCTGTCTGTGTTTAATGTGAATCCTAACAGTGGTGACTTGCATTGTTTCTTCTTCGATTTCTGTTTCTACATGTTGTTTTATATTTTCTATTATTAGTAATGCTGAACCACCTCTTGCCCTCTCCGCTGGATGAATGGAATGATATATGTTATAACCCCGGATTTTAACAAACAAAGATTTAACAAAATGGCTTTCGGATATTAGAAAAATGCCGATTTTTTCCAGATTGCTATTCTGAAAGTTGTGTTCTTACTTAACATTTTTTATCGGATTGCGTTGTGGGAGTTGCATTTTCTTCAGTTGATCAAATATCATGTTGTTCAGGTTACTTTGGTCATCTAGCCGCTTTGTAATAGTTTCGATGCTGTTCATAATGTTTTCCATAATTCGATTATTTTCAGAGCCCATATATTTGGTTGAACCCGAGCCTTTCACTACCTGAGCAAATGTTCTTCTTTGCCCTCTCTTAATTTTTGTAGGTGTTTAGCAACCTCACAGCCCTGATAATTGGCCGGATGTTGGCCTTTACAATTTATGCACTTAGCTGGCACATCTCTCCCTATTGTACATGCCTGGGTAAAATGTTTACCTGAGGATTTTACACATCTCGGATCGCGGCTGCAATAGTTTTGGGTGTGATTAAATCCCTGACATTTCTTGCATTGGGGTATGCGTGTAGTGGTTTTCCTCATTGGTTCAATTTTTACCTTCATGTAAAGAATTCCTTTTATACCATAAATATTTTGAGCATTCTCTGTGTTGTCAAATACTAGCATAAAAAGAGGGAGTCCCCTTTTATTGAACGTTTGGTTTCCTTCTTGGTTTTCTATTCTCTCTTTTTTAATCATATTCACTGCATCTAGTATTTGAAGGCCTTTATTTTTTAAGTCTTCCATTATTTCTTGGCTTGAGCATGTTGATGCAAACCTCTTGCCATAACTTTCATCGGTCGAGCCTGTTTGTCCTCATAGGTAAACCACTGATACTTTTCAGCATTCAGCTTCATAGATAATGTTCTATAGGTTTCTGAGTCCAGAGTATTAATTTTCCAAACGTCATTGTTTAGCGCTGTTACCTTATACTCTTTGTCAGTAACCGATTTCATCAGTGACTGAATTTGTGGGTAACTGGTTACGCCCAAAATATGTATTGGTGGGGGTGGTTTTTCTTTCGGTTGCACCAGTTTTGGTGCAATTACCTTTTGGTCGATTGACCTCGGGTTGGACAACTTTCGGTTCGGTACTTGCAGTTCCACTAACATTTAGTTGTTCAACCTCAGGTGACGATTCAGCTTTTCTTTTCTTACCCTTCCTGGACTGCTTTTTCTTCTTTAGGATTCAGTCCGTCTCTCTTTATAATTCTTCCTCATCAGTGAAATAGTGAAATAGTTAATTTTCTCTTCTTTAGCATCCCGATGCATTTTTAGAAGTTCATTTTCTCGTTTTTTATACTCAATTTCTTCGCTTATCCTGGTAAATGATTGCTCCATCTTCTGTAGCCTCCCCAAGAGATCGATATTTTCCTTTTCTAGATCAACATTTCTTTCACTGAATCCTGCTGCTCGCAGTGTAAAATTTCCGCTGGTAAAACTTCTGTCATGCAGGGTTTGCCCCACCTCAAAATCCATAGGGCCAGCCTTCGAAGAGGATGTATTGTCCAGTCGGCTGACTGGAGTACCACTTGGGGTAATTTCCAGGACTTGTGCATTGCATAGAGTCTTGGAGGTGATCGTGGCATTATCGAACTTCTTTCAAATGGATTTTCATAATATATTACCTCTGAAGTATTGCGGTCATTGGATATCGACGACTGGGAGCTCGCTTGCTCACCCCTCAAAATCGCCGGCACTGGGTATCCGATTCCCTGCGCCGTAAGGTTTTCCCGATTAGAGTCCCCCATAGTGATTGTTATATACAGGGAACCACCCCTAGCTAGTTTTGGTCCACGAATGGTATTTTATTTCCCATTTACCAGCCGACACGTCGGTTAGGGTTTCCCCCTATCCGCCACCTGGGGACGCGCCCGATGGGAATCTAGCAGCTCCACACGATTTAAAGATTGTAATCGACTTTTCAGGTGCGCAAGTTTTTAACCAAGTACTGTATTTGCTCCTCCTCATCCCCTCGCTAATAATCTACTAGCCACAACTCGCTTCGCAAGAACAAGGCTTAAGATTACTAAATATATCAGCGAAAGAATTTGGATGCTTACCAGATTTAACTTGCAGGTACATGGTATGGTTGTAAGATGAGTAACATTATGTTTGTCTATATCAGAGCGATAATTTAAAAAAACGTTTTCGGAGTAAATATTTATAAATCCTGAAGAAGCTTCTGTATCCTTCAGTCTCTAAATACATACAAGACTTTCAAAGGTATGTTCTGGTGCTGGCCAATACATTTTAGTTTAATATATGTGATATACGTTTAATAAAAACGATTAGTATTTAGTTTATTTAGACAGGTCAAAAATAAAACTTCATCTCCAATAACACATCCCACTTCCTTTCGACTATACAATATAGTCGCACATCTCAATCATTTTAACTCGCATTAATCTTACATATTTTCCTATAATATAACTAATTCACCTAATCGTAAACTAATGATTCAAATGCTTAATAATGCATCAATTTATTTTTTACCGACTTCATGTTTTTATTTTTTTTTTTTGCTTCTCTCGATTGCATTTTGAAGTGACAAGAAGAAAAATTGATCTCCAATGATTGTGTAAATTTTTTATTTAATTATATCAACACAAAAAAAAAAAGAAATAAGATGCTAAATCCATAAACAGTTGTACAATTTTTGTTGTAACGAATTAAGTTAAGTAAAACAGCAACAACAACAACAAGTACATTTATTCTTTATTGCGCTACTGTGTGTGCAAAGTGAATTTATTTTTTTCGCTACGTTGTAGGTACAAGGTAAACGCTTGTCGACTCATATAAATATTTTTCATCTTTACGCTTCAATGTTAATTATTGGTAATAATTCCAATGAATTTCCTAGGAAATTATAATTTATTAAATCGATTAAGAATTTTGTCGTTTTTTTTTTTTTGTTTTGTAAATGTTTTGTAGTTGCACTCAGAACTACAAACATTACGATCAATTAATGATCGTTTAATTAGTAAAACAGTACAAAAAATTTATTTATGTCGTGTACACACATATTTTTGTATATACTTGTATACAAAGTAAGCACCTATAGAAGTAAAAAAAAAAAATATACACCTGTGATTTGGTTTTGTCTTTATACAACAATCTTTACGATGTCACCATTTCTCATAACACAACAAAGGAATTAAACAACAGAAATAATAATAATGATGATGATTATTTAAGATTTGAATGCAACATAACACACAACATAACAACAAAAAAAAAACGAGAAGTAAAAAGGTCATCATAATTACCATTTTATATGAACACAAATTATATTTCTGTATGCGATGATGAATAAGACACGACCACCACAATCGCGAGCGCTATATACAAATATTACGATCGCGCGCACACACATATATTGTCGATCAAATCAAATAAATTTTTCCACATCGATTTTTTTTTTTTTGTTTAAAAAGTACGCGAAATTAAAATGGAAATGTCGATTGGGAAATTTATTGATCGATTGTGTTTTTTAGTATTTTTGTACAACGCGCGGTTTCATACACTTAAATGAGATTGTTACCATTGAAATGAAATTCCATTTAGGTGTGATTGTAAATTTATTAGAAGATTTATCACCTGCGCGCGATTCCATATGGTTTGATTAAATTTTATGGGATTATTGTGATTTCTTGAATTATGGATAAATTTTTATTATTATTCAACCGAAGGTCAATGTTGTTGATCGAATGATGTGCTATAGTATGCTAATTCTATGCCATGATTGATTTTCCTTTATCCGTGATCATATATAGACACGATCACTTAAAATTTTCTTACAAAATATATAAAAATACATTCCATCACAAATCTCGATATCGCCTCTAAACTAGTGTGAAATCCTAACAAACACGTTCTGTAATTTTCTAATTATGTCTTACGATCATCTTTAAAATTACGTTCAGTTTTTTAACCATATAGGTGAGAAATTTTTGAACGATAAGACAATTTTCAATACATTATCTGCACAGGTTAAAGGGGACATCAGAGCTTTTATGTTACATGAAATATATCGCATTTTGTGTCATGTCATATACGGAATATTGCAAATTTTATGATTTTGGTTTGATTTTTTTCATATTTATTTCCATAAACTACAAACATATGTAGGTATATCTATATATATATATATTATACTTGATGGTTGCTTACCGTCTCTTTAGTCACATTTCTATATACATAGCAATAATTGAACTTATTTGATTTTGTATAGGTTCTCTCGTACAGTGCGATTTTTTTTTTCGCGCTAATTAGAAATCTGCAAAGAAGATTTAGAAAGACATAAAGACATGAATGTATGATCAACATCATCCAACCTACTCTATATACATGGTTATTAAATCAAGATTTTTTCTTTAACATAAATCATTTCATCCATAAAATATCGACAGAAACCGTACCAATAACAGCAATAACAAATGTTGAAATCTCATGAAACGATGGGAAAGGATATATGCTCGATCATATCTGATCTATTTAAACGATCGTAAATAACAAATAATAAATAAGAAAACACAACGAGAAAAAAAAATCGTTTAGGTCATGGTATCAATCTGTGCTATATAGATTTAATGATCCATAATTTATTCACGATCATCATCCATATTTTTTCGTATAATTTTTTATCTCCCTCCATCTCACTCGATCGATATATGTATGTATATAGTCTCGATTAAAATCAATTTAATTATTTGAACAACAATAAAAAAAAAAATATTTAAATCAGATCGAAGATCATTCAAACATCTTATCTTATATACCACCACACCCGACCAAGATATAACTACAGGTGTTGAATTGATTGTTTTTGATTTGATTCCACAGATGGTTTAGAGATGAAATATGTCGAACTGATAAAAATCTTTTTTGTTTGTATTGTTGCTGTTGTTATGTTTCGATTTTTTTTTTTTTTCTTGTGGTTTTCTTTTTTTGGGCATATCATGATGATCAATATAAGTTTTTCGAAAAAAATTAACCAAATAAATTTTTAATGTGTTTTATTTGATTGAATAAATAGTAACGCCTTTTAAACGTTGTATTGATCTTTAACGTAACACTATTTTGATTGGCATTTGATTTGTGGATTTTATGGGAATTATAACACCTTTTTTGGCATATTGAACCTTTTGTACAAACAAGATTTCATTTGAATTAAATAAACAAAAACAAAACTAAAAAATTCTAGCAATTTGTAATGGGCCTCGTCTCTAAGACATACGCTCACGGACACTGATTTTTATGGGTGGCAATTCAATGCCAATCGCTGATTTAAAATATTTTTTTTTGGTTTATGGGAGGATTGACTTTGAAAAATTAAATGTCTAAAATCTGCTCTGTGTGATGATAATTGGTGCTAGCATTTAAAATATTTCATTCTTTAATGTGTTATGCAGAATATTTATTATTTCTTTATGTAGGTATAGATACACATAAAATAGAATCGGTTTAAAAAAATATTTGTAAAGTAATAAAGATATACATGCATGAGGCTTAACATTTTTCCGTTTTGACTTTACTTGATTCAGCAATCATGCCTTAACATCGTTTTCCTTTTGTTAACTAATAAATTTAAAAATGTATTTAACCTACATATAATTTAGCGGTTAGGTCATTCAGAAAGTACAGAGGTTCAAATATTTCATATAGACTTGGAGAGAATACGACTATAGCGCAAATACATTTTCAAGTAACATACTGGAGAGTTTCTTTCATCAGGTAACAATAAAGCTACCTAGCTTTAAGCACATAAAGCTAGCTTTAATAAATTATGTGAAATTCATATTCGAAAACGATAATTTATTATAAAAAATTTCATCACGTCTCCTATCAGTTTCCCAAAATTACTTTCCTACAAAGCTAGTTGTTGGAAAATAGTACCAACCTAAGGCAGTTTTTGTTTTAACCTCACTCGCAAATTTAGAACCAAATGCTTCCAAGCTATACCCAGCTCGCCGGATCGTATGGTTATTTTGAAAGACATAAGTATTTAAAATCTCATGAGAAGTGACCGAATGGAATAAAGCTCCCAAAATAAATTACATTTCCAATGAAAGCATGCGTACAAAAATATTTTTCAGTTTTCGAAACGGTTTAAAATTTAAGTTTGCCAAACGTATAGAAAATCATAAAACAAACTGAATAATATAAGGCAAACACGGAATACAAAAAATTGCAGTGAAATGATGAACACAATTTCCAACTATAAAGTTCAGATGTTTCCAATAGCAAAGACACAGTGGATCAATAACCAAATGATTTCTTCGGATGAAGAACAAGAAACACTTGAGTTAAGAAACAAGTTCGTTTTGAAACCAGCTCCATCAAATGAGCCGTTTATTTTGAAAGTGGAATGAGTCACTTTTTCAAAAAATCAAGTTAATAATAACAATAGATAAATGACAGTATAATATAACTCGACATCTTTCGATTCGAAACACACGCTTTTTCACAAAAATTTAAATTTATTTAATTTAATTTAAACAATTTTTTAAGTTTAAAAACACTTTCTTTATTTGTGAAATTATTATATTTTTATTTACACACTACTAGTTTCGAACATAATTGTTCATCATCAGGTAGTTTTTAAAACTGAACCACAAAGGTTCCGTTTTAAAAACTACCTGATGATGAACAATTATGTTCGAAACTAGTAGTGTGTAAATAAAAATATAATAATTTCACAAATAAAGAAAGTGTTTTTAAACTTAAAAAATTGTTTAAATTAAATTAAATAAATTTAGACAGTATAATGTTTCTAACGGTAAATAATTTATTGTCAAAACAAAAAAAATGAATCCCTAACACTTGTGCAAAAAATAAGAAAATTCAAAATCCCATATGTTTTTTCATTTATTGTTTTTCTATTCTTTCATTATCTCGTTTCAACAAAACATTGACTTATTCCACTTTCCAAAATAAATTTTTTTATGATAACGCTACCAAATTAATTCCCCAATTTAATGGCTGTGGTGCTCATTTACATAACTTTGTAACTTGTTTTGACATTTTATGAAAGTCTGTAAAGTCTCAAGAAGACACAGAATATTTTTAGATATAATTAAAACAAAGTTAGCTGGAAATCGAATAACCGTGTGCAAGTAGAACACGTTTGCCACATCCACATGGACAGCTCTGAAATTTAAACTACAAAGTCGATTTTCTGATTTTCATTCCGTCGATCATTAATCAATTACAGCTAGAATTAGTTCAATTACAGCAAGCAAAGAATGAAAATATTAAAACTTTTGGACAAAAAATTTAACAACGGGTTGTGGATCTCAATTATGCCTGCATTTCCAGAGAAGGATAAGATGCAGCAAACTACATAAATAAAATAAATTCTTTAACAGAGCTAAGGGCGTTTGAAAATGGCTTAAAAAATTCCGCAAGGCTAATAATAAAAGCATATCGATTTACTACTTTAAAGGAGGCCATAGCCAATGCACTTGAAAAAGAAATTTTAAATTTGAATGGGAACAAATCCTGTGAAAATATTGTAGCGTGACAATTATTTTTCTTTACGATCTCCGAACCCTAAATCAAACCTTCAAGCACTAATTAATAAGATTCCAAGTTTTGTTAGATTGCCAAATAATAATAATCAAACTTTTGTTAGAAATCCTGTAAGAACGTACTATGGTGTTTGTGCAGCGTTCCACGCGAAATCAGACACCCATACGGGGGCAAGTTGTGCAATTATTTTGAAATTGGGTAAGATGGTTAGTCTGGATAATAAAAATATAATTTGAGTAAAAACTCGAACGTTGACATCTTTCAATTACGTGTATCTTAAGTATTTCTTTTCAGATTTTCACGTGTAATAGCTCGTTATAAAGATAATTTTACAGAGGTACTTTCAAATAAGCGTATTAAACTTTGTTGTTATTGTACCATATATCCTATGAATTTCAGTTTTATGTAGTATTTTGTTGAAAAAATCGATATTACTTCTTTTCTACTTTTCTTTGCAACGTCTTTACGATGGAATTGGAGGTGCCTTCAAACGTAATGCGACGAAAGCTTGCCTTCAGAGACCATGGGCTTATCTAATAACGATAGCACAACAACTTCTAGATTAGGCTATAAATAATAAATCAAACATTAATTTTAGATTTTGTACAAAGCAAGAGTACAAAAAAGGTGGCTCGATCATTAATAAAAAAATATGATTCAGTAAAAGCCATCAGGGGAACTCACGATTACCACTGCTTTGTTGACATTGGTAATCACCACATCGAAGGGCGCCGATTTTCCAGTTCTGATAGTTTTTATGATTTTAATTTAAAATAACTTCTAAATAAATTAACTTTATTGAACAAGACTTTATACATAATAAGCAAAACATGAATTTCTCAGTTTGGAATTAATAATTGAACTGAAATGTTGAATATCGCCCTAATTTGTTATAACATTTTGTTCTATAAAACCCGAATACGTCGAGCCTCCATCATGTAAGATTGCTTGTTGGAAAGGCATTTACAAGTGCTTTACGATGAAAATATAAAAATTAAACGGGGAGTAATTCGATTTTTTAGCCAAAAGACTATTTAAAAGTGAAATTCAAAGGATATGTTGTACATACAGGGGCGTCCAAGTCAAATAAGTATTTTTGACAAATTTTCATAATAACTAAAGCAATAAAACTGCGATTAAAAAAAAAAGTCAACTGGACAACACGGTAATTATTTATGTATCCAGGGACAAAGAATTTATCACTCCGGAATAGATGTGAAGATCATCGCAATAGTTGTTACATATTTAAGCATGCGGCCCGCGGGCCGCATGCCTTAAAATGGAATAAAAATTGCGGTGGTCTTCACACTCACTTTAGAGTGATAAATTCTGTGGCTCTGGATACATAAATAATTAACGCGTTGCCCAGTTGACTTTTCTTTTCTAATCGAAGTTTTATTGCTCTATTTATTTTGAAATTTTGTGAAAAATGCTCATTTGGCTTGGACGCCCCTGTTGTACAATAACACCAAAGTTTAATACGCTTATTTGAAAGTATCTAAAATTGTCGTTCTACCGAGCTATTACACGTGAAAAATCTGACAAGGAATACTTAAGATATACGTAATTGAAAGATGTCAACGTTCGACTTTCCGATAAAAACGAATTTTAACCGAACTCCGCGTATTTTGAATTCATTTTCCACGTTCAACCTTTAATAGATTCACTTTTAAATCGATTTAATATTCTCGAATCAAAGATAAATTTAGATCATTTAAATGATGAAGGAAAAAAATCAATTACAAACTTATGCTGAAAATACATATAACGATTTATTTCACTTGGATGGAGATAAACTTACTGTAACTACAGCTATTTACTAGTCATACTATTCCATTAAAATCATATTCTAAACCTATTAATACTAAGTAGTATCGATTGCCCCACTCCGCTAAGCTAGAAGTCAAAAGTCAAGTCGAGCAAATGCTTGATGATGGCGTAGTTCTTGGAACCTAGTAACAGTCTATTCAATAGTCCGTTAATAGTGGTAGATACACGATTCAGTATACAATGAATAACATTTTGAATGGTTTAAACGAATTAAAATGTTTTATGTACTTATCCGACATAGTCATATGTATATGATCTTAATGACAACACAATTAAATTTGGAGGAAATCTACCGACGTCTCCGCCATTTACTTTAACCATCAAAATGCCGCTTTCTTTGCAAATAAATACTCTTTTTGGGCCATCAAGTCACAAATAAGGGAATACAACGGGACTTTTAAAAAACACAAGTCATTCAGGATTATTCTAAACCAACTACTTCAAAAGAAATAAAATCGTTTCTTGGTTTGTGCTGTTATTGGGTTCCGGTCAGTTGATCGTAAACAATTTATCGTGCTACAATTAAACGTGAACAATTGATCGTAGACACAATTAATCGTGGAAAAAATTGATCGTGGGTACAATTGATCGTATGCACAATTGATCGTATGGACAATTGATCGTATGGACAATTGATCGTATGGACAATTGATCGTATGGACAGTTACTCGTATGTACAATTCAATGAATCCAATTGACCGATTATGATGAAATTTGACATGGGCAATGGTAATGGGATTCTAAAATGATTTTTGGATAAAGTTCTTGAATGTGGAGAATTAAGATGGAACTTCGTTGTTTCTTGACCGATTATGATGAAATTTGACATGGATGGTGGAAATGTGATTCTAAAATGATTTTTGGATAAAATTCTGCAATATTTATTTTTTAAATATTTGTTGAAATATTTTTTGTTGAAATATTCTGGAAAATGGAGATTTCCATTTTTTTTTAATTTTATTAATCTTGCAACAGCAAAATGTTACAATTTTGGAGAAAAGATTTTAGAAACAGTGTTTTGTAAACAGTTTTTTGAGAAACAGTGACACGTGGCTAACGCCTAATTGTTTGTTAACATTACGTGTATACATATTGTATGTATAAATAGTTATTTGCATATATATATATTGTATGTATAAATAGACGAAATTAATAAAAACACAAAATATTTTTCCGGCACAAATGGATTAACTTTTCATTATCAGTCAATTTTTCTGTAAAACTATTTTTTTGTCTCGGCCATGTGGACAATTTGATTTAAAACTCGTTTGTAAACAAATAACTAACGCAATCCACTTCAACTTTTTATTTAAATTCAATTATACTGTTACATGATCAATTGTCCATACGATCAACTGATCCACGGTCAATTGTTCATACGATCAATTGTATCGACGATCAATTGTTGTACGATCAATTATTCACTATCAATTGTTTACGGTCCATTAACAGTAAATCGTCAAATTTCATCGTAATCGGTCAAGAAACAGCGAAGTTCCACCTTAATTGGCCCCATTCCAGAACTTTATCCAAAAATCATTTTAGAATCCCATTACCATCGCCCATGTCAAATTTCATAATAATCGGTCAAGAAACAGCGAAGTTCCAATGATCAACTGACTCACGATCAATTGTCCTTACGATCAACTGATCCACGATCAATTGTCCATACGATCAACTGATCCACGATCAATTGTTCATACGATCAATTGTATCCACGATCAATTGTTTCCACGGTCAATTGTTGTACGATCAATTGTTGTACGATCAATTGTTCACGTTCAATTGTTGACGGTCAATTGACAGTAAATCGTAGTTATCACGGTAGATTTAAAACAATTTTGCAGAAATTGCTTTGCACATCAAATGTCGCTACTAAAATAGAATGTCGTTTTCAAATGGGACGCTTTTTGTGAAAAAAATCTATGTAGTCTATCTGGGACTTTGTATACTGACTTTTTGAATACATTTACTAGTGGCTAAGGATTGGAGAAACTTCGTACAACCAAATATGATAGCAAATAATTCCTTTTCTATTTGCGCGTAATTTTGTTGGCTTGTAGTTAATGTCGCAGAAGCATATGCAATAGGATTCATACCATGAGGGATAACCGCTCCGACTACGCCCTTACTTGCATTGAAGATTGCTTAATTTTTCGATAATTCGAAATTGTATACCGGCTTACGTATATATTTGCTACAGTACTTCTCGGCTAGACGAAACTCGGTGTTTATCTAAATCTCTCTAGAAAACGCACATGTTAACCGGATCGAGTGACTTTTTGTCGATTCTGGTACCGTCGTAATAGTAGCAGGTTCGTCTGTTATTTCTTCTTTTGTTGTGGGTCCCACGTTCGCCATTGCTTGACTTTGATCTGTCGGTGTCGGTATACTACTTATCGGCAGATAAGGTGGCTTAAGGTGATCAATTGTGACGCGAAAATATTTTGGAATTCGTGCGAGCACCTCGAATGATCTATTCTACGGATGCCTCAGGCTCGGGCGAACCGAATCGTCTCGCAGAAATACGTGTGTCGCTGTATGCAAATCTCCATGCACGAATAGTTTTGTAATGCCGTACCACGCCGTTTTTGTTGAACGAATGTTGCTCATTGTATTTCTTAGGTTGATGACTGTTTGGGTCGCTGTCTTCTTTGATGGCTGCTCGTCGAAAAATGTACCTGGAATGCGAAACGTGGTACCAAAAACGAGTTCGGCCGGTGTTGTATTCAAGTTCTCTTTATACGTTGATCAAAGGCCGAGGACAATTGTTGGTAAATGCGTCGTCCATTTCTCAGTGTTGTGGCAGAGAATTGCTGCCTTCAGCGTGCGGGCCATATTTCGATGAGGCCATTTGCCTGTACAAACTGAGAACCTTGGTCGGTAGTGATTGCTTTGGGCACATCATATTTTGCTATCCACCCCGAAATGAGGGCGCTTGCGTCAGTTGGTGCTGCCATATCGGGAATTGGAATCGCTTCTGGCCACCGTGTGAAACGATTTATTATCGTTAAACAGTAGCGATTTCATCGAATCTCTTCAGTTCCGAATGCATGTTACGTCCAATTTTTGCGCGTTAGCATTTTAAGCAGATTCGAACAAATTTCGCGACATCTGATTTATTCCCCGGTCAAAAGAATCGTTTTGCAATCAGTTTAGCCGTGGCTCTGACACCTGGATGGAAGATGTCATGAATTGCCTGAATGAAATGACTTCCAAATTTTTGCGTCGCGAATGCACGAATGTCACTAGTGGAGTAAACATAATATACTAGTTTCGCATTGCCTGGAATGGTAAAAAGTTTTAATTTAATCGGAATGTCATTATCTTCCGCGAGTAGAGATTTTATTTCTGCGTCTGGTCATCAGCCAATCTCTTGTTATTGATTTCCACAGTCGATTGGATAATTTCTATGCATAATAAGATATCCAGATACATTGCTGTAAACATGCCAGGCCAAATACATTGCTGTGAGCTCACGATCATACGTGCTGTATCGAAGTTGCGCTTTGTCGATTTTTTTTTGAGAAAAAACCTAACTGTTGAAGTTCGTTGTCGACGACTTGATGAAGTACTGCACCAGCCGCGATGTCGGAGGCATCGACATACCGCGAAAGCTCTGCCGTTTTTGATGGATGAGAGTAAATCGACATTGGACAAATCTAGTTTGCACTTTTCAAATGCATTCCTTGCTTGTCTGATAGGAAATGCACGAAACGATACCCAAAAAACTTAGTTTCTGATACCATCACTGGCAATGACGGATACCCACTGTATCGTCGACGATCAGTTGAGGATGGGGGCAAATCCATCGTTCTGAAAGTACGAAACGTTGATGTCGTAGTCGATAATCGTTGGGTTGTGCCATATTCACCGTTGCTCTCAAAGACCTTCAAAGCACACATTAATGTTGAGTATTGCAATTCAGTGAAGTCGATCAAATACATTTGCAAATATGTCAACAAAGGAAGCGACATGGCAGTCTTCGGAGTAGGGTATGCGGCCGCACTGCTCGATGAAATCAACCAATACCAACTTGGACGCTACATTAGCAGCAATGAAGCAGTATGGCGCATCTTATCATTTCCAATCCATGAACGACATCCAACAGTAGTATACTTGGCGGTGCATCTCGAGAATGGACAGCGCGTGTACTTCACAGCAGATAATGTATACGTGCAAGAGCATTGGTTCCACCGGCAACAACTTTAACTGCATTTTACTCATTGTGCCAAGATGATATTTTTGCAAAGACTCTACTTTATTCTGAGGTACCGAAATTCTACACATGGAATGCATCGGTTAAAAAGTTTCAACGCCGCAAACAAGGTAAAGCAGTTATAGGACATCCCAATTTGTATTCCAGTGACGCATTGGGTCGTCTGTACACTGTTTACCCAAACAATACAGAATGCTTCTATCTGGTACGTGGACCGACATCTTTCCAAGATTTAAGAACAGTGAACGGTCAGCTGTGCGCCACTTATCGCCAAGCTTGCCAGGAACTAAATCTTCTTGAGAATGATGCACATTGGGACACTGCACTCGCTGACAAATACAGCAAATACGCACGTTATTTGCCATAATATTGATAACCTGCTTTCCATCTAATCCAAAATATTTTTGGGAAAAATACAAGGACTACATGAGTCAAGATATTCTACATCGTTTGCGCGCTGCGAATCAAAATCCGGACATTCAATTCACACCAAACGTGTATAATGAGGCATTGATTTTGATTGAAGACATATGTTTGGCAATCGCTAATAAGGCACTGGTGCAACTGGGAATACTTGCTCCGAACCGACCAGCGAACGACCTTTTCGATCGTGATTTGCAACGAGAAACACACTTTGATTCTGACGAACTGAGGACATTTGTTCAGACAAATCTTCCGCAGTTGGTTGCAGAACAACGCATTGCGTATGACAGAATTATGCGTGCAAACACAGAACAAAGCGGTGGACTGTTTTTCATAGATGCGCCCGGTGGTACAGGCAAGACTTTTCTTCTTTCACTTATTTTGGCAACCATACGATCACAAAATAATATTGCACTGGCCATTGCATCATCTGGAATTGCGGCAACTCTTTTGGATGGTGGCCGAACAGCGCATTCAGCATTGAAACTGCCGTTGAATTTACAAAACACTGAGGCACGAACATGCAACATCAGCAAAAACTCTGGAATGGGCAAAGTACTCCAAATGTGTCAAATTATCATATGAGACGAATGTACAACGTCTCACAAGAAAGCATTGGAAGCGCTTGATCGTACACTGCGAGATTTGAGAGGAAACGCACGGATCTTCGGTGGTGATTTTCGACAAACACTGCCGGTTATATCACGTTCAACACCCGCTGATGAACTTGAATGCATGTCTCAAATCATCAGTTTTATGGCGTCATTTACAGAAATTGACTTTGAAAACCAACATGCGTGTACAACTACAACGGGGTGCATCGGCTGGAAATTTTGCAAAACAATTAATGGATAGAAAACTTCTGTAAGATCACAGAAAGCACAGACGAATTGGTGCAAAAAGTTTTCCCAAACATTGCACAGAACTACAAAAATCATCAATGGCTCAGTACGCGTGCTATATTAGCGGCCAAAATCATCGATGTCAATACCATCAACTTCACTATTCAGAATGGAATACCCGGCGAAACGACAACATATAAGTCCATCGATACTGTGGTGAATCAAGACGAAGTTGTCAACTATCCAACTGAATTCTTGAATTCGCTTGATTTGCCAGGCATACCACCGCACGTTCTTACATTGAAAATTGGCGTACCCATCATTCTTCTTCGAAACATAATTCCACCACGACTTTGCAACGGAACCAGACTCTCAGTCAAGAAAATGATGAACAATGTTATCGAGGCAACAATTATGACTGGAAAATTCAAAGGTGAAGACGTATACTGTTGCCACGTATCCCAATGATCCCGACAGATATGCCATTCGAATTCAAACGTTTGCAGTTCCCGGTGCGGCTCGCTTTCGCAATAACTATCAACAAAGCACAAGGACAATCGTTGCAAGTGTGTGGATTAAATTTGGAGAATCCATGCTTCTCACAGGGGCAGCTCTATGTGGCCTGCTCACGCGCCGGAAAACCTTCTGATTTATTCGTTTACGCACCAGATGGAAAAACAAGAAATATTGTGTATCCCACAGCACTTCATTAAATTTAAATATCGAAATGAACAAAATCAATAAAATGACTCAAAATGAGTTAAATATTTGTCTAATGTCTTTCCTTCACTATCTTCTCTGTGTATATGCTTTTATTTTGGCTTTTCACAAATGCAGCCGTAGCAACCACCATATCATCATTTGTGGCTTCCATCTATTCACTAAACTAATTTGTTGAGAAATATACGAGTATACAATCCCGTTCCGAACTAATAATATTTTTTATTCGTTGCATTGACGAATGTGTGGACTTTGGATATACATACATATTTGGCAAATAACAAGTTGATCGTGTGGTGCTGGCTTAAGGCGTGTAAAGTTGTCAGATTTGGCACTGCAGAAAAAAATTAAATCGAATTTTTATAAATTGCCTTGCCAAATTTGAGATTTTCGAAATAGTAATTTAGAGATTCGTTGCCTTTTGAAAAAAGTAAATCCTTAATGGCTTACACTTCAAACTTTTCCGCTTGCGTTTGACAAACAGAATGCAGTATATGTGCCCAGTTTTTAAGGCTAATTACTATCGATCTGACATAATTTTAACTTAATTAGACATTTTAATGAAATATACCTCATTAGAATCAAAGATCAAACACAACGAAATTATTAAAGAGTGCGCTTTATCCGATTATTTTGGTTTTTATTTGATGATAATGTCGAACTCCAAAATTTGATTAACGTAAAAACCATTAAAATTACTAAAATTAAACATGTTTTGGTCGTATTTCGTATATTAATAATTAAATCGGACAATATAAGAAAACCTTATTCTAATTCACGGTCACTGAACTATTTCATACTGCTTGCTGTGTTCGTTTAAAAGACAACAACCATAACCACAACAACAACAACAAATCAAAAAGAATTTAAAAATTGCCCCGATTCATTTTGATTAAATTTAATTCATTTTTAATACGATTTTGATTTTAATGTTTATGACGATCGCTATCCATCATTTAATGATGTTTAATGGAACATTTCATTAAAATTGTATATACATTTAACCGCTAGATGCTTTTATCAAGTAAATGATTATTGGGTTTAACAGGTTAATCGAAATATAAATTGGAAATTAGCATGGTTTTTATAGTGATGTCACGCAATACAAAATATCCACATACTAAATTTGTTTTTTATATTTGGTTTACTGCTGAGGTGGTATTTGGAGCCACTTAAATTTGAGACAATCATACATAAATCTCAGCAAACAAATTTGCGAAAATTTCGTAACACTATACATACAACATAAATAACCATTAATCGTATTTTTATATTCACAGTTAGTATATTAAATTTTTACATACATTATTATGTGTACGATATATTTATTGTAATTTCATCTAACTCACTAAATTGATATAAATTTATAGCGCTCCAGGGGTCGATCTTAAAAAAACAAAAAAATTCCAAAATCCAATCAACAACAAAAAATTAGAATATTTTAAGGAAATACTTGACCGATCTATGGTTGGTTGGTGCTTCCAACAATAAATTGTGTTGTTGGTTTTTCAAATTTATTTTTTTGTTTGAATCTATAAATGATTTTTTAATTGGATTAAATTTATTATCTGTGCGCGCTGGAATACATAAATATTCACCGGGGCAAACATACATATGAGTGTAAGCACACCGTTTCGCTAAACCGAAAAAAAAATTACAACAAAACCTAATAATAGTAATTTGCGGGAATTTATGAATAAATTGATCTTGAGAAGAAAGATTTAAATTAAAATAATTTCATTTTTAGATCATTAAATATATAAAAGCGCGAGGTTAATGGATCTAGACCGCGCGGGGTGAAATGCTCATCCCAAAAACTATATTATAAAGGTACTTAATGGGTGCCAGAAAACATTTAAAAAATCGATCATTTAGTTTTGTTACAAATTCATCATTTTTAAAGATCTGTAACCGAATTTTAAGACTTATATAAGACAAGAAAACAATTAAATTAATTTTGTGTAATTTTAAATTTTATATGAAATTAATTTAATTATAGTTTAAATTATAAAAACACAAAAAAAAAAAATTTAGTGCCTCCAAAACAATAAACAATTTGGTTTTTAATTCAAAATGTTGT
This sequence comes from Tipula helvola, assembly GCA_963556165.1. Taxonomy (NCBI): domain Eukaryota; kingdom Metazoa; phylum Arthropoda; class Insecta; order Diptera; family Tipulidae; genus Tipula; species Tipula helvola. Next base: position 118,098,160 of record OY744483.1, read on the forward strand.
TAGTGTAAGCTTTAGGTCGAATATATGGTCATTCCACCATTAGAAAATCATTTTTTTTTGTCTTATGTACATGTGAGTCTGGATACATACAAATCGAAATGATTTATAATTATAAGACAAAATGATTTTCTAATGCGTCTAAGCGTCGATTAATGGGTTTCATTTGTTTTTTTTTTGGAATTACAAATATAAATCACAATCATCTCCATATGAGTTTGTCGTCATCACAATATTTTTATAGATTTTAATCGGTATCTGAACGGTGGGGAGACGCGCAACAATTTAATCAAATTAATCGAGAACTTATTTTGTTATTGGATATAACTATGAACCAGAAGAAAGATTCGAGATTAAGATAGAATATAGAGATAAGTAAAACTAGTTCGTTTCAAAACGAATTTAAGACGTTCTGTATTTTTTTTTGTTGGTTTCAGTATATGATTTGTGTGATTTTCAATACAAATTTATTGTTTCTAATTATTGAAATGTCTCTGTTTCTCTGCTCGTGTATATATACCTAAATCAATTCATAAGCCTCATTCAATATACACTAGTTCTATTATTATACATAAAATTGATGGGAACCAACAAAAATTAACAAAAAAAATAGTTTTCAATTCTGTTAAATTTATTATAATCGGTTTATTGATGATATATATCCAAACATACACAATTTATACGTAAAAAATGTATAACGACTCACATAAATCCTCTTATTATATCATATAGTTCAAAACATGCAAAGTAGTTTTTTTTATACGGGAGACAAAATTTATCTATCTAAATAAAACTAATAAAAATTTAATTAGAATTTTAGAATCTAAACATCTGAATGTGATCAAAATTTTATGTATATAATTGCGGATATAAATCGTCCATTTGTAGTTTTTTAGATTTATCAAGGTTGGTAGCAATTTCACACCTGGTTGCTGATCTTATCTTTTAGACAGTTTTTACTTTTATTTTTATAAAACATGTAATCCAGGATCATGTCGTTTTGTGATTTGTTCGTTTTTTGAAAGATTACATGGATAATTTATGTTGAATTATAAATCTCTTATGATGACTCTATATGCATTGTTCATAAAATTAGGTTTATTGTATTGTAAATTAAGATGTGGTCAATTTGATAACTTAAAGCGCAGGTATAAATTGACATTCTTTTCAATTTGGGAAAAAGGAAATGCATTTGTTCTTATACGTATACCAGAGCATTAATCACAGTGTTTTGTTTAATCTTGATTTTATAAAATAAAGTTTCAACAATTCTTTGAATTTTATTTTAAGAGTATACTCGTATCCACATTTCAACGGGAATAGGCAAGAATAAATGTTTATAAAAATTATGATTTCAAAAAGGAAAATGATTTTTTTATTCTGAAATTTTGATATTTGAATCTTTCTGATTAAACCGCTAAATTCAAGCTGCATGCGTGGTACAATTCTGGCGAAAAATGTACTCCATGAAGTTACCTAAATGAGTTGCAATTGGAATTGAAGTTAACACTAGCCATGCTATAATTAAACTCATAGAATATTTTAACGGTAAGATTTATAGCTCAATACTAAACAAATTTAAATCTGACGTACAATACCTCACTTCATTTCGTTAAATTTCATTATAGGAGGTGAACTAAACGCTAAACATCCCCACTGGAACTGTTACAAAAACAACAGAGCTGGCCCAGTCATATTCAACGAAATGCTTAACAACCAATTTTTAATTAAATTTCCCAGTTCCCCAACTAATTTTAATCATAACTCAAAATATGGGTCTACTCTAGTTCTGGATATGGCTCTTACAAACTGCCCACAATTTATCCAAAATATGAGATCTCTCCCACAATTAAGCTCCGACCATCTCCCGGTCCACTTTCAACTAGAAGCAAATCCCCAATATTATGATGACTTCCTCAGACCAAATTTCGTCATATTGGTTGTTGCAGTGATATCGATGAGCTTGTTGGCTATGTCTAAGCAATACCAAACTATTTGCTAAAAATAGGAGCGTACCAATGCAATAACCCTATAACTAATAATAATGAATTCAAGATCCCTGAATCCACTAAAATGCTAATTCGTCTTAGTAACACACATAGGAGACAGTTGCAACATTAACGCGTACCAATGCTTAATTCTATAGTAAACGAACTACATCACCGCATTCGGACTGAATTTTAAATACTAAGAAATCAATCCAAATTCAAATCAATCGAATCAATCCAAAATGATCGAAATCCAAATAAAATGTGGGCTATAAATAGGGACTTGCAATAATGAAGTAAACTGATGCCTCCCTTAGCTGACAGAAATTAATTATAACAACATACAGTTGAACACAGTTTCTGACATTTGCGCAGGGTTTGCAGAATTCTTTCAATCAGTGTATAAAATGTATGATATTCAAGTTGATAATAATCGCTTCATCGGTGCTTCCCAACATAACATCCCTCATTTAATAATAACGGAAGATGAGATTACCAAGGCTCTTATTGATTTTAAGGATGGATGCGGACCAGATGGAATACCCTCATCTATTCTTAAATCGGTAGCATCCTACATAACTACACCTTTATGTTATCTGTTCAATCAATCTTTAGCGAGTGGATATTTTCCAGCTGCTTGGAAAATCGCACACATTGTTCCAATTTATAAAAAAGGCGATCGCTCGGATATATCAAACTATCGGGGTATTTCAATTTTGTCTACCATACCAAAACTTTTTGAATTACTAGTAACTAATCATTTGACATTTTATACAAAACAAATCATCTCATCTTTCCAGCATGGTTTCACTAGTGGTAGATCAACATCTACCAACCTTTTACAGTTTACAAAATTTGTTATTGAATCAATAGAGTCTAAGGCACAGGTTGATGCAATCTATTTTGATTTTGCTAAGGCTTTTGACTCAATTGACCACAGAATTATTATAAAAAAACTGGCTGCGATTGGGGTTGATCCAAGGTTTCTAAAGTGGATTGCATCTTACTTAGAAGACAGGAAGCAGTTTGTTCTATTGAATCACATCAAATCAAATTTTATTTATTGCCATTCGGGTGTTCCTCAAGGCTCCCACTTGGGTCCAATTATTTTTCTTTTATTTGTGAATGATGTCACCGATATATTTAAATTTTGTAATGTTCTATTGTTTGCTGACGATTTGAAGATTTTTATGCGAACTCGGTCTTTAGTTGATGTCGATATACTACAGTCTGAAATAAATAATTTATCTAGATGGTGCTCTGCTAATAGATTGTTTGTTAATATAAGTAAATGCAGTGTCATGTCGTTCTATAGGACTTTTAATCCTATAATTTCTAACTATTATTTTGACGGTAATCAGCTTAGCAGGGTAACCTCAATAACGGATTTGGGAGTTATATTTGATACTAAAGTAACTTTCTGTTTACATATTGATAACATAATACGTAAAGCTAATTCTATGTTAGGCTTCATTATTCGAATGACAAAGGAGTTTCATGATATATTTTCATGTGTAACTCTGTATGTCTCTTTGGTTAGATCACACCTTGAGTATGCTATGGTTGTATGGTATCCCCATCATGCAGTACACATCGATAGATTGGAGTCAATTCAGAGGCGATTTACCATTTATATTCTAAGGAAACTCGGGTTCCTTTCTGATCGTAGTCAGCCTAGGTGGAAACAGATATGTGACCTGCCGTCTTATGTTGATAGATGTCATGATCTTCGTATTGATACTTTAATTAGAAAAACGTCGTAAAATTGCCGCGGCTATGTTTGTGGGTGATTCTTTATGTGGACGGGTTAATTGTTTAGACCTCACTTCTACCTGGTGCATTTATGTTCCCAAACGAAATCTACGCCAAAGGGAATTCTTATATGTCCCATGCCACAGGACTGAATATGGTAGTAATGAACCGACGGCTTCTATGTCTAGAACATTTAATGAATATTATATTTTTTTCGATTTTTCGAGGTCAAGAGAGATTTTCCGTGTTGCAATTCGTAAGTGTGATTTTTAACAACCAATTTTGTCTGTATTAGGTATACATTTGTAATTAGTGTTTAAGATAGGATTTTATTTTCTAAAATATTTCGTGATTTTGTGAGTTTTTGTGTTACTATTCATTAGGTTGTTTTACCGAAGAATAGTTTGTATATATAAAATAAAATAAAAATAAAAATAAAACAGAGATATTAGAAGTTTGATTACAAAACCCGAAAAATGTGAATACTTTGCGCACAAATTTGCCGCGATCCAAAACAATGGTCAACACAATCAATCTACATTTTCTCAACACATATCATCAGAAATCGACAACTTTTTATTGTTTCACTCCATACCAATATCGTCCCATGAATACAAAATGACGAAACCAAAAGAGATAAAACAAATCATTAGAGGAATAAAGCCATCTAAAGCTCCAGGCCATGATACCATCAATTGTATATTAATTAAAAATCTTCCTATTAAAGAGAGCGCATATTGCATATCATATTTATTCAATGCTTGTATGAAGTACTCTTATTTTTCTAAACATTAGAAAACCGCTCAAGTTATACCAACCTTAGGCCTCTTGGTAAGGATCAATCAGAACTATCCAGTTATAGACCTATATCAGCCTGTTAAATATACTCGGAGAAATTTTTGAGATAGCTCTTAAAAAACGATTCAATGAATTTATCCAAATCAATAAAATCCTACCAGATGAGCAATTTGGCTTTCGCGATGAGACTTCAGCTCAACATCAGGCACTCCACATTTACCAACAGGTAAAATCAGCTTTAAATCAATCAACGGGTCTTATTCTTTTCGACATTGAAAAAGCATTCGATCGAGTTTGGCACGAAGGGCTTATTTATAAATTTATTCAATTAAACATTCCAATTTATACCTCATTAAGATTTTTATCAAGGGAAGACAATTCTTCGTCAAACGATAAATCAAAAACACTACAAATCCACGTCGGCGTTCCCCAAGGTGATCACCCCAATTCTTTACAATATATTTGTGCCGGATATAGCAAACATTTCTTCTGACGTCCTTTTTGCCCAATATGCTGACGCTACAGCAATCTATATTTCATCGGTTGATCCCAATGTTATAATAAATAAATTGCAATTTAACATAAACCAACCCTCAAGCTACTGCGCTCAATAGTACATAAAATTAAATCAAACCAAAACTCAAGCAATATTTTTTACTCTGAGCAGGGCACCCAGATATTTGATAGTAGATCAAAATTTCGTAGTGAATGATATTCCCGTTCAATGGAGTAAGAAAGTGAAATATTTAGGCATTTGGCTTGACCAAAAAATGTTACTTCAAGTACACACATAGTATATACAATTGAAAGAACACAAAAATTAAGTAGAATTTAATATCATCTACTATACGGAAGCCAAATATGGAGTCATGTATTTAGCAAACACTCGTAGAAAACGTTTACAAATCATTCAGAACCGTTGTTTAAAAATTATAAGAAATCTTCCGCGTAGATACCCAACAAATGTCTTTCACACAAAATGTAAGCTTGAACCAATATCTGCGTTTATAACCAGATTAAATCAAAAATTGTCTCTGTCCTGTTTGTCTTTGGAAAATGCTATTATCAGTGTAATGTTATTTTGATTGGTTTATTTCGTACACACGTGACTCAAAATAGACTGATTTAACAGGCTTGCTATTTTAGCAAAAAAAATTCAGAAATATATTTTTTTAATTTTTATGTACCTACTTAGTTTTAGTAATTAGTATAGGGCATCCAATTTTTGGCCAAAAAATAATTCTCGATTTCAGAATTCCGGAATCAATTCCGGAATTGATTTTTTATTAAATCATCTCTGATTAAAAATTAAAAATTCAAATTTTCCAAAATACAATTTTTTTTTCATTATTTCGTTTAAAATATTAAATATTTTTATAATTAATGCTCATATTTATGAACTATACAAAATTTACTACTTACAAAATATTTAGAAAAAAAAAGTATAGAATTTATCATGTTTTTAGAATTTGTTTTTATTTAATAAATTTTATAACTTTAAAAATTCTTTAAACTCTTAAAATTATACAATCCTATAAATTCAGTAAACTGTATAAATGAAGTCTAAAAATCCAATAAGTTAAATTCTATAAATCCAATAAATTCTATAAATTTTATAAATAAAATTTATAAATAATTTTATAAAATTTAAATAATTTATATTATTCGTAAAATTCATAGATTTCAAATGTGGCTGTTTTATAAGTTCTACAAACTCAAATGTAACTTTTTTATAAATACTACATTTCGATAAATCCTTAAATTTTAACAATTCTATAAATTCAATAATTTCTATAAATTTTATAAATTCTATAAGTCCTCTAAATTTGATAACTTCTATAAATTCTATATGTATTCTATGAATGAAATTAAAAACTTCATCGTTAATAATCAACAACATAAAAATATTTTACTTTCTGATTCAGTCACCAGAAGGGGATGATAACACATAGGATGATTAATTTTCTTTATTAGCGTCGTTCATACAATGGAAACTACGATAAATCAGGCGATTAATCATCTATTCTCGTTCATACAATTGGCCGTGTGCTTTAAATTTTACAAATCTTATAAATTCAATAAATTCTATAAATTTTAAAAATCCAAAATACATATTCTCTAAATTTTATAAATTTTATAAATTCTACAAAGTCTATAAATATTATAAATTCTAATATTATTATAAGCTCTATAAATTCAAAAAATTTTATGAATTTTATAAATTTCATCGATTCTATAAATTATATAAACGCCGCAAATTCTATAAGTTTTATATGTTCTATGGGTTTAATAAATTGTCAGTTTATAAATTTTATAAACCAAAGCTTGACTTATTCTAAAAATTCTATAATTTCTACGAGTATAAATTCTTTAAATTTTATAAACTCGGAATTCTACAAATTTCATAGATTCAAAAATTTCGATAAATCCTATGAGCTGAAATAATTCTATAAACTCAATAATTTCTATAAATTTTATAAAATTAATATTTTCTAAGAATATTTCTATAAATTCTATGGCTAAAGTTTTAAAATTTTGTAAGTTCTTATAGTTATGCAAATCTCAAAAATTGTGTAGTTCTTAAAAATTCTGTAAATATTATAAATTCATTAAATTTTATAAGTTCTTCAAAGACTGTAATTATCTAAATTTTAATATGTTTGTAAAAGGATATAAGGATTTTATAAATTTAATCGATTCTATAAAAGGAAGTGAACCATTCAGTGTGTCCATTCCTCCTCCTTGTACAAAAAGCTTATACAGATGTAATTTACCTCTAAATCTATAACTGCCTTCATGAGAGCTTATTGTCGAGGTGTGCCCCAATTCTAGTTTTGGCGAAACTTGTCTTTCATCATTTCAAGTGAGGCTGTCAGTTCAACATTTCCAGTTTACGCACTATGTCACATGACTTTCTCTTTCCGGTTGCAGCAAGTGAAAAATTTACTAAGTTTATGTAATAATTTTATAAATTCAATAAATTTTCTGAATTTTTTAAATTCTTTAAATTTTGTAGATTCTATAAGTTGTATTAATTGTTTTAGCTGACAGAGTTCTATAAATTCTGCTAACTTAAATTGTTTTTCTATATTTTTTTGTCAAAAATTTTCCAATTTTTATAAATACTGTAAATTTTTTGAACTCTGCAAATTTTATAAAATCGATAAATTCTATAAATTTCATTCATTAAAATTCTTTAAATTTATAAATTCCCCAATTTTAAAACATACATTTAATTGCTTCTGTGATTTAGTGCCGTTCGCAAAATTGGCCATAAATGATTGAAATCAAGTGTTTCCCCTAATTTTCTCATTAAACGCATCGTTTGGACAAGAATTTTGGTGGCGATATTTCCCGCTGCGAAATATGCTCTTTTAACCTCGAAGAGCACTTCCATTGTCCCAAAATTAAAATCTGTCTTCGAAACGCAGAGAACAGCAATCTTATGTACCGCTGGTGACGATGTAAAAACGTGTATCTAGTAATCACTAATTTTCTTACCGATAAATCAATAAAACGATTCTGAAAATACAATTTTGCATCGTCACCAGCGATTTGTTTATTATTTCCATTTTTGAAAAAAAAATTTCCCGCAATGAGCATTCTGGGCCAATGGACAAGATTCGCCGTTTGAGCTTGAATTGCTCTCATCAAATTTATAACAGGAATTGGACGACAAGAAAGTTTCTTAATTTGTTTGTTTGAGTCCGAAATCAGATTATATATAGGGCTCAGCGGCGTAACCACAAGGAAGCAAAACCCGCGCTCCACTTGTAAGTACAGGGTGGGCCATCTGTTGGTTCATTTTTCAATCAATAAATTTTAGTACTTAGGCTGTTTTCCAAACGATACTTATTTGATACTTATTGACTTATTTGGCCGCCATTTTAAATAAGTAAGTAAAGTCATTCCAATTGATTTAGCTTACTTATTTTGACAGCTGCATCAAAAGAATAAAAATGTGCAAAATTTACTGCACAGCGATTTTTTTTTTTTTAAATTTATTATTATTAAATTTATTATTCTTGGGATAATTTTATTTTAATTATCTGTATTTTAAATTTATGTTATTTGTGTTTGTGGTTTTTATATATACATTATATTTGTATTAATTAAAATATAAACATAAACCAACACCTTAACCCTTTCACTCGTACTGTACACAATTGCGTACATCACTTTAAACCTAATTTTTGGGATTCAATGCACTGATAATGGATTTTTAAGTGTTATTATGTTGGCTCTTAGTCTTAAGCTACCTAAAAAGGATATTTAGCGCGAAAAATATTATAAAATTTCAGAAATACTCATTTAAGCAAAATAACAGGCGCTTTAAAATAAATGATGAATCAAAGGGTTAAAGTATTTTTTTGACATTACAAATTAGATTTTTTGGTAAGAAAGAGATAGAAAATAAGTTACCTCGTCAAGTTACTTATTTGAATTAGACAGGTTCCACAAATAAGTATCCGTTTGGAATACAGCCTTAGTGTTATATCTGTTCTAAAAAATCGTTTTTAAAATTGTTAAATTGTGAAGTTCTTTGGCCACCAAGAAGCTAGGATTTAATACCACTTTATTATTTTTTGTGAGGTTATTTGAAAAGTAAGGTTTATGCCAATCATCCACGAATAATTAAACAACTTAAAAACAACATTCGAGCTGAAATTGAAGTCATTGATCCGCGTTTATTGGAAAGAGTCATCGAAAATTTTGATGTTCGATATTGTTTCGATATTGTAAATTAAAAGATACAAAAGCTACCTTAGCTAAGTTGCCGAAATTAATTGATTTTCTAAAACCAAGCGAGAATAAATCCCCAGGTCATGGTAGTCTTGATTATGAAGCCACAACAGTCGAAAATGATAAAACTACAACATAATGTGTTTCTAGAACCGTGTTTATCCTTTTTCTCTGACTCTGAAATGAAACGAAGAAAATGATTATTTTAACTGAATCATGTCATCCAAAAGAACCTTTTATACGGGCTCGATTACAAAATTATCGTAACTTTTCCGCGAGCTTTTATAAAACATGTATAAAATTCGGAATTATCGAAAGAAAGTGGTTATGCTATTCCCCGAAGCTTGATGTTGTTTATTGTGAGGCTTTTTGGCTTTCTACCGAAAATAGACTGGATAATTGGCGTCAACATGGAATTAGAGATTGGCGTGGTCTTTCTAAAAAAATTAAAACGCACGAGAACAGCTAAAGCCATACAACAGCTTGTTACAATTATGAAAAATGAAGGAACAATGAAATAATTGATAAGGACGTTGAAGAATAAATTCAATATTAATCAAATTTTTGGGTACAAGTTTTAGAAAGGTTAGTAAACATTACAAATTCTCTGTCTTTGCGCGGACATCGTGAAACTTTACAAGATGAATATAATGGTAATTTCTTAATGCAAGTACAGCTTATATCGAAATATGATACTGTTATGAAGCAGGTTTTGACTATGCCACATGGATCAATAAAATATTTAAGCCCTCAAATTCAGAATTAAATTATTCATTGCCTCGCAATACGCTTAAGAACTACTCTTGTATCTGATATCAATAGTTCACCTTTTTATACAATTATAATGGACACAACTCAAAATATAACCAAGAAAGATTAACTCAGTTAAATATTTAGATATATGCAAAAATTATTGAAAATGAGAAGGATGAGCTAGTATCAGTTGAAATTCGAGAAGTATTTTTGAGGTTCACCGAAATACATAATCATATACAGCTACTGGACTTTACACAGAAACAATAAAATTATTAAGCAAAAATCATATACAATGGTGCGAATATTATGAGCGGGAAATACAGAGGTGTTCAAGCACTTCTCAAGCAAGATCAACCTAACGCTGCATACATACACTGGGCAGTTCAAAATTTGCACATAATTTGTTGCAAAGTTTCTTCATTTTTTACAATCTTGGAAGATATCTATGCATTTTTCGGTAACTGTGTAAACAGATTGGATTTATTATCAAAATTTTCAGTAGAATCGCAACTAACTTTGAAAAGGTTAAATCCAACGTGATGGGCAGAACGGCATACTTCACTTTTAAGTATTAAAATTCGGGTTTTCGATATAATGAAAGCCTTATCCAAAATAAATTTAACAAGTTTAAAACGAGATGACCGCGATGAAGCTTTTAGAACCCAAAAGAATATGAGCTCATAATTTAGTTTCATGTGTGTATTTTTGACTAAAATATTAAGCGCGGTAAATGTGCCACCCAAAATGCTGCGAGAAAGAGTAAAATCCCACTTTTCCAAAATAATTTTAAAGAATTTGAAAGAAGTCTCGGCTCATTTCCAGAATATAATACTAGAAAAAGCAGTAAAGTCAGTCCCCATTTTCCAAAATATTTTAAAATAACTTTTCTCAATTTGTTTTTTCCAAGGGTATGCCTCCCCCTTTTCTCATTTCTTTTAAGAATTCTCGTTTTTTTCGGAATATGTCCCGGCTCTATTCCAGAATATAAGGGGGGGGGGGGGGAGGGAAGTTACTCTAGGGATATCCGTTGGTTAGGTACACTAGTTGAAATACTTTCCAGACATGACACTTTTAAGGTTGAATTTATAACCTTATTAAAGTTAGCCGAAAGTAATAAAATGCCGGCAATGCAGATAGTGTCTTGGCTATCTCCGCCGAAAGTTACCATCCGTCATATTTTAGCCAAAACATATTTAATTTAAAACGAAAAATTGACAAAACAACCTATAAACTGGAATTTCCATATAGTGAATTTATTGCTGGATAAAGGCTCATTTGGTTGTCATTGTTTGTGATGGTAATTACAAGTTTCATGAGGAGCATAATATAGAATTTCAAAATTTGTATAAATTCAAACTTTAAAGTGTCATGTCTGGAAAGTATGAAATTCAATTAGTGTGGATAGCCAACAAGTTTCCCCAGAAAAATTATCAGGACAAGTTTCATGTGGGGAGCCCGCGAAAATTCGTTTGAATCATAGGCCCATATAAAATGTAAAAATTTGTATAATTCAACCTTTAAAGTGTCATGTCTGGAATGTAGTTCAATTAGTGTGGATAGCCAACAGTTATCCCCAGAAGAATCATCAGTACAAGTTTCATGTGGGGAGCCCGGGAAAATTCGTTTGAATGAAAGGCCCATATAAAATATGAAAATTCATATAAATTCAACCTATAAAGTGTCATATCTGAAAAGTAGTTCAATTAGTGTGGATAGCCAACAGTTTCTCCAGAAAAATTATCAGGACAAGTTTCATATGGGTAGCCCGGGAAAAGTCGTTTGAATCAAATGCCCATATAAAATGTAAAAATTTGTATAAATTCGACCTTTAAAGTGTCATGTCTGAAAAGTAGTTCAATTAGTGTGGATAGCCAACAGTTATCCCCAGAAAAATTATCAGGACAAGGTTCATGTGGGGAGAACGCGAAAATTCGTTTGAATTAAAAGCTCAAATAAAATGTTTTTTATAAATTCAACCTTTAAAGTGTCACGTCTGGAAAATAGTTCAATTAGTGTGGATAGCCAACAGTTATCCCCAGAAAATTTATCAGGACAAGGTTCATGTGGGGAGCCCGGGAAAATTCGTTTGAATTAAACGCTCATATAAAATGTAAAAATTTGTATAAATTTAACCTTTAAAGTGGCATGTCTGAAAAGTAGTTCAATTAGTGTGGATAGCCAACAGTCATCCCCAGAAAAACTATCCGGGCAAGTTTCATTTGGTGAGCCCGGGAAAATTCGTTTGAATGAAAGGCCCATATAAAATGTAAACATTTGTATAAATTCAACCTTTAAAGTGTCAAGTCTGGAAAGTAGTTCGATTAGTGTGGATAGCCAACAGTTATCCCCAGAAAATTTATCAGTACAATCTCCCTTTTCTAGAATTTAGAGCGATTTTAAATCTCCCTTTTCCAGAATTTATGGTAACTTTAAATCCCCAGTTTTGTTTGTTTTAAAAAAATAATAATAATAATAGATTTAAATAAAGCCTCTCGGTGGGCTAAGAGGGAAGAGCGTAGCGACGAGGGGCCGAAGGGCTTTAAATTTGATTTTCGGGGGATGAATTGTGCGAATTGTGCTGAAACTTATAGTATAATTCCTAAGGTATGCAGTATGACAACCCAAAATGGCCCTATATTCAGCCGCAAAATCACTTCATGAAAATATCAGTTTATACATTTTGTTAAATTTTCATTTTTTATAAAATATGTTTCGGCTGAAATATGTCGCCTAGCAACTTTCGGCTGAGATAGCCAAGACACTTTCTGCATTATCGATATTTCTACTTTCGGCTGAAAACTTTCGGCTAACTTTAATAGTATAATTTATACAAATTTTTACATTTTATATTGTCCTTTCATTCAAACGAATTTTCCTGGGCTCCCCACATGAAAGTTGGCTTAACTGTTGGCTATGCACACTAATTGAATCACTTTCCAGTTATGACACCTCAAAAGTTCAGTTTATTCTAATTTTTAAATTTTATATGGGCTTCTGACCAAACGAATTTTCCCGGGCTCGCCACATAAAAGTTGTCTCGATCATTTTTATGGAGGCACCTGTTGGTTAGGCACGCTAATTGAAATATGTACTTTCCAGACATGACACTTGAAGGGTTGAATTTATATGCTTCTCTCATGAAACTTATCTTGTATTTGCCATCGCAAGCAGTGACAACCAAATGAGCCTGTGCGATCCAAACATAAATTCACTATTTTAAAATTGCAGTTTATAGGTTGTTTTGTCAATTTTTTATTTTATATAAAATGTGTTTCGGCTGGTAACTTTCGGCTGGTGTATACATGACACTATCTGCATTACCGACATTTTATAATTTTCAGCTAACTTTAACAAGGCAACATTGGACTTTCGCTTCGTACACAGATTCGTATCGTATTCAAAAACAGGAACCCTCGGTTTTCCCATAACATCAGTTGGTCCATGTGCGTCGCTGGTGCATAAGACTATTAATACCCGTAGATACTAGCCCCAAATTAATTGTATTGTAACCACCATGATTGATTAACAAAAAATCCATTAAGTCATAACCCACTAAATTTACCAAAGTTGTCTTAAGACTAATTAATGCGCATAATTCGTTTAAATTGTCTTATTATGTTTGACATTTCATTCGTTGTATTGTTGTAATGGTTTGTCATCGAAAGTTTCCTGAATCAAGATTTAGATGTTGTTTATAGGTGTAAAATCCTGAAGTTTTCCAACTACGTGTTTGTGAGACCAAATTTTTCATGAACAACTTATTCGATTCATTCTGTGCTAATTAATTTTAATCAGAGTTTACTATTGTGGGCTATTTGATAAATTTATTATGCGGGTAGTTTGGTGTGCGTCAACTATTTAAATGGAAAACCTATATATTATACATAAGCAGTAATTCATTATTGAATATTTTTTTTAACTCTGGGTTGTTTGAGAACCATCTAAATATTATGTAAATATACATAATATGGCTTTAAACAAAAACTAACTTTTAGTTTTGGTTTAAAATAATATAATAGTAATAAATAAACAAAATTAAAACTTATGAGGGTTTCTGCAAAGGACAATAATTGTATTAAAATTATGAAATCGTGAAAGCTTATTTTTCATATTTCAAAAGAACTTTTATTTATATTTTTCAGACAACAAAAAATAAATTAAAAAATTATATGCAAGTTTCTTAAAATATAATCGAATAACAAAACTACATAAACAAAAGGCTTTTATTTATGAATAAAATGACAAAAAAAAGCTCTTCCCTTTTGTTAGTGCAGTACAAAAAACGAAACCACTATGATACAGCAAACTTAGATGCAAATTGGAGGAAGGTAAAAAAAAATCTCTCTCAACTCAAAATTAAATGTAAAAAAAAAAATTGTTTTGGAATTTAATTTAATTTATATTTGACTTTTCGATTAATATTCGTGTCTGAAATAAAAACACATAATTGGAAATGGATATTACGGATGAGATTACGATAAAGATGACAAATTTTTACATTTCTTAAAACCGAGAAAAAAAAAACTAAACCAACCAGATTCTTCTTGAGTCCCAACCCAAAAACAAAACAGAAAAAAAAATCGTATTATTAATAAATAAAATCACAAAACAAATAACTTTAGGCTCAGATCATAGTGTCTCTCTGCATAAATGTAATCTGTATATATGTATATAGAATACATACAACACTCAGATGAATAATCCAACCAATCAAAAATGTAAACGAACAAACTGGCCAACGACTAAACACACAAAACCATATTTCCATTCATCGTTTTGTATTTTGTTTCAAGTTTAAAGTTAATCCTCTAATATTTATCTCACCAAATTTATCAAACATAAAATTATTTTTATATCTTTGATTAATTTTTGTGTTATAATTTTATTTTATTTCTTTTCTTTTAAAATAAAAATGACAAGAAAAGTTAAATGACAAATCTAAGAAATTTAAAAGAAGTAAAAAAATATTAACATCTACTTTGTAATATTTTAATACACAAAGTGCTTATTGTGTGCATATATAATATACGATGGAAGTTCAAGGTATTTGTAATATTCTTGTCACATGACAATATTAGGCTTATCGAACACATTAATTGTGTATATCATAAATTAATGTGTATATACGCACGATATAATGTAAATAAAACAAGTACAAGTGTGTATGATTTGGTTACAACCGAATTAATTTCAAGTTCATTTATAACAAGATGAGATTTTATTCTTAAATATATGTATATCCAAGAGTCTGGTGTCTTGGGTGTGTGTGTATACGAATCATGATTTGATGTTAATCTGAGATGATTTATATTAAAGTTTTGATTTTATTGTGCTACAAAAGGTGAAGAATGTTTGTTGGTTGTACTTTTGTATTTCTTATGTTCAGTTTTAAAATTTATATGACATTTTGACAATAAAGGAAATGTTTTGGATTTTGGGGTGTGACAGTTCAATTGATTTTGGAAGAAACTATAGCTATGTATTATATATTCACATATAGTATATGTATATGTATGTTGTAAAATTCGAAATCAATTTGGTTTTGAAATGTTGATTTATTGGCGCCAATATTTATGGTAATTGGCTTTTAATTAATTTATAGTATCATTTATTATACAGGGGATTAAGTCAAGTGGTTGAGATCCGGGTGGTTTTGTGGATTAAAAAACTAACAACGTTTGACGTTTGAAGTATACACGTTAAACAGTAGTATCAAATTTCTTTTAGATAATTGGTCATATTTAAATAAAAATAAAAACATCTTGTAAATACACAAAAGAGGTAAATTTGTATTGTAACAAGTTTACCTAATAATTCCTAGATCATGTTATAAAAATCGTAATTAATTATTTTAAGACATGACTGAATTTTAAGGGTATACACGTTTTAACAAATATATATTAACAATACGAAATATGGGTGAACTGAACTGGTTTCGAAATACGTTTTCGATCATTTGATAGCTCACCATTTAAGCAAAATACTTTTAAAGAAGATAATATACATTGAATGGCTAAAGAAAGTCGACTTGATCTTTGATTAAAAAACCTAAACGCGACGAAAATTATTATATAGCTACTAACTATTGGCTATAGGTGTCGAGAACCGAACACGAAACTGTGATTTACAAATTAAATTTGTGATAAATTTTACAAAAAATTTAGAACGCGAATTCCACATTGCACATAGTGAAGCACACTCAAAATGAGCAAGTTCCAGTTCATTGTAGTATAATCAGTACGGAGGGTTGGCTACCTTATCTAGAAAAAAATAATACAGAAACTGAAAATCCCGAAAAAAAAATCCAGAAAAAAAAATTCAGAAACAAAAAAATTCAGAAAAATAAAAATCCCGAAAACTAAAATCCAGAAACATAATTATCAAAGTGCGGACCAAATTATAATTAAAATTTATAAAATGTCTATCAAATTTGAGGTTTTACGTAAAGTTCTTAATATTTATGATAATGGAAATTGCTTCGTCAACCTTTCAGACACAGATCAAAGGAATCGTGTCGTTCATATCGCTTCTACTGATAGTTCTACCACAAATGTTTCAAGTTATTTTGTGGTTAGCTTAATTCGTTGGGTTAGTATGGTATCGACGGATGTATTCGAGCGACTTATGGATTTAATGCTTCGTAAATGCTTCGTCAACCTTGCAGACACAGATCAAAGGAATTGTATCGCTCGTATCGCTTCTACTGATAGATGCACCACAAATGTTTCAAGTGAGGACGTAAGTCTACAAATTCCTATAAAATTGATTTTTTTCATTGATTTTAAACAAAATATATTTTCTGGATTTTTTTCTGGATTGCTTTTCCGGTAATTTGTAGATTTTTTTTTTCGGGATTTTAATTTTCTGGATTTTTACTTTTCAACTATTCGGGATTTTAAAATTTCCGGATTTTTTTTTCTCAAGCAAATGTAGTGATCCCTCAGTACGGATGATTCGGTCGTTTCTCAGTGTTCGGTTAACAATTATTCAAGTTTAAGCTCCATAATAGCAAATGCTTGCAATATGGATGAACGGCCTAAATATAGTAGTCAAATTTTACTAGCAATAGCCGTCATTTGGGTACCAGATTTCAATAAAAATAAAATAAAATATAGAGCAATGCTTGATAATTGCTCACAATCTAATTTCGTATCCGAACGGATATGTTAATGGTCAGAAATTCATAGGAATAATGTTATTCCATTCTAGTAACTGGTATAACTCAAAGCAAAATACATATGGACCGTTTATTTTGAAAGTGGTGTAAGTCAATTTTCCAAAAAAATTATGTTAATGATAACAATAGAGATATAACAATAGAGATATAACAAAACAATAGATATATACAAGTACTTGCGAGTAGTTTGCTTTCGTGAAAGGAAGACGCTTAATGTAGCATAGTCCCCAGTTGGCCAGATTGTAAAAAAAAATTACTCACTCCCAAATCTAGTAAACGCAATAAATCAGCGAAGCGAGATCTCTATATTGTATAAAAAAACGTTTAGTGCAAAATTAAATATAATTTACAAACCATTGATAAGTGCTCTAGTGCTATTTAGTACTAAAAATGTAATTTTCTTTACAAACTCTTTCAGATAAAACTTATTCTCTGGGAAAATTAAACCAGTCAAGGGCAATATTAGTGGAATTTAGTCAAAATATATGGACCAAATATTAAAAAAATTAAAGTTTAAATTAATACTTCGTCTAAGGATGCTAATCAGCTTAATGGACAACAATTTTAGGCAGCTACTCTATGTACTATCGGATCCTGACAAAAATCAAGTTGTAGGTGTTAACGGTCATTGAAACGATTTCAGTCGAAATTTCATGGTACCTATAAAGTTTCCAGACTAATTTATTCCCCTGGATAGGGGTAGTTTTGGGACCGTTGATTAAAGAAATTGGTCAGCTACTATACGTGTACTATCGGAAACTGAATTCAAATTTCTGGCAAAAGGTGCTAAGGCCTATTTATCAATTTCCGTTAAAATTTCAATTGATATCTAAAGTTCCAGACTAATTTTTCCCCTGTACTATCGGAAAGTGAACTCAAATCTCTGGCAAAGAGTGCTAAGGCCCATTTATCAGTTTCAGTTAAAACTTCAATCGGTACCTAAAGTTTCCAGACTAATTTAGTCAACTATACAGGGGGTAGTTATTGGGCTCGTTATACGGAGTAGTAGTTCAGCTACTACGTGTGCTTATAGAAAGTGAATTCAAATTTCGGGCAAAGAGTGCCAAGGCCCATTTATCAATTTCAGTTAAAATTTCAATTGTAACCTAAAGTGTCCAGACTACTTTATTCCCCTGTATAGATGGTAGTTTCTGGGCTCGATAGATGGAGTAGTAGGTCAGCTACTACTTGTACTATCGGAAAGTGAATTCAAATTTCTGCCAAGTAGTGCTAACTCCCATTTATCAGTTTCAGTTAAAATTTCATTTATTTATTTATTTACAAATTAATTTAAACAGCTTTTGGTAAACTCTATTTTGATCTAAAGCTCATTCACAATAGAGTATACCAAACGAAATAAACAGCAAAATTTAACATAAAATCGAAAATTATCTGCTCCGACTACTGCAACGCGGAAGCCTTCCTTGCAATGGGTACCTCAAGTTTCCAGACTAATTTGTTCACTTTTGTGTGAGTAGTAGGTTAGCTACTACGTATACTATCGGAAAATGAATTCAAATCTCGAGCAAGGAGTGGTAAGCCCATTAATGAGTGCCAACGCCAAGGCCCATATATCAGTTTCAGTTACAATTTCAATTGCGGGACCTGAATTTTCCAGACTAATTTATTCCTCTATTTCCCCTTGGATAGGGAGGATTTTTGGGTCTTAATGGGCGGAGAAATATATAAGCTACTAACTCTACTATCGGAATATGAGTCCAGAATACCGGCAAGCGGTTTTTGGTTTCAATCATTAATCGTAAATATAAATAATCTGTTCTAATCAAATTTTGGAGATAAATGATACTTTCGGCGAAAAAAACATTATTTTCCAATTTTCTTTTTATAGTTTATGATAGAAATTATTTTTGTTTTAATTTTTAAAAATAAATATTTATTTATAGAATAAAATTCTATCACAGACATAAGCTATAAGTAATGAACTTTAGTACATGAACAATTGTATGAGAGCCATCTAATTATTATTTTATTATATTAATTACAAAGCCATTAAAATATAAGAGACTTGGAATAAGTAAACGTCAAGCATAGAAAATTCTGTGCGAAAAAGACAAAGACTATAATAGATCAGGGCCTTGTTTAGAATTTTATTCAATGAATTGTAAGAAAGCTAGTTGCTTAAAATAAAACAAAAAATGTTTAAAAAATAATTTTGAAAACTGCTTAAGTCACTGTGTAATATTCCAAAATTGAAAATTGGTTTTTTCTTTCAACTTTTGGAAAGCTTCATCCCTGTTAATTAAAATTGTAATATTAGCCATAGTTTGTATTTGTTTATACTTTTCACGGAACGAGAATTAATATGGTTTGCTTTCATCACCTTAGTGGTGATTTTTGACAGATAAACGAAATATTATTTGTTGCCCAACCGTTATCCCGGATATGGACATATCCGAATTTCGAATTATTACGTTATATTTATTACTAATTGAACTAATACTACATAATTAATAGTTGAACGAAAAATGCTAGGTTTATTTTAAAAACTCATATGAGCAAGTTACGAATTTAATTTATATTGAAGTCGTTGAATCGTTTGATAATTTCATACATTTTGTTGCGGTACAAATTTTCAAATTTTTTTTAATTTTCTGCTGTCATTATCTGGAAAACGGAAAAAATAAATTCATTAATCGTATGTGATCTTGGCAAAATGCTGTTATAACCTCTACAAATCAAACATTAAGTGAGGTGAAGGACCAAATTTACACAACAGTACTGGAAAACAAACAAATTTCTCAAAGGTATTACGATTGATGTATTAATGATTTAGATGAATAGCCTCCCATCTTAAGCACCAATACCAATAATAATTTGATTTTCACAAGAAGGTACCTTCTTCTTCTTCTTCCGCTGGCGCTACATCCCATGAAGGGATTTGGCCGCCTCAACGATGCTCCTCCAAATATTTCGATCCGCCACAACAGAATGCCAGACACGGTGACCGAGTGTGTACAGGTCCCTCTCACCGTCGTCCATCCATCGGGTAGGTGGTCTCCCACGAGGTCCTACTTTCGCTGGTGCTGACTCCAAGGCCTGTTTAGTGGTCCGATTTTGTGAACGTAGTACGTTCCCAAGCCATCTCAGCCTTGACGATTTTATGAATCCTATGATGTCGACTTTATCGAGATCATTTCTGATCTCGTGATTCATTCGCATTCTATACGTGGCTCCCTCTTTAATGGGACCGAGAATTCTTCTTATCATCTTACGCTCAGTTACAGCGATTTTCTTGATGTTTTGCGTTGTTAGTGTCCAAGACTCGCAACCAAAGGTGACAACTGGTCTTATCAGCGCCTTGTAGATGTCCAATTTTATTTTGCGCGATATATGAGGAGACTTGAAAATTTTGATATTGGCGTAAAATGCTCGGTAGCCTGCTGCGATCCTCGATGAAATGTCTACAGAAACGGAGTTTTGCTCAGTGATCAGTGATTCTAGGTATTTAAACTCATTCACCTTTTCATATTGAGTATCTCCTGAAATGAAGTCCCCACGAGTCTGCCTTCTCGCGGTTACCATGTATTTGTTCTTCGCTTCATTGATCTGAAGGCCTATTTGTTGGGCTGTTAAAGAAGGTACCTCCTATTAGGATAATTTATAAAAGTCTCTTACACAGAATGTCTTATAGAACCTACTATTGCCATATATGAATGACTAGTATGAACCGACCGACTATTTCGAAAAGTCAGTAATTTAGCAAAACAAATTTACCAGTAGCGCATAACAAAATTTAACGATTATACAAGGTGTCCTATTTAAAACGCGACTCACTTGTAACTTAATTATATTTATGTTTTATTTACAAAAGGTGTTTTTGCTTTATAAGTTAATAAAATTCAGTAGGTACTTTAATTTCACTCAAATTAAACGAACAACATTACAAAACATTTTTGAGATATTCAAACGAACAATAAATCTTTATTGTATAGGCATTTATGAGTGAAAAAGGTCAATTGAACAAATAAAGCTGGAATTTACAGCACAATTTCAACAAGTATCACCCAGTAGATCTGCCATATTTAGGTTGGTTAAAAATCAACATCGAGGTCAACCTGCATCTATAAATATTCACCAAATTTATGAGCGACTACTTTGTATTATTGAAGATAATCCAAGGATATCTATGCGAAACCTTTCCAGTGTTATCCAAGTTTCCCTCTGAAATACATAAAAAAACATTCGAAATTTAAAGCATATCGTCCATACAAAATTCAAAAAGTTCAAGGGCTTACAGAAAGCGCTAAAGTGAATCATCTGGATTTTGCGCAAAACTTTTTGAAATACCTAAACGGATACTAGTAGTCAAGTACACTTTTACTTCGCAGGTTCCGCGAATGAACAAAACCAAAGATATTGGAATATATATAACCTCAAGGAACTCAAAAGGTAACTATCTTTGGTGTGCTTTATATGCTAAATATATTGTATAATGGTTGTGAATGGGAGAAAATTAAATTAACGATGCATGGTTTATGCAAGAAGGTACTCGTTCGCATAACTGCACGATTTTTTTTTATAATAGAGTTCTCTCGAAATGCTTTCCTGAACATTTTAATGCAGGTTCCCAAAGGTCCATTTTCATCGGATTTAAACCCCTATGACTTTTTTCTATAGGGATATTTAAAAAATTGCGAGTGAATTGGAAAACGCCATTCGAGCGAACTTAAGTGAAATTACGACTGATCTTATCCGCCGCCTTATTAATTTCATACGTATAAGGCTAGAAAAATCAGTAATGAAAATGGCATTTTCAATTGTATTGCAACCTTAATACACCACTTAGTACTTACATGCTTTTTGTAAAATAAAATTATAAATATCAAACGGCTTCTTTATTGTTTTTAATAAAACTGTAGGATCGCGTTTTGAATAGGACAACCTGACTTTAGAATTATACAGGGCGTTTGGTGTATCGTTTGCCAAATTGAATTGGCCGAAAAGGGGGGTCATTTGTTATCTCTTAAACCTCAATAATTAATTTTTTGCTTTACGAATTTTTTTTCATTAACTCTTAAAATATTTGAAATGTATATAGTAAAAACTTAAAACGCAACTTAACATTACAATAAAAAAAAAAACTAAGAGTGATCGTGATCGTCGTACTTTTTAATTAAGTTCTCTAGTCTATCCACTTTCTAACACTAGGCAATATGCCATAAAAACCATTTTAAATACTTTGCTAAATCACTAAATTTGTGTATTGGGACACAACAGCCTGATACTCGACTTTCGCGATAAAAACTGGTTTTGGCTTAAATTACATACATACATCAAGCGAGGGTCATTTGCTATTTCCTAAGCCCGAATAACTCATTTCTGGCCCCAAGAACGATCACTTTTAGGTTTATTTTATTGCAATGGAAAGTTGAGTTTTAAGTTTTCTTTACCTTTTTCAATCATTTTACGAGCTAATAAAAAAAATCCGTAGGGCCAGAGTTATTGGGGCTTATTAGATAGCAAAAGACTCTCCCTTGATGTACGTATGGAATTTAAGCCAAAACCAATTTTTATCGCGAATGTCGAATATCAGGCTGTTGTGTCCTAATACACAAATTTTGTGATTTAGCAAAGTATTTAAAATGGTTTTTATGGCATATCGCCTATAGTGTTGGTAAGGGGATAGACTAGACTAGAGAACTTAATAAAAAAGTACGAAGATCACGATCACTCTTAGTTTTTTTTTATTGCAATGTTAAGTTGAGTTTTAAGTTTTTACTATAGATTTCAAATATTTAATAGAAAGTTAATAGAAAAAAATCCGTAGGGCCAAAAATGAGTTATTGGGGCTTAAGAGACAGCAAATGACCCCTCCTTTAGGCCAATTCAATTTGGCAAACGATGCACCAAACACCCTGTATATCAAAGTCGAAATAATGAAAAAATGGAGTGCACCACTATTTATCTATAATAAACAATGTCGCTTATAGTTGCAGTTTTGGTCAATAATCATTTATAGAGAGTAAGAGCCGGCCTTATAAATCAAGACCTTAGTGCAAAAATTATTGGGCTAGAAATCATTGAAAAAATGAATGCACTCATTCATTTTAAAACCAATTATGAAGTCATTCCAGTCATTTTACATAGCTGATTTGCGACCGCAGTTATTTCAACTATAAGTGAAATATAAGTGTTAGTATTCGCTTCTACGTTTAATCGGGAGTTTAACTCGTAGTTCTTGGCCCTTCTATTTGTTTCCAATCTATACCTATGTAGATTTACCAGGCAACAATAACAAACACAATTTTCTTTTTCCACCGCTTTTCTTGACCTGTTAAATTACTCGATAATATAGAAAGAGTGTCAACAAAGTTGTCAGCAAAACAATAAAGTATCATAATCTTGTAACTTTTACGCATTACAAAATATACCTATTGTAAAGTTTTCAAGGGCATCACTGCAAAAATATGCTCTGTTTATTCTTCCGCTTACGCTTCAGCTGAACGAAAGAGAATTGTTTCTCCGTCAGGAAACTTCAAATAAGTCAATGCAATAAAAAATAATTTTTTGGACCAAATTTTAGTAATTTAAAAAATAAAAATTTTTTCGAGAATTTCCATGATATTCGAGAAAAAATTTGGAAACACTCAAATTCTCATACTGTTAAAGTTAGCCGAAAGTTGTCAGCCGAAAGTGAAAAGTCGATAATGTAGATTGTATTACTCCAGCTGAAACACAGTAATGCAGATTGTGTAAACCCACCCGGGCGTAAACGCATCGGTAATGCAGATTGTGATTCCCAGCCGAACATAAAAAAAGAAGTCGATATCAATCGGTATATTGTTTAGCCTAAAAATTTCTAAGGATGAACTTCTAATAGCATGAACACCTTTGTTATTATTCTTATATGGCAAAATCTGGCTCCAGTTCCACGTGGAAAATTTTGGAAAACTAACGAGACCCAAAAAAATATTTTAATTGGAATAAAATCAGCCTCTTATCAATAGCTATCGCAGGAAGAAATTCAGTACAATTTTCTAGTGGAAAATCTCGTAAAATTCGATTTTCCAAAAATTATTAGAAAGTAATCATTGAAATCTTGACAAGTCACATCAATGGAATCCATTTCCAGACATCACGCAGTGATCACAAAAACGTGGCACGCGTGCCAAACTTGGCACGTTTAAATTTTTTTCCAAATCGACCTTTTTTGCAGTTATTCTTACAAAAAATGGAAAACAAGTCTCTAAAATTTTGATAAAGCCCAAATACATATTGAAATGCTGTTAAATGGGAACCCGTGAAAGTAATGGTCATATAACCACCTTTGGAATTAATATCAAATATTTTTGACAAACTCGGAAAGCCCGAAAGAAAATTACATGGTAATAAAATACATGGCTTGATCAAAAAATCGTTTATTTTACAATTTCGCAGTTTGTTTAAGTCGAATTGCCACAATTGCTTTTTGGTTGTGATGGTACACTTTACCTAACGATTCTTAACGTTTTAAGCCATATTGAATGCTTAGTTTATTGTTGGCTGTCGGAAAGGTTACATAGTTTTGGTATGCTCAGTATCATAACGGTGTCGATTTTGGCCAACAATTTACTAATAAGCAGAGAAGTGTAAGCAGGTTGATTATCGTGGTACAATGGCAATGAGTTGTTTCCCCACAAATCCAGACAATTCGTTCGGATCGCCTCACGCAAACAACGTATAACTTCCTGGAAGTACTCCTTAGTAATCGAACGACCTAAGACCCCTTCATGTTACTTACACTATACTTGCCAAACTTTTTTGGCCTTGCGTTTTTAGGAAGCTTTCAGTGAGATGATTGAGCCTTACTTTTGATGTCATATTATTAAACTCCTGTTTTATCACCAGTTATGGCCCGTTTGAGCAGTTCTGGACCGTCTTTGATTTCATTCAGCAACTTCTGCACTTCGGCACTACTTTTGATCGAAATTCAATTATTTCGGTGGTAGTTTTACTGTGACACATTTCATGCCTGAAACCCATTCAAAATTATTTTTGTTAGGTACCGAAATTTTTCAAACCGAGCAGCCACATTAAACCATCGCAAATTTTTATTGCGACACATTTTATTAATATTTTCTTCATTGATTTATGTAGTTTAAGTTCAGGGTATGCGTTGGTATTAGTTACAAGAAAAGGATAGTCTTTGGAAGTTGTCACTAGGATGACCAGGCCAAAAACAACTAAACTTGAACAAATTCTGAACAAATGTTTAAAGTCTCGAATTTTGTTATGTATTTGATAATAAAAAAGAAAAAATTGGTTTGGTGGCGACGACTATCCACTGGTCAGAAAACAGATAAGGAGTTTAATCTCTTCTAGAAAAGTTTCAAACGCCGCCACCTTGATTCATCATTTGGATGTGCTGAAACCAATTCTTTTATCATCAAATTTGTTGGTTAAGTCAGATACCAAATTACAATGGAATTGCTGCACAATGCAAAAGTTCCGTTTGGGGGCAGGAATGGAGTTTATTAAATAAAACATGGCCAGAATTCAACAAATATTCCAACACATTGCTAATAATACTTTGGTACATAAATACAAGCCATAAATAAAAAATAAAAAAAATTGGTTAAAGAGAAACTTGTTTTTTAAATACATTCTCAATCCAGGCCTTTCCTACAATTCCAGCGCCAAATGGAATACGCACGGTTTTCAATAAATTTTAGTGAAATTTAATATCTACGTTATTAAGCCGATTATGTAAGTAGTTCCTAATATAAAATCTAAATATGCCCCCTTTGAAGAATTTCTGGGGTTATATCATTTGGGGTCGAATTTCTTAGATAAAATCTCATCCTTCTCATCTTTAGCAACAAATGGAACAAGCTCATTTGTTGACGGATTTTAGGGATATTTTATGTCTGAAATATTTTGTTGTTACTAAAAATAGTTTCAAATATAAAACCTATTATTACAAGGCCTGAAGGATTTTTTCGGCCCTATGGTAGGGCTGAGATCAGAATTTATAAATTAAAACATAGCCATACTCGTATACTAATGGTGCTACAGTCGATACCATAAATCAAAAATTACATTTGCCAATTTTGGTTTTCCACACACCGCCAATGCGGTCAATTTTTGCTACCTCCAGCACCAAATGGAATAAACACATTTATCGACGTGCTTTTGTGAAATTTTATATTTGAAATATTACGCCGATTCTATAAATAAGTAGTTTGATTTTGTAAGTAAAATATTTAAATTATATCAAGCCTTCCTCTAAGTTTTCAGGACAATGTAAGACATTTATGAATATGTCCGGAGAAACCAGGATGCCTGGTTACCCGTAATTGTCACTCCTCTAACATGAAAAAAATTTATTCATTTGAATTTGCAAGTTCTAAACAAAATACCAGAGAAATGCAATTAGCAGAATGGTTAACCCACATTTTATAAAAAAAATATTTTACGGAATTAGTTTTGCACGCAAAAAAAAAACAATTTTTAAAGAAATAATTGTATTGGCACGCCAATAACCAACTACTTGTGAACACTGTTCTAGAGGTTGATGTTATTCCAATTTTGTGAATTCTTCTAATTTTTCAATATTTTCCGCGATTAGGTTAAACAAAGCTTTCCACGTAAGGCTATTTACAAAATTTTTTATTACAATCGATGAATGCTATTTACTTTCGGCTGATATCCACAAACATTTTTATTTTCGGCTGTAATGTTAATAACGTAATCTGCATTATTGACTTTTAACTTTCGGCTAACTTTAATAGGGTCAGATTCTCGAGAAATGAAATTCGCTGGGAAGCAAGTTTCTCGGTTTCTCGAGAAACCGCAATCTCTAATTACATTGGGTTGAAATCTATTTGAAATGATAATTAGCCATTTGTGTTTTATTTAAATAGTTTCACTACATTTTGATCGCAGCGTTATGCCAAATAAACACTATCCATATATTATAGAAACGACGGTACTGTGGAATACGCCATCCATTTTAAATTTACAGTTTTTGTTGATTTAGTTATTAAAACTGCACTAGGAGTACCGCATATCGTTAAAATACTTGTTCTCAAAGAATTTAACAAAAAAACAAAAACTGCATTATAAACTATACAACACTATATACTATCAAAAAATCTTCAGCGGCTTTCCAGACACCATCAAAACCAATCCAAGTGTTTACATAAATGAAAATTAAATGGACATGTTTAACTACTGAGTGCACGCATGTTGAGATGGCAGACTAATTTAGGCGACACAGTTATCTTTAATTAAAAATAAAAAAAATCTTTAAGTTCAAAAATTGACCAAGCTATAGGCATTTGAATCTTTGTCATGTTTGCGAGAAACTTAGATGTTCTTGTAATGTTTACGTTTATATTATGCGATTTATTTCTTTGGCGGCTCAACACATCTCATGTCTTTACCAATAATCTATACAAAGAATTTATCAGCTACCGGTGATACAAGTGTTGTAAATGACATTTAACAAATATGTAAGTTCTATAGTATCAGAGACACCCTTTACTTTAAAAAAATGTTTATATTCTAGTTTTTTACAAAATATTATTTTGTATGTGCTGAGCTAGTGATTTCAGATTCGCATACTTGCGATCTTGGTGGTGAAAATAATAAAAATTATTACAAAATCTTAAACTCAAGTAGGTATCTTTACGCTATAAAAATATTTTTCAATACAGCTAATCGTGTCAATTAAATTAATTATGTAATTCGTTAAACAAACACACATTTTACTGGCATAATGAGCATATTATGTACATACTTATATATAAACAAGTACAATAAATTTTCTTCACGCCACCTCTGCCCATATCCAATTTTTAATATAGAAAACAAACACATTTCTTAATTTATTAAAACGTATACATACATTTTGGTTTGAATTTTTTTTTTTCCCCCGTCTTAATATGGTCTTAAGTGTTAGTTAATGAAGAGATTGTTTGTTGTTTTTGTTATTAATTAGATTTATTGAGCTTTTTGTAATCCGTAAAATGGTTGCGGTGTATTTGGTATAAAGTATATAGACTTGTATATGTAAAGTAAGCGCAGGCAGACATTTATTTAATTTATCTTTCTGCTTTTAATATAAAAAAAAAAAAAAATTTGGATTATAATTAGGCAATCGAATACATTTTTTTAGACTAACAATGATTAATTTTTGTTTTTTAATTTTATAGATCGAAACCATCCCGGACTACAAACATTATAACACTCATAAAGTGTGACTATATTGACACCACAGGTGACACTCGTTTTACTTGCGCATAAATTAATTATATATTTAAAGGTAGATTAAATGTTTTTTTTTTTTTTTTAAATACCCGTATCTTATCTCGTTTTTTTGTGTATACATAATATAGTTGTCTTCAATGTTTGAAATTTATTTTAAAAGACGTAAGTTTTTTTTCAACTAAAAACTCAATTCAAAACTAATTAAACTTTATCATTTTGTTGTTATCTTAATTTGTATATATTTATTTTGTGTTTTATTTTTTTTTTTTTTTGTAAAGATAAATGTATTATATAAAAACCAAGTTAAAAGATGAAGATATTATTTAAGATGAAAAATAAAAAAAGGAAATTTATATCTTTTGACTAAATAACTTAATTGAGATATTTTCCAAATACACAATCAAAAAAGTTGGAAAGCTCAAAAATGCATAACATTTATTAGAAAAGTTAGTGTATCATCTTGGATTTAATTTGAAAACAAATTTGTTTGTAAATAAAAATTTGTTTTGTAATTAAAACTGTACAGCAGAATTTCCTCCTCTTATAATATTCACGACAAATTATAATGCAACAATGTAAAGTGAGAAATTTGTATACTAACCTTATAGTAAATCACCCAACAACCCTCATTTTTAATTTGTGTCAAGATTACGAATTCCTTTGTGTATTATTAAAATTAAGCAAAACACAAAAAGCAATTTCCTGAAGTAGTCACATTTTTATGTGACATCCTTTCTACATGTACACCGAGTACTCATTACAAAATTCCTTTTTTTTTTTTTGTCTGGTGATTTTATTTTGTGTGATAATCTTACGGTGTTGTTTTTATTAATTCACGCGCGTTTCAATAATTCCCCGAGCATACCGACTAAAATGTATTAAACGAGAGTAAAACATATACAGATTTTTCCGCCACACTCCCGCACCAATTTCCGTTTATATAATTTTGTAACAATAACATTACCGCGGAATATATTTATACATTAAAAGTCATTTTCATTGTAATTGAAATGGATTATAATTAAATTATATATAAAAGACAAAAAGAAGATATAAACAAACACGAGAAAAAGTGAAGAAAGTTGAAAATCCGTTTTAATTTGAGATAAGATAAGATGATGGAGGATGTAGATGATGATTGTGCGATGATGATCATGATGATGAAATTTTTAAGTGAAAATTGTAATTAATATTTTTTGTTTCTTTTCTTTTTGTGATTTTGTGATGACAAAAAAATGAAATTGAAAGTGGTACGTCACACAAGATTAAATGTCACGACATAAATTTGGTGATTTACATGGTTATTAGATTAATATGCACGTCTAATAATTAAGACGATAAAGTTTACATTACAATATTGTGTTATATTTATATAAGATTTTAGTTTTCAAGTCATGACTCTCAAGAAAATTGTACAAGTGCGAATAATGAAAACTATTATGTACACAGATTCGAAAACCATGTCGTGCATATTATTATTTATATCTGTAAACGGTCGTACTATGAATGCAGTCGCATATTTGAAAAAATAGGAAGAAAAATTTTCCAAAATTAATTTATTATTCAACGTGATTGACTATTTTTTGTACTGTGTATATATCCACACATCCCCACCGACCGCAAAACACACCGTTTTATAATGTGTACATATAGGAAACATGAGAGACTGGTACATTACACTTTCCATTATTTGAGCACACACTAACCATACAAAATGACCATAAATCATATCATTTGAATAGAAATTCTATTCATATATAATATTGGAATAAAGTAACGAATTTTGTATATTTATATATTTCTCTCCAGTAACGCGCAAAGTAGTTTTTTTTTTCTTCTACTTGTTCTTTCGAATGTCAAAACAAAAAAAAAAAAACGAAAAAATTATATAAAAATAACGTCTTAAGATTTATGTATTTTACTTCTTTCGGTATTTTATTTCTGTGGTGCGAGAATAACTTAAAAGATGAAAAAATATAAAATTATCATATTTTGATGTTATAATTATTTTGGTCACGATGAAGGTTTTGTTGTTGGCACACAGGCTCCAAAATAACCAAATAAAAAAAAAAAAAAAGTTGGAAATAACAAGAAATCTATAAATCTTATGATCCAGATATTTAACAAAACAAGAATTTTTATATAACACTACAAATAAGAATATTGAATTAATATGTAATAAATTTCACGGGTCGAACGAACTATTGTTAATCTTAATACTACAAATTTATAATTTCAAATGTGTGTTTTAGTTTGATTGTTAATTTCCAAAAAAAGAAACCAATAATTTTTATGAAAGGAGGAAGGTGTGTTTATTGATAGAGATGTTAATTATCGTTTGATAAGTGGGTTTACTGGCGGCAA
The DNA here is from genome assembly GCA_963556165.1 of Tipula helvola. Taxonomy (NCBI): domain Eukaryota; kingdom Metazoa; phylum Arthropoda; class Insecta; order Diptera; family Tipulidae; genus Tipula; species Tipula helvola. Next base: position 118,128,946 of record OY744483.1, read on the forward strand.
AATTATTTGTTGTACAAGTGGTACATAAACAAAGAGTTTACGGAATCACTTAATTCAAATTTTTGTTTTTGCTAATGATATACATTTTATTTTTAATCAAATTGTTAAGTTAACGCGTATCATTTCGGTTTTTCTACTAATTAAGACTATTTGATAATCTCAAACACAAGGATAACTACTGATTAGTAAAATCTATTAAAATTCTTTTTAAAGTATAAATCTTTCAAAAAAAATATTTATAATTAAGTCATAAAAGAATGCAGCAATTAAAAGTTGCTGCGGAATATTAAATGTGTGATATTAAAACTTGAAAATTTAAAAACAAAATCCTCGCTTAATGTTTTAACATAGAAGAATTTACTAAAGAAGCATATTTTGTATGAGTCAAAGATACCCAAGAAAATAATTTCAAATATTTTAAGTTCAGTTTTAGAAATTTTATGAGACGGAGATAATAATTTCTATTTGCCTCTTTTTATCATTCATGTTTTAAATATACAGTCGTTGTCAAAATTATTTGTGTTACGCAAAAGTTAAAACTTGGACTAAACACTTAATGAAATAACTAAATTTTATTTTGGAATATTTATTATTAATTATTGATATTTCATTTAGTAAAAAAAAAAAATTAAAAATCTTTATAATTCATTAAAATAAAATTAAAAAACAAATGGCAACATTTTTGTGCTTCATGTTTTTGGGACAAAATTATTTGTGCAGTATGAAAAAAAATCAAAATAAAATAGTAAATCAATTAAATTTAAGATTTTTTTTGTGTAATTACATAAAGAATAAAGTCACTAATGTTGTGTATGCAAATGGTCGGTTTTTGTTTAGTCTCTATATGATTTCAGCTTCAGATAATAGCTTTTTGGATTAAACGGGTCCCTTAATGAGAACATTCTTATTTTAGCAAAAACCAAATGTTTGAATATACGAGTACATATATTCAAATAAATAAGCGGAATACAAATGTATATCGCTAGAAGGAAATGTACATGATTAGATTATTATGAATCGATCTATGATCGCGAAACAAAAATGTTTGCTTTAATTTTTGTATGTGTACAATGTATATATTATTATGTAATATATGTAGATGTACCTACATAATATGTATCTGTAAAATAATTTTAGTTTTCCGGTTTTGAAATTTATATTAACTTTAAATTTTCTTACGGGTTAGATCAAAAAAGGAAATCAACTATGCAAATCATTTGCATGAATGAAAATATAAATTATCATAATAAAAATAAATATCTATTGGTTTATGACTATGAACCTATCTATATTGATTTGAACACAAAATTAAAAGGATTTATTCTTACCTTTTTAATTAGATTATAGGTGACAAAACCAGTCGAGATCGTGTTATAAAAGCGGTCATACAAAATGAATAAATTTTTTGAATGAAAACCAAGGAAAAGCGATTTTTTTTAATTATTATGATTTTTGAGCTAATCATTATTTATAAAATCAAAAGTGTAATGATTTAATGATCAAAAATAAGATTAGTGAAAATGTTTTGCATATACTACTATCACCTTAGAATTACGCAGCTTATAAAGCTACATTACGTTATAAGCATTGTAACCCTGTGGCTTTGATCATAAGCTTTTGAATTTTGATCAAAAAGAAAACGGAAAATTAAACTTTGCATTTAACGATATCGTTATTAAATCGTTTATGAATAATAAAAGAATGAACTCTATGGTAGATGGTTGAAACAGACAAAATCAAATAAATCTTTCGTCTATTGGAAAAATAAGATGTATTGTTATTCAAAAATCATACTGTACTGCAAATGTATCAAATTCATCGGCATGAGTTCCACAAACAAAATTAAATTATTAAACATGAAACAAAAACGAGTATATTCAATTAGTAAATAATTATGATAATTATTATATTTATTTAGTAAATTTTATTTATTAATTGGTTAATATTTTTAATCTTTTATAGAAGCGTGTGTCGCTGCTGAATTATTTTTAGTTTTCGAATTCGAAAATTGACCTTTCAAAAGAGACCACTTAGAATTTTTTCTAATTAAGACTAGAATAAAAAAATTTATTAATTTTTTTATATGGTCGTAGCATGGTTCACCATCATTTCCGGGAATAATTCCGGGAAAATCTCGTTCAATTCGAGTTATACACTTTTCGGTTGCCTTTACACAGATATTTGGCAAATGACAATTATTTTTGAATGTTTGCTCAAAAATGTTTAAACAGGTATGTGCTACCTTAGCATATTCTGGTGTCGGTCCTTTTAATGCTCCAAAAGTTTACGATTTATTGAAATTTTTTTCAAAGATAAAAGTATCAGTTGCCGTTAAAATTTCATCACTATCTTTTAGGAATTTATTTCGGCATTCACTGCAATTAAGATTTTTGAACGCACAATAGCCTGCATAGTACGAAATCGCATTTTTTTTTTAATGAGACTGCTTCCTGCGTTTGGCTCTTGAACAATTAAAAATTCGTCATGAATAGAGTCGTCTTCATCCTGTTGAATTAAACTTTCTTTGTAAAGTTCCTGAAAATTTTCCCAGTGTAATTCCACCATGTTGTCCTCATCCTCTATACAATTTGAATATTCACTATTGAATAATAGTTTGGTGCAAATAATATTGGCGAAATGAATACCAATTTCGTTGCTGGTAGGAGTGTAATTGAAACCGCTTTTACCCCGTAATCGAGGAAAAAAAATTTCCAGGCAGTCCTGGTTGGTTTTCCCCGTTAAAATAAAATCTACACCGTGAGTCGCTGTTAAATAATCAATTAACATTATTTGAGCATTTATTGTTAATAGCAGGCCTTTAACAAACTTAAAATAATTCTCGCTCTTGGAAATTATTTTCATAATTTTTAGGAAATCCAAACTGTTTTTTAAATATTTATAGGCATCATTGTCTTTTATTAGAGGTTTTCATACGTCGACTTAGATTCAAAATTTCGACTATTTAAAGAATCGAATATGTTGTTAAACCTCTCCAGGAATTTTGCTGTTGAAACGGCATGTTCTATGGAAGTTCCAAAAATTTCAGGATACGTTTGATGCACGGTTCGTACTGCACAGCTTACAGTGTTGCTTAACAAATGAACAGCCAACGATACGTTCATTTTTTCGAAGCAATTGGGATACAGGTGTTTCCGGCTGATCTTCGGTAATATTTTGCATTTATTGATGGAATCTCGCTCAAAAATGTTTCTGACTACCGCAATATCCGCCAGTTCATCTTGGCCAATAGAAATTTTATTGTTAACAAATGCATTTCTTGCAGATTTAATAAGATGAGGAGGATCGTATTGAGCATATATTGGTTCTCCCTCAACTGTGAAATGGGGTTTTTCGGGAGTAATGCCTAGGTGCTTATACGCCTGCATATTTATTGCACCTTGGTCACACGTTATCATTAGAATGTTAAGCCGATTTTTTGCGTACACATTTGTATATTTTTAGGCATCTCAACTCAAGCGAAGCACTAGAGCGAGAAAGATGCCTTATATCCCGGGTATTGATGTCTGTTAACAAGTATTAAGTCGAAAAGTACTTATCCGATTTTCATGAAACAAAGGCAGACTTATAGACCTTGATCAGATAAGAAAAAAATGTTATGGCTAAGATCTTTAGATGGTCTGACTCCAAAGTTATAGGCGTGTAAAGATTTCCTTTGTAATACATTCACGTAAAAAACAAAAACAATAAAAGTACATAATAGAATACATACATACTATGTTCAAAAATATTTTTGCCATTGAACGAATGAATGAAATTGTTTTTGTTTGAATGTATATAAAATAGTTATACATGCAAGTCCAATTATTATGTAATATAAAAGTTTTGTTTATATGTACTTCTTTATTTTAGGATTGGTGCCTAACGATATATGTATGTAGATATTATATAGACGGCATTGTTGAGATGCCGGTAATGCGATTACATCCTGTAATGGGTTTCCTACTTTTTTTTTTAATTAACTCGCTCAATTTTTGAGCGGTAAATGTTTTATTAATTAATATGTAATTAATTACGTACTTCCAGTCTCCTATTATGGATCTAACCATAAAAAATAGAGCAGAAGTTGCTAATTCACATTTTCTATCCTCGTCATCATCGTAAAACCTTTCGATCCTGTCGGTCAATGAATTATGGGTCAAATTTTGCTTGATGGTTACTTCGTCGAAGCATAACACACAATCTTTGATACTTCTGGTAAACTAGCAAATAATGCTCTATGTTGCGTCATCAAAATTTCATTAATCCCGGGTTTAATAAATTTAATCGGAGACCATTTGTAAATTGAACTAACTGATGGTAACTTCAATTGCAACGTATTTCGTAAATACTTGTAAGTAGCTGCCGGTTTGTAATATAAACACTGCGCGAATGTCTTGTCAGCCTTATATAATAAAAATTGTTTTTCAACAGGAGCTTACTTACGTTTTTTGTATTAATATTGACATTTACACTGTCAACTATTTGATCAATGGATGAACTTGTTTGTTTAGTATATTTAACTTTTAATATTTGAAAATTTTTTTTTACACTTTAAATTGGTAGTTTTAACAAATTAAATTTTGTTTGCAAAATTGCAAGTTTTTTTTTATATACATTAAGTTGTATAGATTTTTTGCTACAACCGTCACATTCGTAGTTTAATAAATCATTGTTCGCATCGCAATGTGATTAATGATTTTCAAAAATTCCGCCTCCTCATCCAGAGGATCCGTCTGCATTCCAATAGATTCAAATGCTTTTCTCTTTTGAGAGGGTAACTCAATTCGACCAATATTGATTGTGTTTGCCGGAATTTCTTCATCTAGTGACGGAATATTCAAAAATCGTACTGCATTTCTGGTTAGTCGGGTGTAACCAATATGTTGTGGAACAAAATGTTTCTCGCAAACAAAATTATATTTGTTTGTTAAATTTCCTGTCGGTAGCCCTATCGATTTTAACCAGGTAATCTTCTTTTCGGGATCTTGTGGAAACTTAAAAAATGTAAATTCAGATTTGGTAGATTTTTCTTTACAGTTTGGAACAATGCAAACAACACGCTTTTGTTCAACGATTTTTCGAGGTGCTAAATGGGTAAAAATAAAATGTGTTTTCGGTGTAAAAAATCAATTTTTTTATAATTAATTTTTTTACTTATTCACTTAAGATTGCTGCTCCGCTCACTCGTCGTATAATCTACTTCATTTGGTAAGCTAGACATGATAATTTTCTCTGATAATTATCTAATTAAATGGATTTCTAAAACACATAAATTTAATTTTTGCACTGCTTTATAATAAAAATTTAAATTATTAACTAATTGTGCGATTATAAATTATTTTTAGTGATTTTCTTTAAGTTTTATTCAATTCAGTTATATTATAGGCATTGTCGGAAATAGACCAAGGTAACTTCATAGTAAGTTTCAAACATTAAAGTTACCCATCTATTTACGAACGATTAAAGTAACTTTAGCAATGAAAAAAGTAACTTCATGAAACAAACGCACTCGTATGTGAAAGGTAACTTGAGTAACTTTGTTACCAACATAATAAAAATTAAAACTTACTCTGAAGTTACTTTGGTCTATTTCCGATAATGCCTAATATTAAGTTAGTTTCAGTGATTTTATTACAACAGTGTCAGTGCCTACTATTATTTACAGTTTTGTTTACTCATATAATAATTTGTAGCAAAAATTCTAATTAATTTTGCAGTGATTTTACGGTGTTTAATTTATTGTGTGCTCTAAAAATCAATTTATGAAATTGTTGATATAATCCTCGGCATTACTCTGGAAAATCCATGTTTCATATTCGATGACAAATAAATTTTTGCACAATTTGATCCACCTCACATTATTAAATCTGCGGGAAACGCATTTGTTAAAACCAAAATTTCACATAGCCAACATGGAGTAGTGGACATAGATGTGATCAGGAAAATTGTTGACCGAGACTCCAATAATAAGTGCAAAATATTACCAAGGATTGGCTGGAAACACATTTAACCAAATTGCTCAATTATTGAGTAACACCGTAAGCTGTGCAATAAGACCAGTTGAGCAAACATGCCCAGAAATATTAGATGCATCACTGGAAAATGCAACATCAACATCGGCATTAAGTAGCAAAAATTTTAAATCGAAATCGCCTCATAAAAAGCCACTAAAACCAGGCAATAACATTTACAATTATTTGGTGGACAACTTAGAATTTCTGAAAAATTTTAAAGTTATGACGAAAAATAAAAATATTTCAAATTTATTAAAGGTCTCCAATTAACAATAAATTCGCAGATAATGTTAACCAACTAATTATCAGACAATAATGGTGTAGAATACATTTTGACGGGTAAAACAAACCAAGAAAGTCTGGAATTTTTTATCGCGATTACGAGGTAAAGGTGGGTTTAATTACACCCCTACCAGCAACGAAATTGGAATTTATTCTGCCAACATTATGTGCACCAAAATATTATTCAACAGCGAGTAAAATATTATTCGAACTGTTTAGCAGATGATGACAATATAGTTGAACTACATTGGGACAATTTCCAAGAGCTTTACAAAGAAAGTTTAATTCACGGTTGTGCATCTGAAGTCAATTCTTTGTTTTTTTTTTTTTTTTTTTTTTTTAACAAATATTACAACTGAATACAATTTCATCTAGTAATTTATCTATATTAAATGATGTTAACTGTTTGAGGAGTATAACCCATTGGTTAGCTCCAGGTTGGATACTTCATTAATTTATCTGTCCTTGTTCTAAGGGCTTCTTTCTTCGAAGCCGTCTTATTGGGTTTTGGTTGTTCAGCATACGACGCAAATCCGCATTTTCATGTTGGCTGAGGCGCTGTACGTATTTCCTAGCATATTTCTTAATTTCTTTACTGACGTATTCCATCTTTAGATCCTTATGAAGGTTATCATTCCTTATATACCATGGTGCGTTGACCATACTACGCAAGACTTTATTTTGAAAAGTTTGAATTACTTTTACGTTAGTTTTCTTGGTATAGCCCCATAGCTGTATACCATACGTCCATACAGGTTTCAATATCTGCCGATATAATAGCAGTTTATTATGTAATGTTAGCTCAGAGTTCCTTCCTATGAGCCAATACATTTTTCTATATTTGATTTCGATTCTTGACGAATTTTTAATTCTTCAAGACAGCAATCCGGAAAGCAATTTTTTCTAACAATATAGTATTTATTTATTTATTTATACAGAGAAAAGTCTTCAAATTTGACTTGAATTTATAACATATTGAACAGGGTAGAATAAAAATTAAATTAAACAAAAAAAGAATTAAAATTGACATAACAATATTTTTAGGTTGGAGCATAATGTTGCTTCAACCTACGTTTAAAGCTGTCTTTACTTAAGTAAAAGTCGAACAGATGGTCGATTTTATTAAAACTCTTCGACATCATGTTTACCGGTTCATTGTCACCATAGTTTGTTCTGTGTTTATTCAGATGAAGGAACTCATGATCTCTTAAATTCCTACTCGGTGCCTTTATTTTAATTGATTCCAGTATGGATGGTGCATCGATTTGATCAAGTAAAATATTTCCAATAAACGAACACTTTAAAAGCTCTCGTCTATTTGCCAATGTTGTCATTTGATAGGTTTTGCATCCAGTAGCATATGATGGTAATCGCTTCAGGTTAACGTGGTGCGGTAAGTCATGTTCGTAATCCCATCCGTCTTTACACGTTATATACCGTATACACTTTTTTTTGGATACTCTCAATTTTTCGGATAGGTTCGTCGTAAAAAGGACACCAGATGTTGACAGCGTATTCAAGTTGAGATCTGACGTAGGCATAATACAGGATCTTGATTGTCTCAAGGTCATGAATATCCCCAGTCCAACGCTTAATAAAACCAAGCATGGAATTGGCTCTAGCAACGCATTGCTCAATATGCTTAGTAAAGCACATGTTTTCAACGAAAGTAACCCCTAGGTCTTTAATCTCGAATACTTTTTGTAAAAGTATGCCATTTATTTGATATTGTTGTGTAACAGGGTTAACTTTCCGATGGAACCATAAACTCTTACACTTGTTGGTGTTGAGACTGAGGAGGTTAGACTCACAGCATTTCGCTAGATTGTCGATGTCCTCTTGTAGCTTATGGGTATCGCCGATGTTTTCTACTGTTTTAAAGATTTTGAGATCATCTGCAAACATTAATACCTTAGAATGTTGTATTACTTCAGTAACGTCATTGATGAAAATTATGAAATTTTGTGGTACTCCTGAAGTAGCCTGAATTGATTCTGATCTTCTATTACTAAGCTCAATACACTGAATGCGATTACTCAAATATGATTTAAACCACGCAACAAACTGTTTAAAAAAACCGAATACGTATAACTGTTCCAACGTTTTACAATGACTGATGGAGTCAAAGAATTTGGCAAAGTCAGTATACACCACATCAACTTGCTTATGCATTTCAATTTCGTTAATGGTGTTGCTGGTAAATTCAATAAGATTTGTTGATGCAGCGAGAGAACGCCTTTTCTGATCGAAGCAATTTTTTGTGAGTAAAGAAATTGTGGCGTATAATTTATGTTATATTAAAATAGTTAATCTCAACATCTTATAAACGTTATCACGCAAAACACCTACGGCCGTGTAGACGACACAGCCTACCCCGAATTTTTTTTCATATAATATTTAAACAACAACAAAATCAGGTTTGTGTAGATTATGTAAATATACTATAGCGTACTTTTTTATATCTTAAGGCTTTGTACTGTATGGCTTGTATAGACATTTTTGTTGGTTTTGGCATGTTGCATGTTATATTCAAATGTATTTCATTTCGCTTGTGTAACCTTTGTTTGACACGATTACAAAATTACTTCTTGACTTCTCGCCAACACCTACAAACCAGGATGTGTATCAATTTTATCACGGGCTTTGTATGAAATAACAAACGACATTTGACGAAATTACGTTTCATCAAAATATCTTTGGCAAATTTGCATATTTGGCAAATATCCTATGGCAAAACAAATTGAAAGGCAAATGCACGTTTAATCCAAAAAGCTATTATATCAATTTGACAGGTACGATGTAAATGGAATTGTTAAATGATTTTTTAATACATTTTTGGAATATGGCGAATTACCCAGTAACTTGGCCATTTATTTTGGGATTATGATACATTTTGACAGGTACGGTGGCAATAGGATTGTTAAATGATTGTTATGTGAAGTTTTAGAATATGCCTAAAAAGCTTGTAACTTGGCTATTTCTTTACCAATTATCATAAAATTCTTAAATGATTTTTGGATATATACTTCTGGAATAGGGCCAATTGGTCTATAACTTGGCTATTTTTTAATTTATTATGATTTTTGAGACTTAAGACGGAAATGGGATTATTGAATGATTTTCAGATGAAATTGATGGAACTTGGTTATTTTAAAAACAGGTTTGATGAAAATCGACAGGTACGATGGAATGTGACTGTAAAATGATTTTTAGAAGAAGTTTTTGAATATGGAAGATTAGCCTGTAACTTAGCTATTTTTTAACCGACTATGATGAAATTCGACAAATAGATGGAAATGTGATTCTTAAATCCAAAAAAGATGGATTATTGGAATATGGCCAATTAAGAGCCGCGCGCTGGAATTAATACAAATATTTTCGCTTGAAAATGAAAATTTAAAATTATCTGAAAAATGGAGATTTAATATTAAAATTAGAATGAAAGTCTCCATTTCGCAGAATATTTCAACACACAATTCTGGAAAAGGAAGATTATTAAATCTTCTTTTTTCAGAATTTAAATTTTCGTTTAAATTTTAGAGTAATTACTTTTTGCCAAATTATTCTTTAGGAATTATAAGGCAAAATGCCAACAATTAAAAACACTTCATTCTATTTGAAAAAGGAAAAAATTAAATTCACGATATTCGTCAACGGAGTAGTCATACACGCTGAATCGACTCATATTTTGTGTTTTATTTTGGTTTTGCTTATACAAAGGCAAAATCTAAATGATAGAAAATTAACAAAAATTGTAAGAGGTGTGGCTTCTAGTATTTGTATTCGTATTAGGCCCGATTCTGCCGTCCAAAATTTTATGTTATGTTATGTTATTTTTGTTTTTTCAATACAAATTCATATAGGAAGCGGGGAAATAAAATAACATAACATGAATTTTATGGTCCCAGAATCGGGCCTATTATTGTACTTATTTCAATTATTTTCAAAACATTTCGTTTTGTATATTTAAAACATGAATGATAAAAAGAGGCAAATAGAAATTATTATTTCTGTCTCATAAAATTTCAAAAACTGAACTTAAAATATTTGAAATTATTTTCTTGGGTATCTTTGACTCATACAAAATATGCTTCTTTAGTAATTCTTCTACGGTTTTAATCTAAATATTGCCCCGTATTCCGGCATCATAAAATCCATGTTATGTTATTTTATTTCCCCGCTTCCTATTTGAATTTGTATTGAAAAAACAAAAATAACATAGCATAGCATAAAATGTTAAATCCTAGAATACGGCCTATTATGCTGTGTGCCTCATGTCGATTTTTTCGACTAAATCCTTGACTTTTCTAAATTATTGACTAGTTCATGCCAGTTACTCATAGATGGCATAAGGGTCAAAAAGGCAAGCTGTTCAAGGGATGAAAAAGTTGGTCCTTTAGAATACCGACGGCAAATGGACGTAACAACGCTTTTTCTTTATTCTTTGTTAATTGATTGTTCTTCCCATTTTCATTGTAATATTGGTGGCGTGGGAGAGTAGTGTGTTTCGAATTTTCACCGCAGTTAAGTTCTACTCAAAAGCAAAGTTTGTTTATTTATTAATTATATATGTATAAATCCATTTTTTTTTATCTAAAATTAACATAAATTAAACGAACTAAACATTTATTTAGACAAATTTGTCGAAATTTTACTGATACAACGTTAATTAATTAATTATTACTACATTGTGTACAGTTTGCATTTTATTAACACTGAAATCTTTTGCAACATGATTTCTCTTCCGCTTTTATAACAATTGATTTAAAAATACTGTATAAAATATTAGATGCGTATCTCGACGTTTGATCTGATCCGGATCAGGTCATATTTCATAAACAAAAATAATTCATCTGGAAATCTGGAGTTATTTTTCTTGGATCGACGTCAACAATTTGGATCATCGCAGTAATTTTCTTGTTTGTGAAAATCAAAGAGAATCGTGTCCAACGATTGATTCTGGAGGCTTAGAAGGATAATTATTTTTTAACCTGAGCAATATTGGTAACTATAAACCATTTCAATTTTATTACAATTTTGATTAAAATAGTTTAGTGAATTTGTTCTTATCCGGTATATAACAATCGTTATCGCGTTAAAACATTATAGTGTAGTGAACTTTCGCCGTTATATAAAACTGGTGTATTTGTTAAACATTTTAGTGCAGTTGTTATTCTCTGTTAATTAAAAACCGTTCACCGTTAGTCTTCTTCCGCAATAATGACGGATGTTAAAATAACAAAGTATAAATCGAAATTGGCTGTTATAGCGGCAGTAGATTTTGAAGTAGACTTACGGTTAAATTCATTAGAAAAATATTTTGATAATTTTGATTCTCACCAAACGGCATTAGAAGAATTGGGCATAAATGAATCAAAAACCAATTCCCGAGCAACTTTTGAGGGAAAATATCATAAATTAAAACCTGTATTGCTAGTTGCGATTAGTCGAAGAAAAAACGAAACCAGAACAAATTTAAAACCTGAACTAAGCAAGGAAAGTCTCCCTAATTTAGAGCTGCCTAAAATTAAGTTACCTTCATTTTCTGGAGAATTCATGAATTGGATTCCGTTTTATGAAACATTTAAATCACTGGTGCATAAAAATAAATGGCTAGATGATATATAGAAGTTTCATCATTTGAAGAGTAGCTGAACGGGCGCAGTATTCAATAGAATTAGGTCACTGGAGGTCACTGCTACAAATTATCCCGTTTCTGTTAAACTTCTAACCGATAGATATGACAATCAAAAGTTAGTAGCGCAAGATCATATTAAAGCACTTTCTAATTTGCCATTTATGGACAAGGGATCTTCAGTCAAATTAAGAGAATTGATTGACAGTCTTAACAATCATCTCAATGCTTTGAAAGGTCTCGGCCGTCCAACTTTTGAATGGGATGACTTAACCATCCATATGATACTACAAAGACTAGATACATTTACGAGAACAAAATGGGAGGATGAGTGTCCTCATGATAGATTAGCTAGGTTGGATGAACTTTTGACCTTTTTAGACAGATGGTCCCACACCTTAGAAGGTCTTAGTTTATTAAAGGACCAAACACAACAAGCAGCCGCAGCTCTGCCTAGCAAGCCTCACTATAATCAGAAAAATATTCGTCAAGGAGCTTCTAAATTGTCTCTTATTTCTTCAGCCATCATTGCAAATCCAACTTCAACTCTCGCTTCATCAAACAACGGTGATAAGCCGGTATCATATTTCGTCGCGTGAACTACAGTTAAAGTTTGTTCGTATTGCACTATGCCAAAACACAATGTATACAGATACAGGCGCTTTATCAACCTTTCAATAAATCAACGACAGCAAGCAGTGTCTCGTCTGCACTTGTGTTCAAATTGTCTACTTGATGGTTCTATACTGCGGACTCGTGCAAACAATCGGGATGTCATGAGTGTTCAGCCAATCATCACACGTATCTACATCAGTATCCAATATCGAGTTCTAATCAAAATATAAATAATAAGACTGCTCAGTCGGAATCTCAAAGCCAAGGTATCATTACTCAGTCAGCTGCAACAAACAGTGTTCATGCAGCTGTTGGCTCTATTACTTCAAATGATTCAAACACTAGAATCAAGTCAACATGTCAAGTCTTATTGGCTACTGCCGTAATACACGTATTAGACAAATACGGTTTACCCGTAGCATGTAGAGTACTACTTGATTCAGGGTCACAATTGCACTTCATTACAGAAAATTTGGCCCAAAAATTACGAGTTAAGCGCTTCGGTATCCATAGCCCAATCGCTGGAATTGGCAACTGTGAGGTTAATGCCAAGGAATGTACGATTCTCGCAATTAAATCTCGAATTACCCAATTCTCCACCACCATCGAAGCACTAATATTGCCTAGAACTATTGGACATCAATACTACTGGATATTCATAATTGGCCACTTCCACAAAACATAGAATTAGCGGATCCCAAGTTCAACTATCCACAAACAATAGACATGTTGATTGGTGTTGAGCTCTACTGTTCACTAATGTCGGAAGGACAAATAAAATTCGACGAGAATATGCCAGTACTGCAAAACACAGCCTTCGGTTGGATCGTCACTGGTAGAACTATGTCGCCGCAACCAACTATCCATTGCAATATGGTCTCTACAGCTCCTAGTCCATCGTTGGAGCAGCTATTTCATAAATTCTGTGAACTGGAAAGACACAACTCTCCAACGAACCAATACACCGTCGAGGAACAGGAATGTGAAACTTTTTTCCAAAATACTGTAACGCGCGATTATACAGGGAGATATATCGTACGCCTGCCTTTCCGTGCAAAACCTTTTATGTTAGGAAACTCTCAGAATACAGCCATAAAACGTTTCCATCATCTGGAGCGAAAATTAGGTCAGGACCAGGCTTTTCGATTAGCTTACAACCAATTTATGGTGGAGTATGAGGAACTCGGTCACATGCAACCGATCGAACTAAGTGATATTCAGCAACCACATTATTTTTGCCACACCATTGTGTACATAAGATGGACAGTTCATCTACGAAATTAAGAGTAGTTTTCGATGGCTCTTCTAAAACCACTTCAAAATTGTCTCTCAATGACGTTCTGATGGTTGGGCCCACCATACAGCCCGACTTGTTTTCAATTATTGTAAAATTTCGCACCCACAAATACGTATTCACTGCGGACATTACGAAGATGTATGGCCAAATTATACTTCATGAATCGGATCGCATGGAATTTGGATGTATATTTTGGCGCGATAGTCCAGAGAAACAACTAAAGGCGTATACGTTGAATACAGTTACATATGGTACATCTTCGGCACCATACCTAGCAACTCGATGTCTCACACAATTGGTCGATGACGAAGGAGCTCCGTATCATCTAGCTACTCGGGCCATTAAAGAAAATTTCTTTGTGGACGATGCCATGACCGGCTCCAACACTATTGATGACTGCGTTAAATTGCGGAATGAACTAATTTCACTCTTGGAAAGAGGAGGATTCGAGCTACGTAAATTTTGCTCAAACTATCCTGCTGTTCTGGAATCCATCCCAAAAGATCACCGTGAAGTGCACATCAACATTATGGACAATGACGCGATAAAACGCTCGATTTGATTTGGCAGCCATCACAGGATTACTTTCATTTCCACATAATTCCAGTCGAGCACGAGGTTCTAACCAGGTGAATTATACTATCGGATCTAGCCAAGATATTTGATCCTTCAGGACTGATAGGACCAGTAGTTATTTTAGGCAAAATATTCATCCAGCAGCTGTGGAAATTAAATATCGCATTGGGACGAAGTTCTCCCAATAGAATACCAATCTCGATGGGTGAAATTTCGGCAACAGCTCTGTGGTTTAAATAGCTTACAAAAATCACGAAACATTTTTCCATTTGAATCAATTAAAAAGATACAACTTCATGCGTTCAGTGACAGTAGTGAAGCTGCATATGGAACATCAATTTACCTCCGATCAGTAGACGTCAACGGTCAAATAAACGTTAACTTAGTGTGCGCAAAATCACGAGTGACACCACTTAAAGCTACCTCATTAACACGGTTTGAGTTGTGCTGTGCTCTTATAATGACTGAATTAGTAACGTAAATCTACCATAATTCCTTGCACCCCAGAAAATGTGTTCTACTAGACAGACTCAACAATAGTATTGTCCTGGATGGGGAATCGGATTTCCAGAATACAGGATCTCACCAACAGGAATCAATGGAATTATGTACCAACATTTTATAATCCGGCTGACAATTCTTCTGGTATCTGAAACAAGTCCGTCTATTGTTGATGAAATAAACCACAGACAATCATTTACGAAGTTACAACGAATATTTGCATATTGTCTTCGGTTCATCTCCAATTGTGCCAAATGCAAGTCTGCCAAAAATAAGGGACCACTAACTGCGGATGAAATAGATAGCTCCTTATTAGCACTCGTGAAGAATATTTAATCCATTTATTTTAGTGACGAAATTATGGAATTGCAGAAAACCAAAGAAGATCACCGAACTAGTCGTCTACGCTCTCTCAGTCCATTCCTGAACGTCCACGGTCTACTACGCGTACGAGGTCAAATCCAAAATTCCCTTCTTCCCTTTGATTCAAAACACTAATTCCTCCTACCCAAGTCTAATTCATTTACTAATATGCTAATGTTTTATTTACATGTGAAAAATTTACACGCTACACAACAAGCACTGCTGGCCATTAGTAGACAACGGTTCTGGCCACTTGATGGGAAAATTATAGCACGTCGTACAGTCAACAATTGCATTCGGTGTTTTAAGACCAAACCAAGAAGTATCGAGCATCTCATGGGAGACCTTCCTGAAGAACGCGTCACACCAGCTGGACCATTCTTTACCACCGGAGTTGATTTCTGCGGCCCGGTACACATACATTATCGAATACGAGGGAAGACACCAACCAAAGCATATATTGCCGTATTTATATGTTTCACGACACGTGCCGTTCATCTATAGAGACCGTGACAGATCTTACCTCGCATGCTTTCATCGCCGCACTAAAGCGGTTTGTTGGACGATGCGGCTAATGTAAAACTATATTCTGTGACAACGCCACGAACTTTGTCGGTGCAAGGTCTGCGCTCCGACAACTATACGACATGTTACAGTCTCAAGCCCATCATGGTAATCTCCAACAGTGGTGTCAAGAAGATCGAGTAAGATGGAAACCAATACTACCCAAAGCCCACATTTCGGCGGCGTGTGGGAGGCTGCTATGAAGGCGGCCAAACATCATTTAATACGAGTAACTGGAAACTCCTCGCTTACTTTCGAAGAGCTCAATACACTTGTCATTCAGATTGAAGCTGTACTGAACTCGCGTCCACTTACTCCAATATCGTCGGACCCAAATGATCTAAAGGCGTTAACACCGGGTAATTTCCTAGTCGGTGGACCATTATCTGCCATAATCGAGCCAGATGTCAAGGATGTCAAAGTCGCATTATCAGCTAGATACGCTCATATTCGAAAGTTACATCAGCAATTTTGGCATACATGGAGTTCTGAGTATCTAAATCTGTTGCAACAACGAAACAAATGGTCAACAAGAAAGCGCGACTTATCAATTAACCAGCTGGTACTGCTGAAAGATGAAAACTTACCTCCTCTAAAATGGGCCCTCGGAAGAATCATTCAACTATATCCCGGTAAATATTGGGTCATACGAGTTGCTGACGTAAAAACTCAATCTGGAGTTTACAACAAAGCGGTAGTGAAACTTTGTCCCTTACCTGATGAGTCACCAATTTGAATACCGACGTATATTAAAGGCGGGCGGTTTATGTTAAGACAACTCAACATACATTTAAAATCTTATAAATTCGAATCATCATTTAATTTCTAAATTCATTTATGTAATCTAATTTAATTTTGTTTAACGTGCAGCTTATTGACAATTACCCATTTTGTACTTATATACTTATACATATTCCAATTATAATTAATATTTTGTAAATGTACATAGGATATGCTACGCTTATTTACTCTAATTCCGGTTGATTACGTTACTTTGATTGACAATGTATTGGTGACAAGCAATGAATTGAGTATTATGTTATTATTAAACAAGCTGGCTATGGCGAATTAAATAAATTTAAAAATCACAATATTTCAGATTTTTGGTACAACGTAAGCTTGCAAAAAAATGAATTAGGTAATTTGGTATTTGAAAACATATATAGAATAGCGCAAGAATTTTATCCTTACCTCATTTATCCGCAAATGTAGAGCGCTTATTTTCAATCCAAAACCTCATATAAACTGAATGTAGGAACCGATTAGCTGTAACCACTTGCGAAGCAGTTATTCAAACAAAAGATTTACTGAAAGCAAATAACTATAATTGTTTCAACTTTCAAATCACAAAGGATATGCTATCAAGAAAAGTGAATGGCAAATAGTAAACGACTTATAAACATGTGATTTGTAATTCTTATACTAAGTCGGTATAATTTATTTATTTTATTTTATTTTGAACCCTTAACGGGCCACTCTCACGGATTGCTACCAAAATTCACCAAATCATAAAATTCGGTGTATTATTATAAAATGTTAGTTCTGGGATTTTCCTGTTAAATTACTTAATATTTAATTAATTTTTAAAATAGAATCACATGTTAATCACAAAATAAAAGTAGATGTTTCTAATTCAGTCTTTCTTTAGTAAGTCAATACAAATATTTACATAAAAACTAGTCATTTATGGAAATCATAAAAACAGTTTCGAGAATTATTTAGGCATAGGCTGACTATTGCACTTTTAACATTTGATAGAACTCTGGCCGTTGCACTGAGGCATTTTACACCTAGTTCTTTTATCCCAAATAGGAAAATGGTCAATATTGTCAAGCCGAACATCCTTTATAGGAATGTTTTGGGCTAATTTCTTTCGCGATTTTACCAGTAATGCCTTCGTTAACTGCCGGGAAGAGGAGGATTTATTTCGATTTTCACTACCAGACCCAATAATACACAATGCCATTCCTAGATTTATTCTAAAGTTACAAAGCATTAAAGGTTGTTGGTTTTTTATTTTGCATTCCTTTCTATGTATTATCCACGAATTTACTACCGTATTCGGAGGTGCCATTTTAAGGATTTATACTTTATGCGACATCAGATATTTCTGGGCATTGAATTTTCACTTCAGCATGCTTTTTATTATAACACCTTTTTGATAAATGACAAAGGATTTGCTCCAACAAAAGTTGAGACGAGAGTTACTGGCTTGTTATCCTTCCATAGTATTAGACATAAGTCAGCACCATCAAATGTTGAAGTGTATTCTTCGTAGGACCCTCTCCGTAGTTTGCTAATTTCTCGTTCAGTCTTTAGCTTCGAATTTGGAATCCTGTTGCGCCTATTTGCTCCAATACAAAGAATTCCCTGTTGTTGAAGGAATAGTACTAGCGGAATTGTGGTGAAATAGTTATCACAAAAAATTTTGTAAGCCATGTTTCGAGGGGTAGGTCTGAACTTCGAAATTATACGTAACCTATAATATAAAAAAAAGTTCATAAAGCCAAAATAAGTATGTATAAAAAATAAGAAAGTTTACCTGAAGAACCTCCAGTTAACGCAAAGATTTTAAATCCCCATTTATGCGGGAGGTATTGTTTCGTAAAGCTTTGAATTTTGGTAGCACAGATCTGTTCGTCTACAGAGAGATGTTCTTCTAGAGGTATTTGAGAGAACTTCTGTTGCAAAAGGCTTAACAACGGTCGTAGCTTAAATAATCGGTCATGCTTCGGATGAGTTTTAGGCAGTGCCAGTTGGTTGTCGACGAAATGCAAGGTGCTTTTGATTTTTTTAAAAGATTTTAATGACATTGCTTCCTGAACTGTTTTATTTCCCACAAGGGCATTCCAATACAGCGCTGTGTTGGGAAGTTGATGTATAGATGAAATCAAACAAATTCCCAAAAAAAAATTTCAATTCTGATTTTGATAAAACAACCGGATTTGAAATATTGTTTTGTACAGAATATAAATTCGATTACTCTACAATTAGATTCAGGACTTCATCGTCAAACAAAACGTTAAAGAATGATCAAGGAGTATCGCAATTAACTATTTCCTGCGATATTTGCATATCTGCTTTAAATGTGGTCGTAACTACAAATTTAACAATTTTTTGGGCTCCTAAAAATGCTTCTTGCACCTAAGAACAAGTACAACTTTACGTGAAAAGCTTATTTCTTGCAATTGTCTAGCCTTGCAATAATTAAAATTATCTGATTTTGAGAGTATATGACACAAAACATCTTGCAGTTCAATGCTCTGACGATATCTAAATACGATCGATAAGCATCACAAATTTCAAATCAAGAATTTCGAAATAGTCTCAAAAATGTAGAATTTTCTAAGTATCTTGAATATTTTTGAAAGTTCTAAAATATTGAATTATCCGTAAGCTTTGTAAAAAAAATGGTATTAGTTTGATAATTAATTTAAATTAGTGTGGGTTTTAACTTAACTTTTAACGTTGAGCATTTTTCATATTTTTATGGTTTTGCTAAAATGTTTAAGGTATTTATTTGCAAAAAATCATGAACTTTTAATTGTATAAGCCTTCAATTATCAAAGCTTCTTTAAACAAACCATCTTACACAGAAATATGATTTTACAAATGATAGTGGAATTTTGGTTAAAATTTAGAATATTTGGTCTTAAAGTTAGTCATCAATCATCAAAAGCTTTTAGTTTTAAGAGGTTTTCAAACCAAACCATTTTACTACGAGACTTTATATTAAATATAAAGGAAAGTGGTATTTCAGGATAAATTTAGAATATTTGAGTTCAATGAGCTTTAAGTTTGATAATTAATTTATACCTTTAAGGTTTGAACTTAACATTTGTGAGCCTTTTCATAATTTCAGGTTTTTGTTACAACTTTTTATGTGCGAAAAATATGTATTTGCAAAGTGTCAAGAGCTTCTACTGATCAAAATTTTTTAAACAATTTATCCCAAAATTCCGTTTAAGATTGATAATTAATTTATACTTTTTGAGTTTAAGCTTAATATTTTTGAAACTTATCATAAATTGAGGTTTTTGGTAAAATTTTTTATTTTGTATTTTCAAAAAATGTCGAACTTTTACTTTTAGGAGCTTTCATGTATCGAAGCTATTTAACCAAAATGAGTTACTTATTATTCTGAAATTTAATAGTTTAAAGGAGGGCGGGATTTTGGAATACATTTAGAATATTTGTTTTCAATAAGCTTTAAGCTTGACAATTGATTAATCCTTAGACTTAGAATTTTTGAGCTTTTTATTATTTCTTGGTTTTAATAAAATGTTTTATGAGCATAAATTATGTATTTGAAAAAATTGTCAAGAGCTTTAGTTTTAAGAGCTTTCACTTATTGAGTCGCTTTAAAAAAACACTTTACTTTGAAATTTGATATAACAAGGGCATGACGGAATTTTGGGAAGGATTTAGAATGGTTGTGCTCAATATAAATTATTAAGAGCTTTTCAAACCAAAATATTTGATTTTTAAAATTGATATTATAAAAGAAGGTTGAATTTTGGGAATAATTAAAGTTTTTGTTTTCAATGATCTATAAGCTTGATATTTTATTTATAATTTCTCTAACTTTTCTGCGTTTCTATAAATTCTATCTTCCGCTAACATGTGTTATGAGCATAAATCATGTACTTGCAATGTCAAGAACTTTTAGATTTACTACATTCTTGAGGCTTAACTTATCGAAGCTTTTCAATTCAAATCGTTTTACTAAGAAATTTGAAATTATAAGAATATTTTTTGGAAAAAAATCAGAATATTTGTTCTCAATGTAAATATCCTTCATCTAAAATGTGTTTCCATTTGTAAGCGTTCCTTGCGTAACTAAACCAACTAATTTACTCAGATTTAATTTTGTGGACATATTCGAGTCATCATTCAAAAGTAGATGAAACAAAACGTGATTTGTTTGAATGTTCTCAAATAAACCGAAACATCTTGCCACTTTATGCTATGACGAGTTCTAAATATATCAATAAAGCATCACAAATTTCTAATATAATTTGAAAAATATCGAGAATTCCGAAATAATTTCAAAAATTTCGAATTTTCAAAGTATCTTGAATATTCTTGAAAGTTCTCAAATATTAAATTATCCGTAAGTATGTAGAACCAAAGGAAATCTACAATGAAAATAACAAGGATATTCTTGAAAAATTTCAAATAATCTACAGGAAATCGGAGAAAATCTAGAAAAAACCGCCCAAAAAAATCCGAAAAATCTCTATATTATGTGAATATTGATTGATCTCGAACAATTTCAATAATAACGAAAAATCTGGATATTAATAAATAGTATCGGAAAGACAGTAAAAATCTAGAAAAGCTACGAAAATTTAGAAAAATTCGTGTACCTAAATAAGGAATTATTTGTCAAGTAACTTGATGTTACCAGAACCATCTTGATATGAATAGAGCCGGCATGTGAAAAATGAACTTAAAATAAGGGATATAGAAACACTAAAAATTCATTTATTTTCATAGTGTTTATATGAAAAAACGCGATTTCGATTGACGATAAAATATGAATTAAAAGTTAAACCCAGTTAAATAATTTTTTAAGAAATCGCTAGCAAACAACTCAATGTCTTACTCATTTAAAACACAGATTCTCAAATTTCCCTATTTTCCAGCAACAATCAAAAGAAAATAAGGGAAATTAAATTAAAAAACATTCTACAACAACAACAATGTGTATTAAAAAGAGAAAATTCAGTTTAATGTCGTCATCATTTGTTTACATCTAAACTCAATGGTAAGAAAAAAGACAACACGCCTCCGCTCAACAATCAAAATTTAAAAAAAATCAAAAAGAGCCAAACAGAATAAATTAAATCAATACAATGAGTGCGAAAAAAACAAAACATCAAAACAATCTAGAATGCTTTGCAAATTCAAAATAACTATAGAAACATATTCGAATTCAAATTGGAATGGAGGCAATGAAAGATATGATTATTGTCTTGTTTATAAATTTCTATTTATGTTGGTGACGTATAGTATTACAAAAACAACAATATTTTAAATTTCAAAAGTACCTTATTTTGGAAGACGATTTTCACTTAGAAATAAACATTTTCAAGACTCGATTTTTCAATCAAATAATATTACATGTTTCATGAACATTTTCATATAAAAACAAAACAAAAGCTCACATTTCTAATAAACTAAATCTGTCAATTAAAATAAGCGTTTTCCCATATAGTTTTCATAGTAAAGAAAAAATTGTTTGTACCTTATTTTAAGCTTAGTAAAAAATACAGTCGATACTGGAGGCTCTTATTTATACAGTAGGCTCTGATGTTACTAATACTGCTAATAAGCAAGTTAAGGCAAAGCTCAACGAAATGAAATGCAATAAGAATAGAACCTACTATTTGAAAAATATTTTTTTTTTGTTTTTTCCCCAGGAACGAAATCCAAAAAAGTAAAATATCTCTCCCAGAGCCTTCTAGAGTATAGAGCCATAATCATTATGACGTATTTTTTAGAAGCTTTTTTAGTGGTATAACTTTTCACGGTGTTTTTTAGCTTCAAGTTTTTCAATGAAAACAGCAAAAATGTTACAAAATTTTTATAAAAAAGTGTTCTACATATCTTTAGCAGCAATATACAGGAAGGGTATATTGGTATTAAGTAAATATTAATTACCGAAATATTAAAATTAAATTATTTCTAAAATATATTTTTCGAACTTTCATTTTGAAAAATACATCAAAGTTGGCTCTGACGAATTAAAATAATATTTGCTAAATTTATCTTTAGTTTTACTAGTGTACGTTAGATGTCTCAGATTTATACTCAGAAAAATACGAAAAAAATTATTTAATCACACAATTATGACACGTTCTTAATATTTTGTGAATTTGGTTTGCTTTTCCTACAATTTTTGCACTTGAAATTTCTCCAGGTGGCAATTTTTGGTAAGATTTTTCAAAATGTTTACTGGCCAGTGCCATCTATGTATATTGACTTAATGCACACGATTTGTAGTAAGCTTTTCTTTTTAATTTGATCAGAATGCTGTTGTTATGAACTTTTTTTATATTTTGGTTTAAATAATTCAATTATTACAAAAAAATGAAAACGATTTACTTAAACGATATTCATATATGTTGAAATTCAAACATTTATGAAAATATTGCAGAAATCATAATAGAGAATTGGTAACGTTTTCATTTACAAATTTTTCTTTGGAAAAAAAGTGATTTCGAATATGTTTTATGCGTTTTACTATGGAAATTTTAGTTTTTTCCTCGTTTCTAATTCCTTTATAAAAGCTTCGTTTTTTAGATTATGGCTTGTATAATCAAGGGTGCTTTGTCTCTCCTCGTGTAAAACCAAAGCAATCTTGATTATACAAAGACATAGTCTAAAAAACGAAGCTTTTATAATGGAATTATAAATGAAGAAAAAATCAAACTTTCCATAGTAAGACACACAAAACATATCAGGAAATCACTTTTTTCCTAAGACAAATTTTTAAATAAAAACGTTACAAACTCCTAATAATGATTTCTCAAATATTTTTATAAATGTTTGAATTTTAACATAATATACTCGTATAAACTGTCGTTTAAGTAAATCGTTTTCGTTTTCTTGTAATGATTGATTAATTTTAAAATACAGAAAAAATTTCATAACAACAGCATTGAAATAAAAGCTTAACTCGTACCAAAAATTATCATCTGGGGAAATTTCAAGTTCTAAAATTTGAAAAGCAAAACAAATTTACAAAATATTAAGAACGTCGGACAATTTTGTGATTAAATATTTTTTTTCAGAATTTTTCTGTAAATATCTTAGACATCTGACGTACACTAGTAAAACTAAAGATGAATTTAGCAAGTATTATTTTAATTCGTCAGAGTCAACTTTAATATATTTTTCAAAATGAAAGTTCGAAAAATATATTTTTAGAAATATTTTAATTTTAATATTTCTGCAATTAATATTTATTTAATAACAATACAGCCTTCTTGTAAATTATTGTAGAAAACTTTTATATAATAATCTTATCCAATCTTGAAATTTTAAATGCATGTACCTAATTGGTAATTATAATCAAAGTAGGAAAGAGTTCTGGTGCTTATTAGTTTAGGTTCAGGGCCTACGGGGCTCAATAGCCTAAGTCGAGGGAATATATGATTTCAAAACTATTGTTGAGCTTTAAGTTTAAAACAGTAGCGGTCCATGGGTCTCAATTCAGTGTGAGTAAAATTTTAAAACTGGCGGTTAAAATCGAAAAATAAAATATATTAGTTAGTGTCATAACCGTTAAAATAAATTATTATAATTTCACTAAAAATAAAAGTTTTAAAAAAAAAAAAATCTTTATTAAAACTAAGATCTTGAAAATCAAAACCTGTTGAGGAGACTGAATCTACTTAATTATTTTATAATATAATCTGTACGCCGTTTCTTCATTGCTGCAGACTTTTCGATTACTTTCTTATTGAAATCATCAATTTTGTGAATTACGGACCATTCAATTAATAATACAGCCTCTTTCAGTCTCTCTTCCGTCATGGTACTTCTTATATAAGATTTGATGCGTTTCAAAGTGGAGAAACATCGTTCTGATTCAGCGTTTGACATTTGTGTTGTGATAATAATTCCAGATACTTTTAGAACTTCATGAAATATTTCTTCTAAATTATTATCGTAAATTGTTTTAACCATTTCAATTATTGTTTTAGCGGAAGTGAATATATTTGTTTGCCGATAAATTGCCTGCAGTTCAGTTTTTAGACTCTCTTTATCTAAGAATGGATATAAATTCATTATAATATTCAGTAAATCACAAAAAAAATGTTGAGCATAAAACTAAAATTGTGTAGTCTAAAACTTGACGACTTATTAAATATTACGAATTTGTCAGCTCTATCGATCAGCAGTATGTATTCGTATCATCACAAGCTTCTTTAAGAATTCGCTTCAAATTTACTTGCAGTAGAAATGTACTACTTGCAGTTTGCAAGCGGGGCTTGCAGTTGGTCGATTGGAAAGCAACTAATATACGTATTAAACGATAAAAACAAAACAGCCATTCAAATGCCTAACTAAAACGAATTTTGTGTATTATTTAAACTAACTAATACACTCGTAAACATTTAGGAATAGGACAAATTTCATGCTTCTGTCCACATTCGTGAAGACTTTCCTAAACATGGTCGTAACTTTTTCTAGGAATAATTTCCGATAGGCAAACATGTATCGGCAGGCCTATGTTTAATCATGACAACTCGTTTAAAAAGTTATTGGGGTTTACCTAGTTAATCTTAGAATATTCGAAAATTTGAAACATGTTGTCTTAAGCATGTCTAAGAAAATCAATATCTCAAGATTTTCAGTGATTGGCAATTTTGAGATTTCCATTCTACTTTCAATATTAAATCTCCATTAACCGGAAACGAAAAATTAAATTCTGCAAATTGAAGATTAAATCTTTGATATAAGCGTTGATATAAGAGTTGTAATTTTAATAAGGTAAGGGTTCTATCTAACATCTGCCGTACGCGTACATCACAATATCTATTAATGCCTGTGAACTAAGATCCAGTGTTGGAAATTAAAGGTTTTTGATATCTCAAGCCATATAAGGATGTAGCGCTATAATGCACCCTTCAATCCATCGGGTTGGTACAGGGGTTATCATTTAACAATGTAAAAAATACTATGGAAAATTCGGAACGAAATTTCGTTTTACTTTTTACTATTTAAATGCTGACAGCTAAGATATTTTGTAATGTTAAGCCGAGAAACATTTTGAAAAGGTTTTTTCGGGTTGGAATTTCGGGCCAACTTCTCATCCGCGTATGGCAGACTTTATATTGAACTGAGTTTATATTGAACTTTTCGAAACGCTCTTATAAAATAATTATGCACGTTGCAGGTGTTCCGCCTAGAAATCCTAAAACAGGTTTTTATAAACAACCGTTTTTATGTCTATTTTATGTTGAGACTCGAACTCGAGACCGCGGCGAGTTAAGCAGCATTCTTCACCAATAATCTACCGGTATTTATTGCTGTTATATTCCCAATTAGACAATCGACGAACGATAGAAAGAGTTGAGTCAAGCTATTTCATTATCTATTACGCAGCTACTACAATCCGATGCTTTAACTTTCCACGTGTACTGTACACTTTCATCTTTAATTAATTTCCTAAAACTTTTTCCAACAAAATTTATAACGATGCTCCCAGCTTTTGACTTCCACCAACCATCATCGATTGAATAGTAAATTAATTTTCTATACACCCGTAAAACGACCATAAATCAATCATTAAAAATTAAACGAATTTTGATAAAAATATAAAATTAAATTCAATAAGCATCTAATTTTTACTAAAAAAAAAATGTTTTTCAGATGCTTTTTTCTTTTTGGCTGGCAAGCAAAACAAACACAAAAAGCTCGTTAAGATGTATAAGTTGATGTAAGAAAAACAAACCGAAAATACCGAAGAAAAAACCACTTTGCTCATCATAAATTGATAATGATTTTCTTGTTGTTGCTTTGTTTGTATGTATATACGTGTCTCATCCATCCATTCGAGACCATTAAAATGTAAATTTTAAGTTTTTCATTTTTTTGATGTTTTCCAACTGAAAATTTGAGATAAACATTAAAGCGTGATAATTGTATTTTTTTTTTTGGATGTTGTTTTTGTTCTTATGTCGATGGTACACCGAAAAATAATAGATGCAAAAAGGGGAGCTTTTTCCGTATTTCTTCTTAAATGTTGTTTTGCTGCTTTTCAAGAAACACATATAGGAAAATAAACTATTAATGTTAAATTAATTCATGAATATAGATTGAGCGACTCTCGCATTGTACATTGTGTGCACGATATTAAAACGACAAATTTTCATCGCTCTGTACAAAGAAATTATATTTCCGACCATCTGTGATCCGTTTTTTTTATTATTAAAAACTATGTTGCTTTTCAAATGAAAAAGTTACCATTTTAATAAATTTGCCAACACATATGGTGATTATAACACTGTGCATTATTTTAACGTAAAAAAATAAAAAATTACCAAAAAATTACTGTTTTATGTATTCCACCATTAGCTAAGCTGCTTTGTCAACCGAGCGTCATGACGAAGATGAATATGACATCTTCTGTATAATGTCGTAAACACATTACACATTTTTTTTTGTCTGGTCTGGTATATTATTTTCGATTTTAAGAAAAGAAATCAGTTCATGCTTTGTTTTTTTAAACAAATAAGATCAAGTGGACGGTCTTTTGTTGTCTGTGCTTTCGCATTCAACAAGAAAACAAAAATATGACATGAAGACAGTTTAATTGTTCGATTTATGTAAGAGACCGAATATAGAAATTGCGATGATTAATGGTGACATATTTCGATTGTCAACCAAACTTCAATCGAATTCAAATTAAAAATATTCCATTTCCACATTAGTGACTTGTAATCGAAAAAAAGTATGGCAAACAAGTTAAACTCACTAAACTATACGGATAATCCATTCTATTATGTATTAATTTCGATTCTTACAACAAAACAACTTTTTTTGTTTTTGTTCCATTATACAACCAACTTTGCAATCAACCTTACGATATTAACATTATTATTATTGAATTATAATATATACAATATGGGAGGGGAGGATGTTGTGTGCGGTGATGGTGTCACTATAGTAGAGTAAAGTAAAGTAGATGAAACAGGATTAAAGAAGAAAAGTTTTTGAAATTTTTTTTCTGGAAAAACTTTAATTGTTTTGTTAAGAATTTCCTTCTTGAAAAAAATGTATTCCTTACAATAAAAAAAATCGATTATTTAATTCGTTTCTATTCAATTTTATGAAAAGAATGAGAGTTTAAGTTTGTTTTCTTAATTATTGATTGTTGAATGCTTTCACAATTGACAATTTTGTTTGTTGTTTTGTGACTTGTTGCAAAATATAAAACGAAATATTGTTTACTTATATACGGTGAAGTGGTGTGTTTTTTCATGTTCAATGTGGAGTTATATAAAATATTTTGCAATATTAAAGGCTTTAAGGTGAATGAGTGGATTTTAGTTTTTCAGAAAATTACAGTTTCTTCTCTTTTCATGTATTTTGGATCTGCTCAAACTATGTACTTTAAACTGATATTCAAACTTTCTATGATATCAATCATTATATGTCGCAAAATTACACAGTACACTGTACAACATTTAAGAAGACTTAGCATTAATAGTCCAGTGTTTGACGGTTTTTCGCTCAGAATTTTTTCGGACAAAACCGATTGAGGTGAAAATTGGACAGTAAATAGGAAATGGCTCAAGAAGCAAAAATTCTATAGGGCTGATGTGTGCTTTTACCTTGGGGGTACTAATTTCCACACTCCCTTCTCCATAGAGGGTTGTGTTCAGTAGCTGACAAAGAAGTAAAGAAAATCATTTGTAAGATATAAAACACTTATGGAATTGTACTTAACTAAATTCATCGGCCGGTTTGGAATGCCAACAATAATTCTCCTATTCTGCTCTGAAATTAGTTATATTACATAGTATCTCTTAAATATTAATTTTGATAGGCACTCCATCAATTCAACTCCCTTTCATTCAAATCAATCCCTAACTGAACATCTTAAGTCAATCTTCAGCTATATCTCCAACTAAATTTACAACTAAAGCACCAACTCAATCGAAATCACCAAATCAACCGCCAACCCAACCCTAAACTTAATCACCAAACCAACCCCGAAGCAACTTTCAAATCAACCCTTAACCTATAACCCCAAATCAACCCGTAAATAATTTCTAAACCGTGCAATTCACTTAACCCCAATGCAGCTATACTAAACCCTAACTCAACTTCAGCTGAAGTCAGCTCGAACGAAACCTCAAGACCAAGAGTTTAATCAACTCAATGCTTAATGGGTCAACCCAATCCCAAATTCAGCATGCGTGTATGAACTCAACACAATCTAACTATAAAATCAACCCCACTAAATCACAAAATCAACCCCCAAGTTAATCCAACACCGGTAATCCAATCATTGTATTAGCTAACGAGATGTCAATTTTCCGGTTATTTAAAATATGAAAGGCTCCCTGAACTTAAATTCTTAGTTACTGATTTTTCTGAAGTTTTTGCAATAATAAAAAATCTTATCAAACTGCTGCTTCAGGACATGCATGTGAATTTCACATTTCAGTGAAATTTGTTCGGAAATGTATGCTTTATCTCATCCCCATTGTGGTTGGATTGATTAATAGCGCCATAAATGATGGCCACTATCTGGACTGCCTCAAGATTTCAATAGTTCACTCTGTGTTCAAAGCGGACAATTAAAGTCTACCATCTAACTATCGCCCAATGTCTATTCTGAATGTTTTCTCAAAAATATTTGAGAAAATAATGGTATTTAGGCTGCAACTAGTTTGGATTTGTCGAGGCATCTAGTACACAATCAGCAGCCTCTTCTATTCTCAATGAAATATTATTACAACTGAAGGGCAGGAATTATATATCGATGCTCTCTATATATGTTAAAAAAGCATAATTATGTCCCACATAAAATCTCACTTTCGAAAATTGCGAAGTTAAACCAATCCTTAGCCGCTTTCTCCCGTCTAGCGTCTTATTCACTAGCCGAGTCTAATATATCGTTGTAAATGGCATTAAAAGCTAACAGTGGACAATGATATCTGGTGTAATGCAATGATCTATTTTTGCCCCAATATTCTTTAACTTCATCATTAATGACATGTTCAATATTGACTTATTTGGATAACTTTTTATGTATGCGGATGATACAGTTGTAGTTTATAAATCTTCAGATGCTCTAACTCTTCTTGATCATATTGCAAAATATATTACAAAAGTCGAGTACTGGTTGGGTGCTAATGAAATGTGCATGAATATTACAAAAAATAATTATATAATTTTTCAGAATAAAAAATTTTCTTTAATATTTTCCCTGTTACTTAGAAGTAAATAATAATTAAATGTTGCCAGTTGCTACTACAACTTATTTGGGTAGGGATTCCAATCCGGAGCCAAAATTCAAAAACCTGGTTTTCGGTTTTTAAATTTAGAAAAACCGGTTAAACGATTTTAAACCGGTTTTAGAAGAAAAATAAATTTTTAAGATTTTTTATATAGATTTTATTATTTTGTCATCGTCAAACGGAGCTAACTCTCGGCGAAGTTTTGTGGTAATCGTGGTATTAGTGAATTTACCAGACGGGACAGATAATTCTATATCGATAGAACTTTGCAGCAATTCCTTTAAATTTTCTTCTTGAATTTTGATTGGAAGAACTTCTTCACTTTGATTTATTGCCAAACTTTTCTTGAAGACAACAATTTTTTGTATCCAATTGTTTTTAGCTTTCGACGTTTTGTCTAACAGTAAGACGAAACTACGGAGAATTTAATTTTGTTTTAATTTCGGAAATATATCATTAAGTTCATATGTATGTGCATAAAATTGCAAGTATTTGTTATGCAGATACTGTAATAAACTGGAATTTGTGGCATACATCTCGTTAATTCGAATCGATAACGCTGATTTAATTTCGTCTGCAAACGGAGTTTTATATTTATGTAAAGTTTGTAGCATGAAATGGAATGTAGCTTTATAAATATTTAAAATAAATTGTCTGTCACAGTCTTTAGACTATTTAGGCAATTTTAAAATGGATAAATTAAAAAAAAAATATCCCTAACCGAAATTCTGACTCGAATCCACCTCAATTTTAACTCAAACCCATTCACCATCATACCATAATAGCAACATACAATCATAACCTTAAACGATCATTTCATCAGACCATCATGACGCTATCATACAATCATACCAACGTATCTAACGTCGAACCATCACACCATCATACCATGGTAATCATCATATATCTTTCCATCAATCCACCAAACATTCATACCATCATACCATCGTAAAATCGTACCATCATACCATCATCTGTTCATGCAATCATACTGTCAAGCTATGATATCATACCATCCAACCGTCATACCATTATATCGCCATACATCATACAATCACACAATTATTCTAGAATAAAAACCGTCCTACAATCAAACGTACTATCGTATATTATACAATCACTAGAAGAAAAAGCCCGTAATACGGGCGTAAATATTGCTTCTTTTAATTTCCCATAAGAACCGATGTAAGTTTGGTCATTTTGACTTAAATATTTATGAACTAAAACTTTCTCGAATTGAACATATTATTCGATAATTTGCGCCCTTAATATGTTTGGAATTATTGATTGAAAAATCGTAGAAGAAAATCTCTCTACATTTTCCGGTAGGATGAGAAAAGCAAACCACCATTTTTCACTACTTGTATACAATCAAACAATAAAATTTTACTGTAAACAGGAAAAAAATTC
Organism: Tipula helvola; assembly: GCA_963556165.1. Taxonomy (NCBI): domain Eukaryota; kingdom Metazoa; phylum Arthropoda; class Insecta; order Diptera; family Tipulidae; genus Tipula; species Tipula helvola. The sequence goes on from OY744483.1 coordinate 118,160,188, forward strand.
ACCGCACGTCAAGTAAACTGGAAGATAATCGCCGTATATAATATAGTAATAGGTACCATCTTATACAATCATTGGTACCATATCACACAATCATACAATAATACCATCATACCACTAAATCAGCATAACGTCACATTGTCACACCATCATATATACCAAATTACCAAGATACCATCATACCATCGTACCATACCATAATATCATCATACCATTGTTCCATGATACCAACATACGATCATTCCATCATATCACCATTGTACCATCATACAGGTTTTACACTTCAAATTGAATTTTTAGCAAATAATATAAATGGCCAATTAGGATGGAGCTTGGGCTATTCTTTAACCAATGATGAATAAATAATTGGACATGAGCGTTGGAAATGCGATTATAAAATGATTTTTATATGAAGTTCTGGAATTTGGCCAATTAGGACAGAATATGGTTATTCCTTAACCGATTATAATCAAATTTGACATGTGCCTTGGAAATGGGTTTCTAACATGAGTTTTAAATGAAGTTTTAAAATCCGTTAGGACAGCACTTGGATATTTCTTAATGGATTTCAGTGAAATTTTCCATCCGCGATGGAAATAAAATTCGAAAATGATTTTTGGATACAAATCTGGATTATGGCCTACATCCACACCCATGTTAGAATCCCATTTCCAATGCATATAACGAATCTCATCATAATATGAGAAATAGACAAGTTCCCATCATACTTGGCCATATTCTACAACTTCATCCATACATCATTTTAGAATCCCATTTCCTACTCACATGCCAAATTTCATCATAATCGGTTGATAAATAGGCAAGTTTCCTCATATTTCATCAAAAAATCGTTTTAGAATTTCATCATAATCTCTTCAAAAATAGGTAAGTTCCACCCTACTTTGCCATATTCCAGAACTTTATCCAAAAATAATTTTAGAATCCCATTTCCACCGCGTATGCCAAATTTCATTACAATTCGTTAAGAAACGGATAAGTTCCGTCCAAATTGGCCATTCATATAATTTGCTAAAGGTTCAATTTGAAATGAAAAGATTCTATTCGAATTGTAAAAGGTTCAATTTGAGGTTTGAGATATTATCAGTGCGACCTTGTCTTAAATAATATTTGTGTAGTATAGTTCAAATCGATCAAGGCGTGTGGATTTGTTTAGCTATCTATGTATTTATTTTATTTTCTATAAGTATGCTGCACAAATCCTCACTTATAGATTGCTTAACTGCTCACTAAGCACTAATCCAACCCCAACTCAACCCCGCAATTCAACCCGTAAACAGCCATCAACACAACCACAAACTATCCCTTGAAATCATCTTAACCCAACCCCCACTCAACTACAACTCAACTTCAACTCAACCCGCAAATTGACCCCTAACTTAACCTTCAACACAAAAGTTAATTAAATTTTGAAATGATTTTTGAAATTTTTGAAAATACTTTTTCTTTTCACAATAACTCAAAAATTAAAGAAGATACCTACAAAATGCAGAGGTACACAAATTTGGCATTTTTGCAGAAATTTTTTTCTTATTTCCCTCTAAGATGAAAATTAATTGAGATGTCAAGGTTTTCAGTTGATTTTTGAGTGCGAAAACCACCCTACCTGAGCCATTTAAACTCAAAAACGAAGGGTTAGAGGAAGTTCAACTTTACAGGCCTTGAAGGCCCTTGAAATTCTCTGTAAAATGGTTGTCGGAACGATTAGATATCTTAAAAATTAAGGAAGTTATCGTTAAAAAACCAATGGCGTTTTTCGGTGAAATTTTCAGATTGCTCTTAAATTTTAAATGAAAAATCAACATTTCCAATCGCGAATAATTCAGATGAGCGTTTATTTTATTGCCCACAAGCGCGTATTTTGTCTGCTACGTTTTTACTCCGATGTTGTTTGTTGCGATATTTTGTATCCGAAAATAAGGTAAGGGAGCCAAATTTTTTTCTTAGAATTCATCCTGCTATCGATTTCTGCTGTTATGTTGTGTGTACTAATTTCCACCACCCAAGAAGGGTGTGGCATTCACCCTCAGGAAGAAAATTCAAGCGCCACTTTATAACTTTTGTTCCTTGAGCCACCTATACTTACTGTCCAAATTTTTGATTACCGGAAATTCCCGGTGGCACAGTTGTTAGCATGCTTGCTTTAAGCCCCGGAGGTCCCGGGTTCGATTCCCGGCGGGTGATGAAAACATCACGGCTGGTTAATGTAGGATCAATGAATTTATCACTCATTATCCGTTAAAAAAATGATTACGAAACTTCAATATGAAGCGGCCAAAACCCTCTATGGGATGTAGCGCCACCGGAAAAAAAAAAGAAAACGTGAAATTGGTCGATATAATCTTTACTCAGTGCTTCAGCCTGGACGGAACCATTCGAAAATACAAAATAATATACAAACAATACAAAATTAGAATTAACGTTTAACCATCATTTGTTACCGAATCCCACCTCCATGTCATATAGCATTTCATTTTATATATTACCCAGCTCTACTAAACCTGCGCTACTCTAGTGGCATGATATTATTTTAAAGCCTCCCATAGTAATTTGCTATTAGGATTTATATACGACTTTGAATACCAAGAGAATTTATTATTCAGAAATAATACCTTTAAAGGCGATTTTATTAAAGCAATTCACAAATAATATATCGAGCAACATGTCGTTGAAATTTCAATCATTAAAATGTCAATAAAACGTCACAGAAATGTTAATGTCAGAAATATTAATGTCATAGAAACGGGAATATCATGCTTATATTTAAAAGCTCACTAGATATAATTATTTTTAAATGTTGACGATATTATTTGCAACCAGTAAAGTATTTTAGGTAAATTTAGAAATTTAAATTTCATATTACACGGTAATATATTCATTTTATCTTAAAGCCACCTAGGGAACAACTGTTGGAATTTGCAAGGTGTATTAACTGTAGAATAATATTTCTTCGGAAAGTTTGACATTACCTCGGTAAACAGATAAACAAATTTATATTACTCCTTTTTGTTAAAATGACCCCCACGCAATGCTTCAATCGACTTCAAATTTTGTGAACAAGTAGATGATGAATTGTAAAATTTATCACCAACATAACAAAAAAATCGTCGGTTCCGTTTTTGGGAAAACCTGTTTGGCAGTTTTCTCTTCCACTGCAACCCCCTCTATTCTATACTCGAATGGACCTAAAAGTTAACCCAAACTGCTTATTACTGAAATCTATCTTTGTACAAAATTTCGACCAAAACTATCAATATTTGTGAGAATGGGAGGCAAAACAAAAATAATAAAAATGTGCGATTGGAAGGACGGACGGAAGGACGGACACGACATTTTTCTGATCGGTGTTTCGGGGTCCTAGTAACCTAATTCGTCGAGAAATGTGAAAAAAAAAATTCGCGATTACAATACTTACCCAATATAACTTCGTTATAGTGAGAAAAGTAAAAATAAAATAAAAATTACATCACCCAAATTCCTGTTCGATGACAAAAGTTATTGAGAACAATAACTTGTTTTTTTTTATTTAGACATTTTTCGAATCTTTTTTTGTTTTTGTCGCATATATTCGGAATTCGGGTGGGTACAGTTCTATCACAAAACTCATTTCTATCGAAAAAAATTTTGTGAATGAGTTCTATGATATATCTTTGTATCTGACTATTTTAGAAATTTTCTCATAAATTTATCATACTCAAACTTAAACTTTATATTTTTCTGAAAATTTTGACATCCTTTAGCAATATTCCTTTATTAACAATAAATTTAATGGTCAAATTTAATTAATTTAGTTATGTAGATATTCGAAATGTACCACATATCCACTAGAACAATCACGCATTTAGGTTAACTGTTAACATTTCAAACGGTTTCTTCATGAACAAATAAATTATACCAATTGACATAAAAAAATATTTGATACCATTTCAGGAGGTTGCTTTCGGTATTCAATTCTGTTATTCAAAAATTTATTAGATATGTGTGAATACTTTAAAAACGTACAACCAGTACAGAAAGATTAAAAACAGTACAGGAAAGTACAACATTTTGAATGCACCCAGTAACGATTTAATTTTCATTGCAAGCGCACCCGCTATTTTTGCTTAAACTTAGCACCTTACATTTTCTTGTGCGAGGGTTTTGAGTTCAAACAAAGTGCCTTAGTTTAGTTTAATTCTGTAGATATACTATGTAGGACCAGCTCTTCTGTTGACTGAATTCTATTTCTTTATTTGCTTCCAATGGTACCACCTGGCCTGATGTATGCCATTTCATGTGTTTTGTTTATGGCCAGTAATAGTTGACTATTCTTTAAAATTTGTAAATTTTTAGTTACCTAAATTTTTACTAAGGAATCGGTACAACATACTCTCTAAATCTAAAGTACTCCAGCGGATATGCCTATCGAACGTATATTCAGTTCTTTACATTCTCTCTAACTATATAACGCGTCTATTTTATAGAGCGTTTAAACCATCACCAGCAATCACCTGATTAACTCGATGAAGCTAAAAAATGCCACGAAGTAGTCTTGAAATTGAACTTTGCATTCCCGGTAAATATTCACAGCATTCCCGGGAAATGGGAATATTTTTAATTTCTTAAATTGTCGGGAATTCTATTGACCGTTAAAAATTGGACTACAAGTATTCGTCTTAATTTTCGACACTTCCAATAGAAAAGTTAAAACTACAACTCAAAATATCTCAATGAGCAAAAGCTCATTTTTAAGCTTTGTAAAATAACAAAAGCACTCCCAGCTGTTTGTTCGCTTTTAACGTTCTATACCTTACGGAGTAGCCCATTTGCACATAATACTGTTCCTTGCCAGCATAAAGTACCCCAAATAACATAATAAAAGCTATGTGCTATTGGGTAGACATTTTGCAATTTTTTTAGGCTATTTTTCAACTATCAACCGGTATTGGTAAAAATTTAGAGAAATTGTATGAACATTTTCCCACGATGTTCTTCATTGTATAGGTAGGTTTTTACTTTATTGTTTGAAGTTTCACCTAATTCGCATCAGCGAATTGTGTTTAAAGTCGACAAGAGTTTATTTAAAAAGTTCGGTTTTTTAAGTCGAAAATATCATAAATTTAAATTTAAATTTTATTTTAATTTTCGCTTTAAATTACCAATGTTCAAGCTTGAGAACGGTTATCCTATAAATAGGAAAAATATGGATTTTTTCCTGTATACTAGTCTCAGTTTTCTACCTTAACGTTAAAACTGTTATATTAAGGTAGAAATTTAAATTTTGTGATAGACATAGCGGCTTCTTTAAAAGTAGTATATGAACTACTCCATTTACATAGTTTTAAGATCTTCAAAAGAAGTCGCGCCTTAAGCAAAATTGTTCAGGATCGGCACCTATAAACTAACAGAATACATTCCAGCTGTTTCATCTTCTTTATTCAAATTGAACCATGCAGTTAATTTTGTATATTTTTCTGCAGCTTGTTGCTTGCTTTGTAGTATGTTATATTCATTGAAATATACGTTTTGTTCATTAGGAAGATAAACAAAAAGTCTAATGATTGTATGAGAATGCTGATGCATATTGAAGCCACATATTCACCAAGCTGCTTCTGGAGCACTTACATATCACAAATCCATGACTGTTTTAATTTCATCATGATTCAGAGCATTCTCTTGTATTACCATATTTGCATAATCACGACCTATGTAAATATATTAAAAAAGATATTTCAATCTCTTAACAGAGGCACAATTTTCAACGTTTCAATTGTATTTTAAACTGAAATAAGGGTTGTATGGAATAATCCAAGAATTATCTATAGCTTTATTACGCACAACTATACAGTTCGACAATTGTTTCGTCGTCGATATTTAGGATATCCAGTGCAATTTTCAATGGTTTCCTCTTGAAACGGTTTCGGAAAATCCTTTGAACATTTACCATCAACCACCATACATTGTGAATTTATTTTTTCACCCACGCCAAGGCCATGTACCATGTGTTTGGCTATATTACCATGAAGTTTCGGGTTGATTTCAATATCTGGAATTTCCCCACAAATAAATTTTTCAGGCTTTCCATAATTTCTTACTATCGCTATTGCATCTTGATAGTTTTGCTGCATATTTCTAGGATTACCTTGAAATGACGAAGGCAAAATCAGGCTTTTGCCAGCAAGAACTCCAGCTTCCAAAGCTTGGTTTTGCAAATAATCCGTCAAAACCGTCTATTTTTGAACGCGTAACGTATTTTGATTCTGTTTCAAGTAATTAAGGCGATTTGCTTCAGTTTTAACGTACGGATCAACGGTGTTAATTCACCCGCAGAAAGAAATTGATTAAATTCATTTCGTATGGAAAATCGGTACTCATAATATTGCATTTGGGTTACACGAGTTCCAGGGTTTGTAGAGATTTGACTTTTTATGTTATGAATTGCCAAAGGATGATGGGATAGCCGAAGGTCAGTCAGCTCCAATTTTGATGTCCCAATGGAAACAGTAATGGATATATCATTGGTTCCAAATTAGAATCTAAAACACTGATTCTCTCTGTTTAGCGTGAATTTGGATCGGTGATTTTACAGTGGATAATCAAATCTCTTTCAAGCGGAGGTTCATCAACCACATTTTGGAAAATAATAGCTACTTTATTTACTCTTGGAGCATTAGGTATAACGCCTTTGATATATGCACTATAGCCAAATAACATCTTACATGCTTCAGCAAATGACTTATTGTCAGCCATACACTGATCTAATTCTGCAATCAAATCAGCATTGCACTTGTCAGTCGGTTCCATTCACTGTGCACATGCTTCATCAGGATCAAAAATATACAATTGTACAAATTTTCTTTGATCATCATTATCTGGATGAAGTGCACCTGCTCTTTATATTTAACCGTTGATTCTGAACCTGAATTATTAATTTTTCGTAGCCATTGATTGTTTTAACAAAGAAGATTTAGGAATTGGATTTAATTTAAATTTCCCTTTTTGACAGCACTGAGTGAATTTTTTGTCAGCAGGCTAATCTGCTTTAAAGTGTTTTGCTTAGCAATATTCGCAAATTAAGCTCAATGGTCCGCCGTTATGTGAGTCTACTTCGTTTTCGATAATAATTACTTTAACTGCAACTCTTGAATTACGACAACGTAATCTTAAATTTCTCATTCTTTGTAAAGCATTATTTCTTTCTTGAATATTTGAACATCTGTCATATTTCCTCGAATTATTCTATGCTTACGTGCGTCTGTTTCTCGCAATTGATATTTTCGCTCTTCTTTCATATTTTTTCGAGCAATTCTGTTTCTTTCAAATTTCCGAATTTGAGATTTCTGCTCTTCACTCATATTTAAAAGGTAAAGTAAAAATGGAATAATTCTGTGCTCAAAAGGTAAACTATCTTAAGTAGACTTAAGCTATTTTACCTTTTTTAAAATTCAACGTGCTCTACCTCTCCTCTATCCTCACTTAGTTTAACTTAAGTGGTAACACGTTGTGGCCAAAGGCTTTAGTCGCAAAGCCATAGCAAATTTAGTCGACATTTAAGTGAAAAATGAATTTAATATCAATCTTTTCTTACTGTCTAAAAAAATTTTGAAACTTGAAATAATATGTTTTACCTTTTGGCCACAGAATTATTAATTTTGACCCATAATGCCGAAAGACATTTAAAACTCACCTTTGTAATCTGAATACTGCGCTATCTTGTGAACGAAGCATCTACGGCAATGAAATCATCCGTTCGAAATCAGCGTAAAAAACTGAGTAAGTATGCCAAATAAATTGAACTTATATTTCATACAATTTGAGTACCCATGATTCAATGATATACCCTTGATTTAAAATAAAAACGTCTTTTTTACAGACAGACAGACGAACTTAGCCAATTATTATATTAGATCCGATATTTGTCAATCCAAAATGTTTCACATTCAACCGTTTCGAGAATTGTTACAACAGGTGTCCCAAGAGGAAAGGGACAAATCGAACGCTTTCATTTGATCGTAATAGCAGTTTTAACCGAAATGTCCATTGAGTAACCAGAAAAGTGGAACCGAAACTTAAGCAGTCTGCAAAGGCTTTTGAATTGCACGTGACAATGAAGTACAAACCGAAAACCTTTCATCAAGTTTGTAGTCAAAATACGCAATCCCGAAGATCTTACAATTGCTGTAATCGTACCCGAGGAAATGTTGGAACAATTAATGATGAATAGAGAAGCAGATCAAAACAAAGTACAGCAAATAGTAAAAGTACAGGAAGGGCGTAGTAAAACTTTCAACGGAAAATGAAAGAGCCCCACCGAATATACACCAGGTGATATGGTAGCTATCAAACGCACTCAATTTGGATCTGACCTGAAACTACATTCAACAAATTTGTGATTGAGATTGTAAATGATTGTATTTGACTTCTGAAAGTATTGAAAAAATATGAAAGAAGGCAGATTGAGTTGAAGTTTTGGACGAGAAAACTTAAAGTTGAAAATAAAGTGTAAAACTGTGTTAATTTAATTTATTGGTCGTATTTTACTAAACGTGGATTTATATCGTAGATTCCCAAATATTTGCGAATTGGTTGCTGCGTAAACCAATAACTTCACGTAACCAAAAAGAGAATAATCGGGACGTGCTAAATCGCACGCAATTGGAGGCCAATTGACCGGTTTATATCTCGAAATAAACTTATGGCGAAGTTGTGTGCCATTGACGGAACAATGTCATCCATATTTTCAGAAAACTCTTCAGTGATCATAGTTCGATAACAATCTTCTTTGACCAGTAACGAGAGGTGCGTTCCATTTTTCATAGAATAACATTCGATTATGCCACCAGCGAATAGTGGTCCAATGGGTTTAATCGCAGCATCAACTTATACGCGGAATAGATATCTGCGCAAAATTTTCCAGTTAGTGAAAGAACAGAGCTCCAATTGCTGCGACCGACGACGAATGAAAAAATATTTGCAACTTCTCCCACACTTCCGTTTAAAGCAGCGATATTCTCTTCAGTAAGCAAAAGCCTTTTCCGTGTTGCTGGTATTGCCTCATTTTGATATATATGAACAATTTCAAATCCTCTAAAATACTAAAATTCAAAGAAACGCAAAAGTTATTCTTAATAAACTAAACTTAGTTTTTTCTGAAAATTGGAAACCCTCCCAAAACACATTTTTTGTGTTTCGCGACACCTAAAATAATATTTTTTACCAACTTTTACTTCAGATATAGAAATCTTATTCTTATTCTTTGTTAAATGTGGAGCCAAAAACTCGAGAGTTTAATTTTTTCATACTAATCTGGACCACACAATTACCCTAAATATTGATCACAAACAAATGTGCGAGCGGAATGACAGCTCAGTTTTACAGTTAACCTACGGAAATATCACTAAGATCTAAAAAGTAACTTCGAATGGAGTATTCAGCAATATACCACCAAACAAAAATTTTAACCATTTGAACTATTCGCCTTTCCATAAATCATTAATTACGTGACCTAACCCAATTTGTATACGCACGCGAATTATTTGTTAATTTCATCTTCCGTGATCAAGGTTGATTATGATTATTCCGTATATAGCGAGACACACGATCTTCCAAAAAAAAAAAAAATCAAAATAAAATTATATTGGTGTTAATTAAAAATCAACGTTCGAACTTTTTTATTCAAAGAGAGAAACAAAAATATCCCACACTTATCAATTGGCGCGCACCACTCAATTATTCAATATTTGACCATCATAATTAATGTGAGAATATTTCGATTAAAAAATTGTGTTCCAGTTAGTTCAATTGTTTGTGTGTGTGTGTGTGCGCTTTAATTTGTGTATACAAATATTGTGTTCCATTCAATTATAATATATCCAAACAAACCAAATATATCTCCTAATTGGTTCTCGTTCATCTAATTCAATATGTACTCTACAAATCGACATAAAGCATGGTATGGTGTAGAAGTACATAATGTTTCAAATATACATGAAAGATGTACTCGAAAAAATAAAAATTAAGAAATCACACACAAAAGATCAAATCAATCGTCTTAACTAAACTCGACTAGAGGAGATCCAAAATAAGACGAAAAAAAAATGTTTTTTTTGATTTGATTGACTTTGAAATTTAAAAATTAGAATATTAGAAAATTAGGCGAAATATTATTGACAGTATATATACATATGGATGATGATGATGATGATGATGGCAGCAGTGATTATATGATGATGTTGATGAATTTTTGACAGGTTTCTTCTGTGGTTACATATATAGTAGAAACGTCGAACCGTCTTTTTTGTGAGTTCAAGTTTGGTCCATATATGCTGTGAATTTAATTCATTAAAAGTCTGTTTTTTCTCTGTTTTTGGTGTGAAATTTTTAATTTGCGATCTCACGACAATTGGTTTTGAGTTAGTTAGATTTTTTTTTTGTTTTGTTTTCTTATTAACTCCGAGTTTTATATACGATTGTATAACGTCGCACTCTAACGCTATATAGTTTATAACAATATGCCTTAAGAGATTAATCTTAATGTTACAGAAAGCGAATAATGTAACAAAAAATAAAGTTAATTACTTTTTAATTTTTAACCTCTCACTTTGTGTGGTCTTGAAGATGAATTTTTGCTTATGGTTTTCGATTCGATGTACACACATATACATATGTAGATATATACAATGTAATATTTATGTAGAATATTGGTTTGCTTTACTTGGCGGTTGATTAGGAAAAATTGTAATATATTAGATGTGATGTGAATATTAATTAATTTACTGTTAGAAGATAATTGAAAACTTGAGTAAAGTGTTTTTTGTGTTTTTGTTTCTTCTTAATTTGAATTAGTTTGGTCTTCATCTCTATTTTGAACACCGTTTTCTTTATTTTTGTGTTAATTTCTTTTTTTTTTTTTTTTTTTGTTAAATACACGCTAAGACAAAACAAACGTGATTAATGTAGCACGAGTAACAGATGGTAATGCTACTGTAATATTTTTAATCATGTTTAAAGATTAGATATGTAAATTCGATATATACATACAATATATAATAGCGGTGACAACTTTTTGAGGCAGTTTTACAAGTGGTTGATTCTATCCATCACAAATTTTCGAGATTTCTTATTACAAATTTTCACTAATTACCAACTCAAGACGACTAAAAAAAAAAATTAAAAAAATCTTTAAACTACTCAAGTGGTTCTATTTGATGATGGAAAAATGATTAAAGTTTTTCTTGCTAATTTTTCTTGTTCTTCTTTGCACACAGAGATGATGGAAAACTATGTAAAAACAAAAAGTCAGTCTGATATTTATTTTTCTCAAGTATATAACTACAAAGAATAACAATTTAACGAATAAAGACAAATCAAATATAAAAAAAAATGTTGAGCTTTTTGCTATTGCATCACTTCTTCAGCGCACACAACCAGCAACTAGGTATATTGAAATTGAAAACAAAGTGGAAAAGTTTTTAGCTTGGATTTTATTGTGTTTGGCATGTATTGCAGATTTTTCCTTGTTATGTCTAATTGAATTTTTAAGTTTGGTACGTTTGGTATATTTCATGTCTACCTTTTTAGGATATACGAGTAGGTATGTAAGCACACAAAAATATGTGTACAAAGAATTATACCCCGGGGAAATTATATTATGACAAACCGCATTATAATCAATCTCATGAGCAATTTTCGTAAATTTCAATTTTCTTGTATAAACGCGGCGGTTTATTCATGATTCATTGCCATTAATCAACATAAAAGATTTCATCTAATTTATTCATATATAAAGTAAAATGCCACACAGCCAAAGCCAACAGAAACACTTTTCTGTATATGATTTTATGATGGAAAATAACATTTTCATTTATTAAAATATGAGGAAAATATTTCTATCCACAGCATATAGCATTAAGACAAAATAAATAACCTTGAGAAAAATATGTATGCAGTACCATAATATGAAAAAGTGGAAATTACTTGCAACGATGATTGATATAAATAATTTTACATATGTGTAAAGGAATAAAAAAACCTTGGAAATGTGTACAGCTTTATTTATCCATTAAATCAAAATACTTTGCATTTTCTTTCTTCATAATCGTCCCGTTTTTCCATTTATTCAGTGTATGACGTCAAATGAAAATACATATTTTTATTTTCCCATTTGTTTCTATTACAAAAAAAAAATCTCAATGTCAATCAAATTGACAGTCAATTATAATTGAATAAAATGTAAATACTTATGTACTTATGTATATGCGAAGAAGAAGAAGAGTCGAATTCGATTTAATGTTCTATTAAGGAAGGCAAATAAATAAATGTAAGACTTATTACTGAAAATTTTTGTTCCGGACATGAATATTTTTGTTTTTGACAAATAAATGCTACATAATATTTACTTAATTCGACGTGTATTTAATGGGATATTTAAACAGTGGAAAAATACAGGAGAATTTAATTAATTGGTAAATATGGTATATGTATGGTGGTGAGCAAGCATTTCATATAACCGGTGTATTTAGGTTGTCTTGCAATCCCTAGGAAAAATGGTTAACGAATTGAAATCAATCAGATTCAATTTTCGATATTGTTGAATTCTTTACGAATAAAATTTAATCGAACACCTATTTATAATTTAAATTAGACTAATCATTTTAACATTTTGTGAGAGTTATTTGAATAAAGCAAAAAAAAATTATTAAAAAAAAAATTTTAAACTGGCTTTTATTTAATGAACTAAAAAATACAAATCATATTTTTTCCAGAGTCACCTTTATGTGACTCCACATAAAAGCTTTAGTATAAAAAATTGTTACTTCAATTCATCAATTAAATTGAGTAGTAAAATATAGGTGGGATGGTTCACGTCAACTTGGACCACCTCTGTGTCTAAAAATTGACACAACTTAAAAAATTCGTTCTGGGCTTAAATTGCTCGTAGAACCATATGCTTACTAAATTCGACTGGCCTTTTGAATAATTCACCATGGCGGATCCAAAATGGCGCGAACAACGAGCGAAACCAAAGCAATCTTAATTATACAAAGCTTGATTATAACGTCAGGATGTGTGATTTCGTCTTTAAGTTGAATTTTATAAAAATAAAGCTGGATAAATTGCCAAACTTTGTGGCATGCTTCCGGATATTTTAAATTAAATAAAAAAAAAATATTGAAAACCAGGTCGATTGCTGCTTGCACAAAAGAAGTTATGTACTTTATTTCGTCAAAGTATACGATTATTTTTCTAGGGTTGATGATAAGGCGAGGAGCTTCGATCGCAACAAATGGCTGGATGCTATTACATTCGTTTTTTTTCCTTTTCAAGGAAATATATTAATTCCGCTCCCGTATTGTATTTAAGGAAAAAAATTTCCTACGACTCGTGAATCGAGTATTTATTGAATTTAGCTGTTGTTAGTTGTTCACCGCGACGTTTTGACGCAAAGTGTGGTTTTAATATAGCACTAAGTAAGTGAAAAACCGCTGCACATCGTCCTCCTAAGATACATTTTTTTTTTAAAATACAGTGAGTACGTCATACAGCATCAATTATTTAATAAATACCCCATTGTGATTGTGGCGTCGATAAAGACTATAATATAGCCAGCTTAGAATGGTAGTATCTAAAGCATATAGTGGGATAAAACTACTGTTGGCTTCAATGACTTCTTTTCTAAAATAAACCCTCTCTAATATTTCAGTCGTTATCGACCCCACAATGAGAGTGAATATTAAATTTGATGAAAATGTTTTTTTATTTATGTGTACATTTTTTAAAATGTGATTTGCAATAGATTTCGGCCGATGCATACTTGGGGGATTTTTGGGATAGTGTATAATGAAATGATTTATGTCAAATGGGTTTCTTAGTATGGACATCTATAGTGATGTATATGTTTGACTTGATAATCAAGTGTGATATTGACCGAATTCTATTTGTATATAATACTTACTCTCGGTTACATTTTCATTTTGTTCGAGAATGTTAGTTAAAATGGCTTTTGAAGTTTGATCCTTCACCTTAACACACAATATTTTGATAATTTTGGTCTCAAATTCTTGGTAATTGTCGAAAATCCTTTTTGTATCTAGATACATTCCACCAAAATCAATGTCAATCTACAAAAAATGAGTTATGTAAATATGTATTGTATGGTCGGCCGCCGTTTCATTTGGTTCAAGAATACGTTTATTCGTAAATGACGAAATACGTTTAGAAGACGAATTTGCCACTTGATTGGTTCTTTACACGAGACCATTTTGTTTAAATTTGTTTTTTCGATTATGATACTTCGTATATAATCGACCTAGAGGTGCAGCGTTTTTCCGTTTCTGATAGTAATAAATATAAATAAAAATTGTAATAATATAATTAAATATTGTGTTTTTGTACAATGTTACTATCGTTTCCGTAAAAAGAGTTACTTGAAAATCTAAAAATGTTTTTTTTTTTATCGTTGCTCATTTATTGATGATCATTTTCATCATTTAATACTCAATATGTCTAATAAAATATAAACTGCAGTGTGTTGCAAATACTATTTTCTAGTTCGAAAGTGCATGACATTTCAATTATATAAAATTGTTGATTGAATGAAACACCCGGTGTTGATTGAATTGACGATTTCGAAAAACTGCGTGCCATAACTATTTTTATGGCAATGGCTCTACGGTATATGTGCGTACGATGCTAGGAAAATATAGGTTCTATTCTAGGAAAAATATTTACCTGTTCTTCTGATGGAAACATCAACTTAATATTAGCAGAAATTTCTGCACATGCGTCCGTTGTTAATGGTATAGTTTATTTTCAATATAGTATTCTACTATTAGATCCGCCAATAATTTCCGATGTTTCGAAATGATTTGTCTTAAACTGCAGTTAATATTACGAGTATGTGAATTTTTCTTAATTGACGAGCTTGACATTGGCGATGATGGCTCCGTACATGATGACAGAAAGGATGTTACGGTAGTTCTTGTTTGCATATCCCGCTCATGGCTGCTATTTATTGTTATTCCTTGTTCGCATTGCCAGTTAAGAAGTACATGTTCAAAGTATATTTTCGTTCCAGCCTGAAAATCCTTTAAAAGCATGTCCATTTGACGAAAGCTCATTTTTCTTAAATGATTTATAGTTACGTTTTCGGCTAAAATTAAACATAGAAATATTTCATTTGTAATTTTAAATGTTAGCTACATAATTAATCTAATAAACTTACCATTTAAATATTCGAATAAGTTCGTCAAATTCCATTTTGTTAACAATTCAAACAGTTCATTTTGTTCGTCAAATGCAATATTGGTTTTTATTACCCCAATTGTAATATAATTATTAAGATCGTCTGCGAAAGTATTGGATTGTACTCCTTCTGTGTCGTTTATTGCTGGATTTTCACTAGTGTTTTGTAAAACAGCATTTATTTTATCCTGTTCTGAATTACATTCAGCATTGTTTGCTTGAGAATCCATATTTGGTTAATATGTCTACTATTAAATCTATTGTCCAAAGTAACCAAATTATACCTACAAGCGACTTAGCTAAACAAAAATTTACTTATAAAAAATATATAACATTATGCATACTTATAATAAAAAAAATTAACATTTAGCATATACGAGTAAATACATTATATACAAAGTACAAATATTTAAATTAAAATTTTAAGATGCATTTTTAGATTTTTAAATATCGTACATATCAATTGAAATAGTGTTTAGGCCGAATCATACTACTCCCATTGAAAAGTTTAGATATTTCAATCGGAATCGCAATAAAATCGTCAATGTTCTTAACAGTTACAGAATCAGAAGAGAAATTTAAGCTATAAGTAATATCTATAATGTGGATCATACCGATCTATAATCAGTTCTAAACAAAGAGCTTTGACATCAAAGTTATCGATTACTATAATATGTACTATTTTGAAGACATGAACTCTTCTGTGGTTGTCAATAAAGAGCAGGCAAAAATTTTCTGCCTGCGGAATGCTCTTACGTTTTGAAATGAGCATGTACAGTTTGGTTCTGCACAACGAAATATATCATAGGTTCCTAGCTTATGAACTTTTCTAAGATGAAATATTAACTCTTTAATGGGGCCAATAATTATCGAACACTTAAAACATTTCATTTGAACTATATAAACTATAATAACTATACTACTTTAAAAACTATATTTTATGTTAATAACAATAAACGACTGTTTCAAAAAAATTTTTTTAAGAAAAACAAATATGATAAACTAAGAAAATTAATAAAACGAAATAATGTGCTGCCGCTAAAATAAACTAATAACGGTAAAGTATAGCTGTGAATTTGTAATTATACATTATGTGCATGTACGATAATTTAAAAACAATACATAAATACTTACATTAGCCTTGTCTTGACGCTATAATTAATTACAGTACTAAAAATTAATGTTATGATCATAAATTGGATTTTCCGTCTTGACGGTATAAGTAAACTACTATACTCCCTCCTATCAGTGAATACACGAACCAATATATTTATTGTTATAAATGTCAAAATGTGAATAAAAAATATTTTTAGTTTGTTTTGAACTAGTAAGCGTCAAAAAGTGTAGTATCTTAAAAATATCTTTACTATTTACTTAAAGAAAATGGATCCAAGGGAGTTCCTAAATCTGAATAATTTATATTTAAGAAGTTTAAAGAACAAAAAGATCAGGAAAAAACAAAATCAAAGGCTTCGACTTTTGATTAATCACTGTGCTGACCTTCAAATGAAAATAAATGCGGCTATAATTTGTGTAGTAACATCAAGGTCCAGTAATTCAAACAAAATTTGGGTGATGCCAGAGTTGTTGCCACCAAAGTCAGAAGGGCACTGGGAAATGGTAGGTCGAAATTTGCCGGACAGCAGATTTAAAAAAAAATATCGTGTAAATAGGAAAACTTTCGACTATATGTATATGTAATGTTGTTCGTGGAGATTTGTATCGGTCTAATACCATTATGAGGGAAGCTATACGAGTGTCGAGAAACGTGTAATAATTGCTCTACACATATTGCAGAGCAACTGCGATTTAGGTACTGTTGCGGACCTGTATAAGGTTGGTAAAAGTAGCGTGGGGCATATTTTACAAGAATTTTGTGATTCATTGGTGAAAAATTTATATGAGCTAGAGGTTCGTTTTCCCGTGACAGAAATCGAACAGGATTCCATAAGCAAAATTTTTTTAAATAACTGGAAATTTCCCGGAACATTCGGCGAATTAGATGGCACGCATATTCCGATTAAGAAACCAGAAACATATGGTGAAGACTATTTTAATTATAAACACTACTACTCTATTGTAGTATTAGCCCTTGCCGATGCTAATTATTGCTTCAGGTACTTACATATATTGTATATTTATTCAATTTTAATGTATATTATTTTAATTAATAATTACTGTTTTATCTTCTTTTTAAGATATATTAATGTTGGTAGGCCTGGCGGAGTTCATGATGCTGTAGTATTTAAGGACTCAAAATTATCAGAATATTTTGAAAGAAATACTATTAAAAACCACATAATAGAAGATGGGGCATTTCCTTTGCGTAATTGGTTACTTAAACCATATCTGGGTACAAAGTTGACACCCATTAAAGAGCATTTCAATTTTCGTCTAAGCTCAGCAAGGATGACAATTGAAGATAGTTTTGGTAGACTGAAAGGAAGAATGAGAATTCTTTCAAAGAGGATGGATTTTTCATTGGAACATTGTAAACAAATTGTTAAGGCTTGTGTAATAATACATAATTTATGTGAACGCAATAGATGCCAATTTTATGCCAGCTGGCTACACAAATCCCAGGTTAATGCTGCAGATTTTAATGTCCCCCAAAGAATAATTTCGGATAGGAGGAATGCAGATGGCCTGAATAAACGTAACTCATTAGCTAAGATGCTATTTCAAGAAATACAAAAGTAAAATAATTGTACATATATTATAGAAAATATATTATAACAAAAAATACAGAAATTTAATTTAATTTTATTTCATCACAATTCATCACAATTTGGTTTGAATTCAGTCACTTTACTATCTACGTAATTATTTAGCATTTGACTCCAAGAAACGGATCATTGCCTCTGTCACTTTTTCATTTTGTTCGTGTTCTTTTTCTTCCCTTTTGTCTCGTTTTTCTTCGATTTGCAATAGCTTCTCCAAAACGTTTTGATTCTTTTGGCTTAAAGCTATAAGGCTTCCGATGGCATCGTCATTTTTTTTGCGTTTGCTTGTTTTAGAAGCGGCGCGCACTGAATTGCTGGTGCCACTATAATCCAGTTCCTCTAAGAGTTTTGACTGCGATAAATTACTCTTACGGGAAGAAATTGAAAATCTTGACTGAGGAGTCGGAAAACTTGACTCAAGATCAAGATTTTCGGTTTCATCATCCAAGTATTGCACTTCACCATACAAATTGTCCATATCAATACTGGCATTCGAATATCTAAAATAAAAATAATTGTATTTGACATGTGTGAATGGGTATGTATATGTATAGTCAAACAACTTACGAGTTTTCGGTTTTGTCGCTATTAGATCCTTCTATGAAACTATCTTGTCCTAGATGACTATTGTACTTGTCTTTGACTCCAAGTATCTCATGTAACTCAAATGTCAAAGGATTTCCAAGCTGGTGCTGATTCACCTGAAATATTTAATAACATCATCTTGAAATGCAATCCTTCATAATTTCAATTTTTTGCAATTTCATCATCCATAATTTCAATTATTAGTTGATAAAAACTATATGTACCTGATTTTGGCTTTGTTTTGTTGTAGATTTGTTTAAGGTTATTTATTTTGTTTCTAATTTCTTTAGGAGTCCTATTATAATTAAACAGACTCATTTCATCAGCAATTTTGGTATATATAACGATGTGCTTTTTACACTTTTCGAACATGTTGATTATTTGGTGTTCGCCTCATATATCTATTAATTTTGACGTTTCATCATCACAAAAATGTTTTTTATGTATTTGAACCATTTTAATTTTAACAAATTTTTGTTTAACAAATTTATTTTGACAAATATTTGACACTTTTCATATAGCGATTGAAGCGATCCACGCGCTTTTTCCGGCAAGTCAAAGTTATGTGCCAATTAATTATGGGTATTTAGGATAATTAATTATAGTACTAAACTGTACTAAAATTTAAAAAGTTATGATCATAATTCGAATTATGATCCAATTAATTATAGCGTCAGGACAAGGCTATAGATAATCACACGCAGTGAACTATTACTATTAATATTTTAGTTAAAAAAACGTTATACACGAGCACTAAAATAATTTTTTTAATTCTTCTAAACTCAACCACTAGTAATTAGGACACGAATTGAAAGCACATTATTTGTGGTGTCGATAGGAAGAATACGGGAAAGGAGAAGAATAAAATTTTAAAAATAACAAAACTTCTGTTCGCACAAAAAAAAATTTTGTTCACTTCTTTTTTATTTGTATGTACAACTAAATATTTTGTTGTTTTAGATAAATATCCATTTGAAATTTAAATAAATATTTAGTTAATAGTAAAAATGAGATATTTTAAATAAAATTTTAATTATTTTATATTATTTACAAATCGTTCCATGCAAATGAGAGTATGATAAGTGAAAAAAGTCATTTTTCAGGAAAGGAGTTTGAAGTTTTTTACTTTGGTGTAGCAGCAAAGAAAATGAGAGTATAGTTTGTTGTTTCTAACCATCCCTGATTTCGATTTTTATGAAAAATTGCCATCGTATAAAATCATATTCAGAGAATTCAATTAAACGATTATTTGAGAATATGATATAGTCACTTATCATACTCTCATTTGCATGGGACGAAATATTTTGTTAATATAAATGAAGCTCCCATTGTTTTTACTAACTGTTTATTTAAAATTATTTTTAAATTTTACAATTTCCTATTTCTTGGGATAAAATGAAATTTGTTTAATTGAAATGAGAAATATCGTTGCGATTAAAGAGATTTCTTAAATGCTACAAAATTATTATAACAAAATATCTTTTCTAAATAATAACAACGTTTTTTTTTTTCAGTGGAGAAACTAGGAAAAACCAAAATTCCCATAGTAAAAATATAAAGGGCTGAAACCTCCCGAGGTGATCAGAACTTCGGTCTTTGGTATCTTCAATCATAAAGTTAGTGTGACAGTTTTGACATTATTGATTTCTATTTTAACCTACATATATTTACTTATACAACAACAGCCAAACAGGTCAAAAGTTTCAAAAACATGGGTACAGGCATCCAATTTAAAACGAAAAATCGTATTCTAGAACTTTATACAGAAAGTAGTATAACAAATTATACTGATACTTCTAACCGTTTATCTGACCATATTTCAGAAATGTATCCAAAAACTCATTTAAGAATCATAAGGAATAACTAAGTTCCATCCTACTAGCCATATTCCTGAGCTTTATCCAAAAATCATTTTGGAATCCCATTTCCAATACACATATCAAATTTCATCATAATCGGTTGAGAAATAGCCATCCTACTTGGCCATATCCCCGCGGTTAAGGCATAGCCAAGTTCCATCCTACTTAGCAATATTCCACAAATATCAAATATTCCCATTTCCATACACATATCAAATTTCATTATGATCAGTTAAGAAATAGCCAAGTTCCATCATACTTGGCCACATTCTAGAACTTCATCCAAAACTTATTTCAGATTCCCATTTCCAATACAAATGTCGAATTTCATCATAATCGGTTGAGAAATGGGCAAGTTCCATCATACTTAGCCATATTCCAGAACCAGATACAAAACTCCTTTTAGAATCCCATTTCCATCACAGATGTCGAATTTCATCATAATCAGTTGAGAAATAGCCAAGTTTCATCATACTTGGCCATATTCCAGAACCTGATCCAAAACTCATTTTAGAATTCCATTTCTAACACACAAATCAAATTTCATAATACTCGGTTGAGAAATAGACAGGTTCCATCATATTTGGCCATATTTCAGGACTTCAACCGGAAATCGTTTTAAAATCCCAGAACTTCATCCAAAAAACATTTTAGAATTCCATTTCCAATACAAATGTCGAATTTCATCGTATTCGGTTGAGAAATGCGCAAGTTCCATCATACTTGGCCGTATTCCAGAACTTCATCCAAAACTCATTTTAGAATCCCATTTCTAATACACAAATTAAATTTCATTGTAATCGGTTGAGAAATATACAAGTTCCATCATACCTGGCAATATTCCAGAACTTCATCCAGAAATCGTTTTAAAATCCCAGAACTTCATCCAAAAAACATTTTAGAATCCCATTTTCAATACAAATGTCGAATTTCATAATAATCGGTTGAGAAATGGGCAAGTTTCATCATACTTGGCCATATTCCAGAACTTCATCCAAAACTCATTTTAGAATCCCATTTCTAACACACAAATCAAATTTCATAATAATCGGTTGAGAAATAGACAAGTTCCATCATACTTGGCCATATTCCAGAACTTCATCCAGAAATCGTTTTAAAATCCCAGAACTTCATTCAAAACTCATTTTAGAATCCCATTTCCAACACACATGTCAAATTTCATCGTAGTCGGTTGAGAAATGGGCAAGTTCCATCATACTTGGCCATATTCCAGAACTTCATCCAAAACTCATTTTAGAATCCCATTTCTAACACACAAATTAAATTTCATCGTAATCGGTTGAGAAGTATACAAGTTCCATCATACCTGGCAATATTCCAGAACTTCATCCAGAAATCGTTTTAAAATCCCAGAACTTCATCCAAAAAACATTTTAGAATCCCATTTTCAATACAAATGTCGAATTTCATCGTAGTCGGTTGAGAAATGGGCAAGTTCCATCATACTTGGTCATATTCCAGAACTTCATCCAAAACTCATTTTAGAATCCCATTTCTAACACACAAATTAAATTTCATTGTAGCGGTTGAGAAATATACAAGTTCCATCATACTTGGCAATATTCCAGAACTTCATCCAGAAATCGTTTTAAAATCCCAGAACTTCATCCAAAACTCATTTTAGAATCCCATTTTCACTACAAATGTCGAATTTCATCGTAATCGGTTGAGAAATGGGCAAGTTCCATCATACTTGGCCATATTCCAGAACTTCATCCAAAACTCAGTTTAGAATCCCATTTCTAACACACAAATCAAATTTCATAATAATCGGTTGAGAAATAGACAAGTTCCATCATACTTGGCCATATTCCTGAACTTCATCCAGAAATCGTTTTAAAATCCCAGAACTTCATCCAAAACTCATTTTAGAATCCCATTTCCAACACACATGTCAAATTTCATAATAATCGGTTGATAAATAGGCAAGTTCCATCATATAAAAAATTTGTTAAATATTCTCTACATCTAAATTCAACCCCAACTCAACTCCTACTCAACTTCAACTCAACGCGCAAATTGACCCCTAATTTAACCTTCAAATCAATTCCCAATTCAATGCCCTATTCAATAATCAAATAAGCATAAATAAAAAAATCGTAAATATTTATAAAAGCAGGTATTTTGGGTCAATTCGTATGGCAGGTACCCCACCCCCTTGACGTACAGTCTCCAAAAGCTTTTCAAATCTCCGCCTTGGCCATAGAAACAGATTGGCGATAAAAAAATCCAAATCGGACAAGCCGTTCTCGAGATTCCATGGGTCCAGACATCCAGACACACAGACATCCAGACAGACGGACGGACATTTTTTTTTTTTTGCATTTTCAGACTCAGGGACTTTCAAAACGTCGAGAAAAGTGGTTTTGGACCAACCAAATGTTTCGTCTTTTTTGACAGGATTTCAATACTTTGGTCTTTTTAGACCGAAGTAACACACAAAACATATGGGAAATCACTTTTATTTCCTAAGACAAAGTTTTAAATGAAAACGTTACACATTCTCTATTATGATTTATGAAACATTTTCATAAATGTTTGAATTTCAATATAAATGAATATCGTTTAAGTAAATCGTTTTAATTTTCTTGAAATAATTGATTTATATTTAAAATACAGAAAAACTTTCATAACAACAGCATTCTGGTCAAATTAAAAAGAACAGCTTACTATAATTCGTGTTGTAATTAAGTCAATATACGTTACATAGATGGCAGTAAGTGTCAGTAAAAATTTGGTTTAATTGTACCAAAAATTACCACCTGGGGAAATTTCAAATTAAAAAATTGTAGGAAAAGCAAAACAAACTTACAAAATATTAAGAACGAGTCATAATTGACGACTGGTAAAGTTGAAAAAGCGCCTTAAGCGAACAATAGTGAACTACTAAACTTCTAATAACAAAAATTTGCTATATGAAGTTATATGGAAATAGTGTCTATTTAATTTTAATTGTTATTTATTAAAAGTGTGATGGTTGGAAAGTCTAGTTAATCTATTACATTGTTTAAAGTGTGCTTTTTGTATATTTGATTCATTTGGTACCACTTTTTTATTTTAGTTGCCAAAACATTTTGCTTAAATATTGCATAAATTTATATTAAGCTACTTGGTACTAAAACCATAACTGTTTTAAAAATATTAAATTTTAGCTTGTAATTATCTGTTAAAACGTGGCAAATATGCTCTAATTTAGTTTGAAAAAGGTTTAGTGACTCATAGATATATTTATAGTGAATTTAACATTAAATTTCTGCAATTTTTAAGCACCGTTTTTGAGCCGTTCCAAATGAATCAAATAAACAAAAATCGCACTTTGAACTACATAATAGATTAACTAGGTTTTCCAACCATTACACTTTTAATAAATAACAATTAAAATTAAATAGACACTATAGTAGTTCACTATTGTCCGCTAGAACACACTATACCAGTCGTCAATTATTTTAATTTGTCAGAGCCAACTTTGATGTATTTTTCAAAATGAAAGTTCGAAAAATATATTTTAGAAATAATTTTATATTAATATTTCTGCATTTAATATTTACTTAATACCAATATACCCTTCTTGTATATTGCTGCTAAAGATATGTAGAACACTTTTATAAAAACATTTCGTAACATTTTTGCTCTTTTCTTTGAAAAGCGTGAAGCTAAAACCCCCATTTTTACTATGGATTCCTATTGAAATCAGTTAAAAATTATACCACTAAAAAAGCTTCTAAAAAATACGTCATAATGATTATGGCTCTATATACTCTAGAAGGCTCTTGGATCTCGTCAATTATCATCATGGTATTTTTTTTTTTCATAGCCTACTAACATTGAATAAAAACTGTTTAAAAAAACACCAAATTATGAAAATTCAAAATTATGTTAGTCAAGTAGCGAATAAAAATTATGGGATAATGTGAAAAACCCCGTACAAATGTTTATACGAGTATACTTAAAGAATCGTGTTGTGCCAAGCATGAGCCCGTCATTACTAACTATTGACCATCAATGATTTTGTAACCGAGTTGATCTCAATCATCCTTATCCAATCCTAATTACCGCGAGGTGTGTGTAGAATTACCAGGAGATCCTGCTTAATGCTTGGTTGAAAATTTGAAATTCTATAATTAAAAAATTAGCTATAAAGAAGCCAGTGTATAAGAAAATTAAATTAAATATTAAAATATGAAGAAAATTCGTATTTTAGTATGGCCGCTACGTTTTTTTGGGATGCATTTTGGGTCAACTTCACATACATCAAAAGCAACCTTTTAGAAATCACAAATTAACCAACACACGGCGATTTTAGCTACCTCTAGCCTCAACAAATATTTAAGTTCCCCCACAATCGAACGATTATCCTCAATCCCGCAGTACTTGAAGATTGTAAATTCATAAGAGTAATTTTTCATACCCGTTTAATATTCAAAACGACGCGACCACTTATTTTATTTTCATGTACCATCTTCTCCTAGATATAATATTCTGTATGTGTAAACTCGTATCTACTTGTTGCCGACTTATGTATAACATCGTAAAATAAAATAAAAAAAATTGTATAATAATGACTTTCATCACAATGATGATAACGATGATGATGAATTTTCCACATCTATCTAAAAACAAAAAAAAAACGTTAAGTAAAAAAGTTTTCGGACGAAAAATTGAATTTTTCACTTTGTTCCTTGTTTTTTACTTAATAAACAAATTTTCATCATTTACTTGTTGTGCTTAATTTATTCACACAGTGTGTGTTTGTTTGTATACACATATACTATATACTCAAATTACATTTTATATTTTATTAAATTGTATGAAAATTAATGTTCCCATGTTCTTTTTTCCACGTAGCAAACATTTCGGCATTTTTATACAACTTGTCGTTTACGTTTTTTTGAGTTATTTTAGTTGGTGTATATTTATTTCGATTTAATTTCAAATCAGAATAAATTTTCGTCATGAAAACGTGGAAAAATTCTGTGTGTTTTTGATTTTTATTACATTTTTATTTTTTACATTGAATTTGAAAAATGTCTAGGAATTTTTCCTACTTTGCATCGATCTGCTTTTTGGCAAATAGAATTTAAAAGTAAGAAAAAAAAAATTTTATTCGGGAACTTTTTTTTTTTTTGTTTTTCTTGGAGTTTCCATCAAAATATTTTCATTTTTTTTATTTTTTATTTAATCTCATTCCAAAAATTGTATAAGAAGCATAAAAACTATAATTTTTTTTTGTGTGGCACACACTCAAGGGGATATCTGGGAAAATACATTAAAAAAAGTTTTATTGTTTCAATCCTCTGTGTGCTGGATTCCTTCTGTTATATTCCTTTGCAGCTCGCATGTATACACAAGAAACTAAGTAATAATATTTTCGAAAGAATTATATTTTCCCAATGTTTCCGTTATTTATATGTTCGAGTCGAGAACTTACTTGTGGTATGAGGTCTATATAGAGGTGGATACGGATAAAGTTTTTGTGTCGTATACTTTTTTTGTTGGAAAAATAATAAAAAAAAAAAAACTTTCCCAAATAATATGATTTGTTTGGATATAAACATCATATGATAGGATTATTGTTGATATGTTTTTGTTTGAAACAGATTTTCCGATTTAAAGCGTAGACATAAAAAAATAAATGTGCTGTGCTCGTATAATTGTCTAGCGCTTACATTCCAGAATATTATATTTTCAGTACACCCACCGCAAAACCGCACAAAAGAAATTTTCTAATTGATTTAATTGAATTTAACTTTTCACCACAGATAAAGCTAATATCGCATCTTATCACGTAATTTCTTCTAATTAATTTTATTTTTTTTTTTTACAAATTTTTCTCTAAAATTAAACGGAACAAAAATAAAAGGAAATGGAAAATCGATTTTAACATCTTGACAGAAATAATTAAAATCAAATTGTTAAATTTGCAATATTAGATTTCTGGTGCTGGATTAAAACTCAAGTTGAATTTTTAATTTGAATTCGAAACTCAAAATAAAAAAAAATATAAATTCTCTCTTCTGTAAATTCTACTCACCTACCTCTTATACATGTAAGAGTATTTTAATTGAATTATTTTGGTCTATTAATCATAAGATTAGAATATTTTGTGGTTTTTTACAAGTAGATTAGTAATCATACCCGAAGTATTGTAATATACATATACAACATTCCCAACCCGCCCATGATTTGAGAGCACGCCAACATTTCTCCAACTTTTTAATAAAAATATCGCAAAATTTCCCCGCCTCGAAACAATAATGAGAAAACATCGAATTACTTTTTATGCACACGATGGATACCGTTAGTAGGGATTCTTCCTTTTAACCAGAAACAACCCAGTACTATCGAATATTTTTATTTGAATTTTAAATTTTATAAATTTCGTAAATTTTTTTTTTTTGTTTGGATAATACGCTTTATCAAATTTCTGATTAGATTTTGGTTCGTATTTATTATATTTGTTGTTGAGAAATTTTTTGACATTTTATCTATTGTCTAGACGTAAATGGTTTGTGTATATAGCGTATATGTATATAGGGGATGTGTTATTTTATTTTTTCCGGGAACACAACTTTTTGATAAAATATTATGAAAAATGTCAATCATGCTAAATGATCTGGAAATTGTTGTACTGTCGGTTTTTAGTTTTTTATTTTTATTGTTAGTGATGGTGAAAATGGTGATGTGAAAATGTAACATGGGAATAAAAATTGAAATGAAATAGTTCAAAGGAATATTTTGTATAAAGGTTGAAAACAGTTTTGTTGTCTTAACGTAAAATATTGTTGTACAATTCATGTATAATGAGAAATGTTGACATAAATTTTTAGTAGTTTCTTTATTAGTCTTAAATGCTGTGTTAATGTTAAGTTGATAGTTCATTGGTCTAGTAATAGGCATTATAGTATTTCTTGCAAATGTTTGCGGATCAAATTTTTCTATTCTGGATTATTAATAATTTGAAAATGAAAGTTTTGAAATTTTTATGCCAAGTAGATTAGAAACTGGTACTCTACTTGATTGTTATAGCTTTAGTAATAAATCGAGCATTGAGCTTAAAAACATTAGAATATATATGTATATGTAGCAGAAATCTCGCCTCAAATTGAAATCACTCAAGTTGGTCCTGATCCGATCTTAAGCAAAAAGCTAGATGGTGTTTCGGTATTTGTCGACATTGAAATATTACGTTATAACTCAATCTGCTGATGTTATCTTATTCCCAATAGCTAGTGAGGGCTCCTCTTCTTCGCACTGGTCTCTCTCTTACTGTTATATCGCGGTTGAAATCACGTTTTTTGCACTTTGATATTTTTAGCAAACAACGGAAAAATCAACTTTTTTAAGATACATATATATCACTCTTCTTGTGCACCGACGATTTCTTAATGACTTCTTCAATGTTTGATCACCAAGAAACCGTGAATTGTCACAAATTTATGATGTGCCGGTTTACCCGCGCGATTTAAATTAAAAACTGGCTTTACTTTTTGGATACATTAGTAATTCTAAAATCTTATTAAATCTTAAATGTAAATTGTTGTTGTTGTTATAGTTTTTGCTTTCAATGCCTTCTAGATTTATAATATACTCATCATACTATTAGTTGTTATGCCATTACACGAATGAACAAGCATGTATTGTGACTTATTCCACTTTCATAATAAACAAAATATTGATAGCGTTTAGTATTCATTCTTTAACCACTAATTCTAGGAATCATTTTACAGTTAAGGGCAAGAATTTAACAAAATATGAAAGTTCACTATACTTTAACATGTCGTATAACGTTAACTCAATTTTTTAAAAATTTGACTTATTCCACTTTCAAAATAAATGGCTCATTTAAGTTTTCCGTGGGCGTATACAAATAAATGTTATTTATCGGATCCTTTATTTTGCTTAATTTAAGTTTATAAGTTTTTATAAGTAATTTATGACTACCACATAACTTATAAAAATTTATAAACTTAAATTACGAAAAATTAAGAATCCAGTAAATGGAATTAAAGTGTAGTCGCCCATAAAATAATGGCGTTACCATGACGAATTTAAAAAAAAAAAACTTTAGTAGCATTTTTATTCAGAATCTTGTCTTTTAGTACCTTCAAAATAATACCGAAATTTTGAAAAGATCCCCACGGCATTATCTCGAAAATAAGGGGTATCCGAGAAATTATCGAAAAATTATTGTGTAATTCTAATTTTTAGTGTACCTTGAACGTCACTTCTAGGCCAAATCATTTTATTTATTGTACCCTCTATTATTTTGGTAACATTTTATATTATAGGGTCCATTTTTAATAAAACTGCCCACAAGCCATTCAAAACTATTTTAAAAATTAAAATTAAAAATTATTTATTTTAATGTTTGAGGACCATAATTAACTTAGGTTCTTTAAATGAGCATTCAAAAGCAGCATACTGAAAGTGACATTCGATCTAACAGGTTTACCATGAATTTGTCTTTAAACCGGAGGCATTCAGAAAACAACTTGTTTATTTTAGTGAATATGTTGCCAACAGTTGGCGGAACTGAAAAAGCCGATGTATCTGATTTTCCGAGTAGTGCGGTTTTCACTATAATGGATCACGGGATTATGAAAATTCCAATTTTTGCCACACAACAAAATTACTAGAATAGTTAAAAATGTGGGCTAACATGTTTGATAATGTGAAGATATCTTCTTGTAAACTGAATGCAACTAAATTTACAAAAATTATTTATAATTAACAAGTTTTCCAAAATTATTATTGTTTAAAGGGTGGTTTCAATTTCAATTTGAAGGTTGCTCGCAACAAAAAGTTTAAACATTTGGAATTCTCAGTTTCTTTCAAAGTTCAGAAAAAATCATAACCAGCATCCGAATTCCGGTTCTATGACAAATGAGAATGAGAAATGATTTTTTTTTCGACTAGTCAGTTCTCATACTCATCAAAATTCCGATTTCCTTAAGATGCGTTATTTTGGTTTACTGGGTTATTTTAAACTGAAGTTCATGTTGTTGTGCTTTTTATGTAAATAGGCGTACCAAAATTTCTGGAAAAAATAATAAAATTAATAAAACTATGTTCTAGTTATTTATTGTTTTGTGTTTTTGTTTTCAAAATTCACGCAATTGCTTTTGCTACCCGCGTTCCATATTTGTGTGTGTTTAGTCTATGAATAGTTGAGAAATTTTTATGAAGGCCCATATTTATATTAGGCCCATTTTTACCAACTCATATAAATAATGCAAATTCTTAAAATTTGTTTTGTTGTGTGGTAAGTCTTGGGAACAACATATAAAGAATTGAGTCCCTTTCGGGCCAATTAATCTCTTTTTGATAAGTTTGACACACAACACTATAATTTTAGGTTCATAAATTTTCTTTCTGGATACTACAGTTTAAAAATTACAAACAATTTTGACATTCTTTATGGGTTTTATTTTCTCACTCATCGCGTTTCCTGAGCTTTTATACCTTTAGATATTTTTATACGAATAAAACCCATATGATAAATTTGTCATCGAACCGGAATTCGGGTGCAGCTCAGCATCGAATCGTATCAAAATCATTACGTCAGAATGAACATTATATAAATGTGCGCTCTGCATGATACACTATCATCTTTATTTGGTTAATATAATGTTATAACTAGAAAAACATTGGATCTCCTCCATTGGATGTCCAATAAAATAAAGCAAACGCGAGAGTTTTGGGAAATAAACACGTTAAGTATTGAAATTAAACAGACAGCAGAAGAATTTATGAATGTATAGCGAATTAGATAACTTGGTTAAAAATGTTGGTTACAAATATGTTCAAAAGAGCAATCGTCTTCAAGCAAGCGATTCTCCATAATATCACAGTGGAAAAAGTTGGAAAAAAACTAGTGATCACGCTGAAGATTTCAAAGTCAAAAATCATGGAACAATTAAAAAAACACAAAATGGTACATACAAATCAGGTAGGATACAAAATCGTAGTTAATGGACCAATTTCCCTTCGAGACCATCATATACAATATTCTGTTTTAGATAATGTCGGAAGTGGCCAAAATTAAATCGATCATGAGAAGGATCTCTTGTCATTACGATATTTCCGTCAAAGATACCGTTAGAGTTGTAGACTTTGGTTGAAGAGAATAAAAAAAAGTAAATGCTTTTACCTAAATTTTTTGAGAACATCTCGCTATTCCGGATTGTCTTGGACGATTATTTTGATAAATAAATACAGACATTTAATGTTGTACGATGATTCGTAAGGCAAAGGCGATAGAGTGAAAATTAATAATAGTACGATATTCAGTGTGATAATTTTATTGTCAACATACTATGCTCGGCAACAATGGTGTTAAATAATATAAAACAGAAATTATAAGGAGTTTAATGTGTATGGCATATAATTCGCTAATACTCTGAGTACATTGCTTTCTATATATAGAAAGTAATCAAAGGTTTAATTAGAAATTCAGTCGCTATTACCCGACAAGTTTGTCTGAAAATAAATTTTGCACAATTCTCAATCAGATTGAAACTGAAATTGCAAAACTTTTGATAATATTGCTCTTTGTAAAAAATAATGATCTGGCTATTATCCGGAAGAAGCTCCATTTTAAATATAAAAAAACCAAATAAAGATGATGCCTTAGCTTTTTGGAAAATAAACCACCTGCTCTCACAAATGTGCCAAAAGCTCTAAAACTATAGAAACGATTTTGATATAATGAAGCTTTAAAAAATGATATAACGTATAGCCTAAAACCCTGTTCATTCGTGAAACTCTCATTAAGATTGTTTCCGGTAGTTTTAGGATCACCCCAGACAAACTGATAGATGATGCACTAGACATAGAGAAGAGAAGGTATATAAACTACTCTAACTACATCCGTGTGACATAAATCACTGTGATAAATTTTATTTCAAAACATTCATCAATTTTTGTTTTACGCTTGGTTTTGTACGACGCTAAAAGTGAATTCGGCGATTTTTACCATTTCTAATAATATTAAGCAAATAAAAGTTGCATTAAATTTTGTTTGCGGAATGAAATTTCGGGTAAAGAAACGTTAAGGATGTTGCAGAAAGCCTTCGGGGATCATGCTTTGTCGGAAAGGAATGTTAAAAACTGGTATAAACAGTTCAAAGAAGGTCGTGAAAGTGTTGAAGGTCATGTTGACAGTTTTCATAGATTATCGTAGTGTTGTCCATTCAAAATTCCTTCCACCCAGCCAAAACGTCAACAAACAGTATTATTTGAGTGTTATGCGTCATTTGCGTTAAGCTGTTCGCAAAAAGAGGCCAGAAGTGCGTGGGCAGACAATTCTTGGTATTTGCACCACGATAATGCACCATCTCACACTGCACTCGTTCTTGTGACTTTTTCGTCAAAAATTCGATCGATATCGTTCCACAACCACCGTATTCGTCTGATTTAGCACCGTGTGACATCTAGCTATTCCTGAAACTCAAAAGACCTCTGCGGGGAAATCATTTTGAGACAATATCCCGGAAGGTGAATTTAATTCTTGTTTCGAAAATTCGAAAATACGTTGGCAATTTGGCATAAGTGTATTGTGTCGGGAGGCAGTTACTTTGAAAGCGACGACATAGATTTGGAAGAATAAATAAATATTTTTTGAAATAAATAAAAACTTGCTTGACTTTTTGGACACACTAGTAATAAGAGATTCTCCTTATAAAATGTACTACAAAACATCCTACACTAGTGGTTTTATATTTTGGACTAAAAAGGGATGACCAAAAAATTTTGGTTCTATTGAGTTATTGCCGTTATACTCAAATGGGTGACCGGCAAGGCAGAGCAGTAACGATTCACATTTATTTGAATTAGGTAATGAAAACACAAATCACAATTTGTAATTTGAATTTTAATTACTCGTTTTCCAAGTAACAGTATCTCGTATTTTAATTACTTAAATTCTAAGTAATTGTAATTTGTATTTTAATTACATCAGTTTTTGTAATTTATTGTTTACATTTTTACAAGGTTCATTAAGATTTGGTTCTGAGCCTTCAGTATAAAACCTTATGTTAATGATCGTTATTTTAATGATATGTTTTTTCACTAAACTAATTTCGCCAAATCAAATTTTTCTGTTGTGTAATGTAACTTGCCCAGCCTTGGTGACCGGTCACAATTGCGAAATATAAAGACATGATGGATTTGCACCCATATATTCCACCTGGTCATCATGGATATTTTCAAAACTTAAAAAAGTTGGATCAACTTGTTGAGGAGTAAAATGAAATCCAAACCTATCAAATTCATTATAACTTATTGTAATAACTGGATGTCATAAAATTATCTTTAATGAATTAAATCAATATGAAATGTATACCATCATTAAAAACGATTTTTATTAAAAACGATTTATTTTGAAAGTGGAATAATTCATTTCCAGTATAAAAAACTCGTATTTTACCAAGCCTTATTATGAAATTTATCACTTTAGCTAAAAGTAGTAAGTATAGTAATAACATATATGCAAACACTTTAAACAAAAGTTGTATGTTTTTCATAACATGAAAACACAAATGTTTAAGTAACTCAATATTAAGAAAACATGACTTATTCCACTTTCAAAATAAACGGCTCAAATTAACTTAAAGATTTTAACGAAGCCACGTCAAATTTTATCTTTCATTTAAAAAAACTTATCAATGCGAAATTTTCCATCCAAACTTGAAAAATTACAATTAAAACAAGAAGTCAAAACTAATTGTTTCTCTCTATGCAAAAGTGAAATGTCTAAATTTATCTTTAAAATTTCATAACCTCACTGGTCAACCGAATCTAAAAAAAATTGATTGAAACAAAAATTAATCCTACTAAACACTGAAATACTATTTCTATAGACACTATTTTCTAACAGTTACGAGAAATTCTCATGGAGTATCTCCAAAAATACCAATTACCCTAAAATAAAAATTATAAATAAAAAAATCGCAATCATTTATGTCAAAAAACGTCGTTGAAACGTCAAAAAAACTTTAAAAAAAATGGATTCCTTAAAATCCTCACTTCGTTGGCGGAAAATTATAACCTTCAAAATTAAGAACTAACAAAACTTTAAAATACGAAAAGTAGTATTGCTGTATTGCCGCCCAGATCTGTCACTTAAAAAAGAAATAGAATGCGTGCTTTTGTGTCCAAACTTAAGAAATAAATATCAAACCCAAATAAATGTGTGATGTATGTAGATTGTAGATACATAATATATGTACAAAGTTTTGGATTTGACGTGATAACGTCGTACACCGCATGTTCAATAAGTGAGTGATACGAAATGTTGCCCTAGGTCATGGGCAATTACTTATCAACAATAACCATTACATTTAATTTAAATAAATGATTGCTTAGATTGGTCCTTAGGGTTAATGCCCCATGAATAATATAACAAAAAACAAAGGAGAAGGCCGCACCACGAACCTCTGATTTCGAGCGATTTAAATACTTGAACCACTGTAGCAAGAGAATGGCTCATCCGACCGGAATAATTCTGGTGTCAATTATTGCGCAAAAAACAGTGGAAGATAATTTATTTTAATTTTATTTTTTTTCCACAAAAATTTTAACTGAAATTATAAATCTACAAAATATCGATTTATCGATATTTTGTAGATTTGCAACGCTTCATCCTACCGGAGCAATTCTAGTAAATTAGGTTAAATTGGAGTGTAGAGATTAAAATAATTAATCTCCACACAAGTTTTAATTAAATATACAAAATGCAAAATAGCGACATAGACATTCATACTAGATTTCTCATTTCATAGTAACTAAAGGAAAAAAACAAAAACTTCTGATAATTCCAATGTATCGTTGTGTTGTGTATTTTATAAGGCAATGATTTTAGAACGCGTTGCAAATATAATACGTATATGCAATACACCGATAATATTTGAATGGAAAATTTTTATTTTTATTTTCTGTTTTTAGTCAAATGAGAGATCTATTATGATTGTCTATGATAGCGATTTACAGTGCCTGAGAGCATTTTAGTGAGAGAACGACTCATCTGATCGGAGCAATTCTGGTGTTAAATTGTGCTTAAAAAAACTGTGGCAGATAATTTATTGTAAATTAAAATAATTAACCTCCACATAAATTTTAATTGAAATGAAAATCTGCAAAATAGCGATTTACAAAGCCAGAGCGCTATAAAGGAAGAATGCCTCAACTGATCGGAGCCATGCTGGTGTCAATTTGTGCGTAAAGAAACTGTGGCGGTTAATTTATTTTATAAACGTTGTCTCGCAAAACACCTACGGACATGTAAACGACACAGCCCACACCCATTTTTTTAAATTTATATTTATTCATTTTAATTTAATTTTTTAGGTTTAACTGGCGTATTAATTTATTTGTTAGTTTGGTAACATAACATTTTTCCAGTGTAACTTTTTCCTAAAAGATAAAAAATATGAACATTTTGTGTTTGTGCATTATGCAGCCCCAATTTGTGTTGCACATAAACAATAACAATTTGTAATTAATTATATATTTATTGTGCCACAGTAGAATAGTTTAAATATTGAAGTTTATTTCATTTAAAGTAGAGAAAGTTTAGTTAGAAATCAAATATCGAAAAATAATGGGTCCACAAAAATTCTTAAGTTTATAATTTATCGCTGGTTGGAATGCCAAAAAAAAATTAAGAAAAATTAGAGTCGTTTAAGGCAGTTACACAGTGTTGAAACAAAAAAAACATTTTTCTTATTTTCTTTTGCTTTAATGGATAGTTTTTGACCCTAAGAATGTGTACCTTGGTCTCTAGAGCTGTTAGTGTTAAACGCGTTTTTATCAAAATCAAGATTTTTGACCTGGTTGACAGTTTTTGTCCGATCGACCTAATTTAAAATGGATTCTGTTCAGGGAATGTGTCGTTATCATCGCATCGTATAGGTTTTATTATTGCAATTTTTATTATTTTTTTATTAACAATTTACTGCGTGATCTTACTTGAAAAAAACATTTTCGAATTCTGTACGATACCGCTATAGCCATTCCCTATATTTTAATAATATTTTTGAAACTTTTATTTCAGACAATCGAAATTGAATTTATGCTGTCAATCGCCTTGTGACTTTTTTTCGAGGATGCCATTTTCTGGCCGCTATACTGTCGTTAATGCTGTGTTTATGACATAGAAACATAGGAAGATAGGAAGATTGCCACGACCAACCAAATTATTTAAAATGCCACCAGCCCCGCCTACTAATTTGATCAAAAGTAAGAAATTGTTCAACTAGAGCATGGGACTAATAGGCGGGAATTGTGATATTTTAAATAATCTGTTTGGTCGTGGCAAGCTTCCTATCTTCTTATGTTCTTATGTCATAAACTCAGCATAAAAGGCCATAAAAAAATGAGAAATTCCAAATCGATCATCCAAGCCATTTTCTTATAAATAGTTCTGTAAAAATACATACATTTTCGTTACTCAAGGCTGTGTAACTGGCTTAAATTCTTTAATTTAAAATTGTTCTCTATGATTGAGCATTACGGTTTCCACTTTATGGTAACTTAAGTAAACTTTTCAGATTTTACATTAAATATGGTATACGATGCGGCAAAATCAAATCCATCAAGTTAAATTTCGAAAATATTAAAGCTATTTTTACCTACATTTAAATAACAAATTCACCATATCTCATTCGTATAGCACTTTAAAGCTGCGTACCAACAGTCGGGTAAATCATTTAGTACAGTAAATTTCAATTTTAGTACATATTTACCTCAATTGGCGTACCAATTCTCTAGAAATAAATATGGTTTGATGGACACAAATTATGGTTCGGAGGGTTAAAATCGCTGGCTGCTAGGTGCAAAAGGAAACGTCAAATATTTTTTAATATTTTTATTTCGTAAAATAAAAATAAAATTTGTTTTATTAGCTTTGAGTACGTATATTATTTATAATAAAAAACACGGAAATTTTAACAAAAATCACTAAAACGTCAAAAAGTTAACAACAAGGTTATTTATTTTTTTCTCCTATTTTACCCAACTTTTTAGTACAGTATTTCAATTTACCCTGTACACTGTTAAAAAGTAGGTAAAATAGCAAAATACCCGACTATTGGTACGCAGCCTAAGTATGATAAATTGGCTGTTAAATATGACCCTGATGATAATCCGGGCCCGAAACACGTGTTGACTACCAGTGAAGAGCTTTTATTGCTTTCCCAACACAACAATGTAAGTGTTTTAAAAAACTAAGGAGGCAAAATAATTTCATGGAGCGCAGACCGGGTAAGAAATAGTTTCATTGTTTTTGAAAATGTCATCCGGAGCTGACCATGCGAAATTCACAAAAAATTGGCACGCTCAATATTAACCAAAAACAATATTCTCAATAGGATTGGGAAATTAAAAGCTTATTTGGAAGAGTATATAATTCGCGTATTTTCTTACGCCAAAACAGAAAGCGGTTATCGCAATAACTGCTCTGAGCCTGTTATTCTCACAGTCACGCTTTGTCCTTTTTCAACTGGTTAAGTGGAGCCGACAGTGTGGAATAATCTTGAATAAAACTGGAAAACTTGGCATTTTCCGAATGTTTTGTGGTGGATGTAACTCTGCAATGGCCTTCACTTTGTCTGCGTTAAATTTTAATCCTCCGCTATCAACCACATAACCAAGGTAGTCGACCTCCTATAGGAGGAATCTGCCCTTTTCTCTTGCCAAGCGTTGAGAGGTATCAGGCAACAGATAGATGTTCCTCAAATGTTACTGTCGTTGTGTGTCCAAGTAGACGAACACTCGGTTTTGTAGTTGGTGCGGGATCACTTTATGCATTAGACGAGACATAGTTTGTGATCTAAAGTATATGATTTAATTGATATAAGGGACACGCCATATTATCTCTCGAGCTTGGATAAAAAAGGGATCTGCCAAAAGGTATCCTTTAAATGCAAACCCAAGATATACCTTGTCCTATGCCCAGTCGACTAAAAACCGTCAATCAATGGGAGCGGGTATGCGGGCATCATTCTTTGATACTGCATTCAACTTCCTGGCATCCAGGCACAATCGTACATTTTCCATCGGTCTCTTTCACAACCGCCATTGCCACTCCACGCACTGTTACTTTCCTCTATTACATCTAGTTTCAAAATTCGGTCAATTTCACGAAATATTTCTTACTGTACCTACTGCAGGGGAAACTGACTATATACCGTTGTTTAACAAGTGTGAATTCGCCAACGTCAATTGGTTCCACACTTACACACAGTGAGACAATTTGTGGAATTTTGTGTTGATGAATTTTGCTATGTACCTGCTCGCCTCAAAATTTTGCCCGGTTAAGGTACAATTTTTTCTATATTTCACTCCCTTGAATTGTATATACCTCTTGCTCTTACTCTAAAAACGTATTACCAAATAAATTATAATACCTATAGAGGACATAACTATACTTTTCCATAGTAAACTTGCAGTCAATGATATAGGCAGATTTATCGATAATGCAGTATTATTTAATACGTGAAAATGAAAACATAGTACGGGATTACTTTTAAAGATGTCAGCTTTAACAATTTTTAATTTTTGGTAAATAAATAAAAAATAAAATTAATTTTTTTTATAATTGATGTCTAGTTGTAAGTTTTATTCGGGTTTTTTGCTTTTGTTTACATTTTTGTTTCGATACTACAAAAAAAAAAAATTAAAAAAAACTGCTAGGGCCATCTTTAGATTTAATCCATATATGGCCGTTTTTTGACAGATATTTCCTTTATAGGTATTATAATTTAATTGCGTATTACCGAAAATGTAAAGTAAGAGCCGCACTGGGACAAGTTTATTTCAGAAAATTATTCAAAATCTGTTTTTTTTCCTAATAAACTTAAGATACACAGAAAGATATTCAAAATCTTTCATTTTTAAAATCATAATTTAATAAATAAAACACTTTATTGTGTATTTTCAGAAAATATTTAAATAATTTTTTCATATTTTCCCCTTGAAATATTAAGTAGATATCTGAACTATGAACTAAACAAACCACAACAAACGAAAAATTCGGTTTACAATGCCAGTCAAACGTAAATAAACAAAGCTGATTATTTCAAGAGTTTGTTTCTATTTATTGTTTTTTGAAAAGTGTTTAATAAAAATAATTATTCTGTACGTGATATATCAATTAATTGAATTCACTCGTGTCGGAAAATAGTTAATCTATTTAACTGCTGCCGGATATGTGTGGTATTTGATTCTTTAATTTCTTTGGATATTTGAGAAAATTTTATGTTGATGAAACTTTTAATTATTGTTTTCCAGACATATTTAAATCATTTAAAATGATAAAGTGCCAATTGTTCGATCATCTTGATATTTGAGTTTTAAGTTTATATCGGCTTTCTTGAAGTGACGGCTTGTGACCAGACATAAATCAGTGACATCTTGAGATGGGATAATCAGATCTCCTCTGGTTTTCTTAAATAAAAGTTTTAGTGCTGTTGGATGAGCGCCGCCGTACTTAGAGTACAGTCAGTTAACGCATTCGTCACATTTTATGAGTTTTTGTGTCATTCGCACTACGTAACCACTAATGTATCCGATAACATTCTCTTGAAATGGTGATGTAGGGTTTTGTTCTAAAAATTCCGAGATGAGAGCTTTAGTTTCCCTATTGGGACTGTTAATATCATCTTCATCCATATCAAATACATATGTCAATAGGATATTGAACATCACCTGTAAGTAAAAAATAAAGTTTATTTCCAAAATAAAATAAAAATATGAATTGATTTTTACCATCTTTTTTAGATACAGGAAGATGCCACATTGAAGCCAATAATTCGGTTCCATCGCTTTAGCTGACATTGCCACCGAAACATCGCACTTAACCGTGCACAAGTAATTGTTTATATCCAGCGATGAACTGTCTTGGTGGATTGTTGTTAGTTCCACTTCTTAAGCGCATATAGCACAAAAAAACAACTCTAGATGGTCTTGACTCAATTTATATGTAAGTATATAGTTAAAATAACCTGATTCTACGTAATATTTGTATAACTCTTTGATCATGATAAGCCCTAGGTAAAGGCCCAAAAAGCCGGTAGATTTATTAGTATCCTAAATGGAAATATTGGAATTCAGTTAGAT
Organism: Tipula helvola; assembly: GCA_963556165.1. Taxonomy (NCBI): domain Eukaryota; kingdom Metazoa; phylum Arthropoda; class Insecta; order Diptera; family Tipulidae; genus Tipula; species Tipula helvola. The sequence continues at coordinate 118,199,729 of OY744483.1, forward strand.
GTTAGTTAGATATTTAGTAATTTCTACTATTTATGGCACCCATCGACCCACGTTGCGTTTATTTAGGGGTGCTTTGAGACCCTTTCCGAAAGGATTGCGGGAATTAAGTAAGTCGAAAGCTGAATTTATTGTGCTTAAAAATTTTATGGTTGGCTCACTGCCTTCAAATTCTGACAAACGTAATTCCTCGTTGCAATATTCTATTGCAGTCGCCACGGATTGGCTCATCGTTTGAGCTGCGAGAGAAACTTTCATTTTTTTGGCCTGAAACTTTTCATGTGCTTTCAATAGTTTGTTTCTAAGCTTAAACACTTCTTTTACTTGAAGAGTAAGTAGATCTTCAATATGTTGCCATCGTACGGTGCCTTCCTCAGTTTTAAGCTCTCTTTCAGAGTATATCCGGTTACTTGTGAGCTTCAACATATGGCATGCATCGAGAAGCACAAATACTTTTTGTGATAAATTTCCTGAAAAATATCAACCATATTTAATTTTATGAAAATATTACAACTCCAATACATATACTATTTTATAAGTACCTGATCATGACATGATCGTTAATCGTTAAAAAAATATTTCAATTTATATTACATTTAAAGTGAAACCAAGTCTTCGGGTTATATACATCGAGCACAGCTCCTAGATTTTTAAGCATTTTTGATTTGACTTTAGTCTATCACCAGTAATCGATACAACTTTCGCGCCTTCGTCCTTTAATTTCTCAATAGTCATTTTAATTATTTCCGTTTTCATTGTTGCTGAGATCCCATTTATTGAAAAATACGCAATTGGAATTTTCCAGTGTTCCGTCATGCCAACTGCCATAATCATCCGAGCTTCCACAGCTTCTCATATACTACCACATCCACAAACAAATTTTCTCATACTACCACATCCCCAACACCTTTAGCTAATAAAGCAAATCATTCAGATTTGTTTACGGTGTAACGAAGATTCTTGGGGTTTCCTATGGTTTTCTTAATTCCAATATCTTTGTATTTGCTTCTTTATGTAACTCGTTAAAGAGACGACTGATCCATGAATGTAATTCTAATTAATTTCACTATCAACTTTTCGGTAATAATAACTTTGTATTATGCCCCTTACCTAATTCAATATACTCCAATACGTTCTTTACCCTTAAGTGTGACATTCTAATATACCAACTTTTAGGCAAATTACATTTTTCGTTTTTTATATTCGCTGTTTCGCCGAGAATAACATAAAAGAGCAAATTATTATTTGTGTCTCTTCGACCAAAACCTTGATGTGGCAATACTTTAGCTCTCTTTTGCGTCGGTTGCTTTTTCAAATGACCAAGTATTAAAAAACAAATTTTTTTAAAGTTGTTTTGTTTAGACCACAACATTAATAATCAAAAATGCCCAGAGGACAATGATGTTACCCTAATCTCGAGCCAACTAGAAAATTTGCGATAGCATAACATAATGCGAATAACAGCATCGAGTACTTACACTCGAAAATATCCAAAACACTCCTAAAGCATAATTTAGAAAAATTTGGAGGAATATAGAAACACGAATAATGTTAGAATTCTAAAGTATATGTAATCCGATTCTCTAAAAAATTGGAATACTCCTAAAAAACTCGAATAAACATTAAAAAAAAAAATTACCTGGTTAGCTTATTGAACTTCTATGTAGTACTAAGCTGGTAAAATGACGAACGATTTTCTTAAATTTTAAACGGTATTCTAATATGCGATCTTACATCAATGTAACATACTTGAATTATAATATCCACCTTTAATCCTATGAAGCTCAACAATATGAAATAAATGTTAACGAAAAATTAATTTTAGATCAAAACAGACAGATGGCAATCACACAATGCTCTTAATGTGATTACTTAAAAATGCCACTTTGAAAATTTTGAAGTTTCATGCTTTTCGTTTTTTTTTTTTTTTTTTTGGAATCGAAACAGAAACAAAACATCAAAATTTGTGAATTAAATTGCACTTGACAGGCGTACATCAGATTTTTGTTTTTATTTCGTAGTTGTTTTTATTGTTTTCTACATTTGTGATGGAGTTGATGATGAGATGCGGTGTTGATGATGGAAAATGGTTTTTTTTTTGTTTTGGGAGGAATAGAGATGTATTATTATTATGTAGGAGAATTTAAATTTTAAAATGATTTAATAAGGCAATTTTTGAACACCCAAATTTTTAACACGCGGCCGATTGACGCGTTTTTGTTTTTTCATTGAGCGAATTCCCCAATTTGTTTTTGTATTTTAACATTATTAATTTGACATGTTCAATTGATATTTTGTTACTATATGAATACAATTTACTATTGTTAGTTTGAATTTGATTGTTATACGGAATTGAAGACAAACAAACAAAAACGAAACAATCTTACCTCGTGTATTGTGTTCGAATGACGAGAAATATTTTTGTATTCAATTTTCAAGTGGATTTTGTTTAAATTGAAAACTTCGATAAAAAAAGGATTCAAGTGGCGTTTTTTTTATTTGTTGGTTTTATAACTGAATGAGATAATCAATCTAAAATTGTATACACATGTATTATATACATAGATGTGAATGGCATTGTTCCATCTCAGAATTATTTAGATTAACAGTTTGAATACATGTTAACATTTTAACAACCACAACCAAATACACAATAGATCATAATCATAATGATTTGTTCGCATTCAAACCTTTTTTTTCGATCCAATTAAAATGGAATTAATGGCAGATTTATTTAAATCCTATAACAAAACAAAATTATTCTGTAGTTCTGTATTGTGAGTTTGCTTCGATTTTTTTTTAATAATAACAAAAAACTTGTGCTATCGCGATTCGATATGTTAATTAAAATGTACGGTGATTGAATCATCCGACCCAACCCACTCCACGGTTTCAGAAAAAATATTTTATGGTTTCACACTATCTTTAATATCATGTGGATACAAATATTGAATTTTCTTTGGAAAATGTGAATCGGCCAATATACAAGTATAAGTATCAAATAGAACTATGAAAATATTATTAAATTTATATATGAAATTCAATTGAATTTTCCGTTGAAATAAAAAATAATTGACAAAAAAAAAAACATCGAATATTAACTTATCTCGAAAATGACATCAAAAAGTAAATTGAATTGTCTTTGGTATATCTAAGAAAGTAAACTAAAACTAAATAAAAAAAAATATTATTTTATTGAGTTTTAAAAGACAAAGTACCGGATAACAAGAAGAAAATGGAAAATTGAGTTTTGTGTTTATATGGAATAAAATGATGAGGTTGAAAATATATAAGATGATAGCTTTATAATAGATGAGTCTAAACGAATTAAACTGTTCATTTATTTATGTGTAGACGTATTTTTAAGGTGAGTAAACTGAAAACTTTGAAATTTCATATTTGCCTCGTATTATTTGCCAGAGATAAATTAACTAGTAAAGTCCTAGTGTTATAAATAAAATTAAATCATCATCCTAAATACTAAATGGCTTTAGAACGTATGGTAGTTGATCGATTTCATTCAGCTGGCATTTTCGAATGATTAAAATTCACTAAATTCGTGTTCTTGAAAATTTTTGAACTCATACTTGTTTCGACCATTTATCTTTAGGATTCGTTAAGTTATGTGGATTCTAATTCCACGAGAAGGCGAAAAATGACGCGAAAATGTTTTCATATGAACGCAATTTCTCACCAAGTATTTTGGTCATGAAAGCATAAATAGGGAAATAAATTGTTAAATTTTGCAATTTTAGAATTAAATATGAATTCAAACTGTAATATAATTCATCTTAAAAATAATTTATATAATTTCACTTAATTTTGGAGAAATTCTCAAAAAATTTCCCAAAATTACGAAAACTGAACTTGAGATTTGGACGCCTGAACGATGCTCTTCCAAATACCTACATCCACTCGAGATCATTACTACATCGTCAATCCTTCGGTTAGGCGGTCTCGCGCGACGTCTTAGTTTCGTGCCTGTTTGTGATTCGATTATAAGAACGAAGAACGTGTCGAACTCGTTTATCTCTATATTATTTTATCAACAATATCCGCATCTAGCGGAAATGTATCTTAAGTTCAATAAAATCTGAAGAGCTATTTGTGAATTCGATTCAAACGTATATTCGACTTTTCGGAATCCGGTTCAATTCAAATAAGAATTCAATACTTTAAAGAATCGAATATTCTCGAACCGAATTTACAAATAGGCTTCGACTTGCAAGTCGGTAGGAGATTAAACTTTTCTTTATTTAGTAAATTTATTGAATATTTTCAAAATTTCAATTTTAATTTGTGAGTTATGCTGCTATAAAATCGTTAAATCAATAATATGGTTGCTGAGGTTTATTGACGGAGAGTAGAAAGAAAAATCAAGCAGAATCTAAATGTTAATACTTCCAGGCTAAAACCAATTATTTTTGTTTTTTATAGTTTAGTATACATGTTGTCGTTGTCGATCACTTTCTATAAACTTCATTAAAAATCAGCTAATATCCTCAAAATCGAGTGTTTAGCATGCAAAGGAGTTTCGCAATTAAATAATTTAATGAAAGTATTAATTTTGTAGCCTCAAGGAGATTGGTACGCTTCATTAATAATATTCGCATTGAAAAGGCATTAAGTTACCCTCTAACGCCGATACCGTTTTCTCTGTGACATAACAATAGAGTAATTTGTAAAACTTTTAAATTTGTCATCCTCCAGGAATACCAAACAAAAAATATTGATCCACCAGTAACACAGATTTAACTATTTACGATGAATTTTATTTTAAAAACTATTTCACATAGTAAATTTAAAAAAAGTAGGGCCATGTAGGCGTGTAGTCACCTCGCACTGCGACCTACAAGATCTTTTGTGCTTCAAGCCCTGCTTAATTATCCGCCAAGTAAATATTCAGGCTCTGAATGAACCTGATAATACTGCTGGCCGGTACGTGATACATACTATCTGGGCTCATTGCTCTCCCTCCTACATGTTTAATGTAGTATCATTTACTTCGGCTAGAAAAGCGGTAGCATTGGGACTCAAGGACTTGGAGAGGACAGTCCCACTTCCGTATATTCCTACACGTGCCTTGTCTACCATTTTGATTTTACTCTTATGAGTTGCTGGGAATAGAAAGTCGCCATTCATCCTTCGGCATATGTTGTTCCACCTTAGATTAGGATTTTTTGTCAAGGTTTTCTTCTTTAGCGCCGCACTTTAGCCTGTCCCAAAAGGCCACATTCTGCCTAATAGTATCAGTTACCAGTGGTTGCCGCGAGGAGGCAGTACGTTCACTTGCGAATTGTGATCAGGTTACCCCTTGCACAATTGTACTCATCACGCAACTGCCTAATACATGACCAGAACAGCTTACGTGATGTGCACCCTACTGGAAGGTTACGGAGCTGGTAGATTAATCTACCAACTTTAGTCCTCCATTCCAGTAGACGCCAAACCACCAAATTAGAGCCTTAATATTCAACAATGCCGGATTTTAATTGATAGATATCAATTACAAATATTCCAAATGCGGTAAATATGTCTTATTAAATGCATTTGGTTTAATTTTGTACCCAACCTTTATAGGTTTTAGAATCGATTGGATTCACTTCAATAATTTACGTTAAATAACAAAAGTAGAATGATCGATTACGAGTAAACAGAAATTTGAATTCTATTAGGCATATTTATATAATCAGACCATATTCAGAAATACCAAAAGATATGAATTGATGGTGAAATTTCGTTGTTAAACCTTACGTCGTTAGAACGAATTGTTCATCAACTGTAATGATTACTTCAACGACGTCGTTTTACTAGCTTTCGACTCAAAAAGCGGTTATCCGTTGATGGATCAGATTTACACTGGGAAAGTTGGAAACACGAGAGACGCTAATCAGGGAGAGTGTCTTACTTTAAAGTGTCATGTGTGAAAAGTATTTCATTTAGTGTGCATAGCCAACAGTTATCCCTATAGAAACAGTATCAGGGCACGTTTTATGTGGGGAGCCCGGAAAATTCGTTTAAGTGAAAGGCCCATATGAAAAGTAAACATTTGTATAAATTCAACCTTTAAAGTGATAGTACTATCGATATATCGATAGTTTCGTACTATTGAAATCAATCGATACTTTTTATATACTATTTATCGATATATTGATATTTTATCCGCACAAGAGAGTTTTGCTATTATGCAATATTACTTTAGTTACGTTTTTCTTGTTGTCATTCCTTTTATATGCTCGTCAAATTACTAGTGATCGACGGGTTAGCCCTTTAATGTTGCATTTCGAAATATTGCATTACAAAATCGTGCATTACAAAATCTTGCATAACAAATCGCATTGACATAATTCTACTATATAATGATAATTATACAGTAGAATTTTGCTTGAGATATCAAAAATCAAATATCCAGGATTAAATATTCTTAACCAGAATATTATGTTGAGATATTCTGGAAAATGGAGATTTCCATTTTAATTTTAATATTAAATCTTCATTAATCAGAAACGAAAATTTAAATTCTGGAAAATGAAGATTAAATCTTCCTTATCCAGAATATTTTGTTGAAATATTTTGAAAAATGGAGGTTTCCATTCTAATTCTAATATTAGCCGTATTTCTTGACGCATAGTTATCCGGATCGCTATCTGCACAATTTTTTTTATTCTATTTTTTTAATTATATTGAACTTTTATGAATAAGCAATAAATATTATGTTAGACACTATAGACAGGTACAGATACTAAAACTGCAAAAAATTTTAAATACAAGATATTGTATTTGCAAGATTTTGTATTTGCAAGATTTTGTACTTGCAAGATTTTGTAATGCAAGATTTCGGGGCGCTCCCATGATCGACGATCCCGTCTGAAAGCCAAAAATGTTGAGATGCTAATTTTCTTACATAAAAACGATTGGCTGCTTTTAAAACAAAGTGGAAAACTGGAAAACTTGCCTCCCTTGACTTTGTATTTTCTGGTTTAGTCAACCTATATGTAATTGAATAAAGCTTTATAAATTTATTATCCGATAGTATCGATAGTATATCGATAGTCTTTTAATTTGCTTCGATTGTTTTCTATCGATTGTTTTTTATGTTACCCAAGTATAACAAGACGAAACTAAAAATTGAGCTACCGTATTTTCCTTCGATTTTTGAGAAAATATTCGTAAGATAACTTCATTGTACTTGTGATTAGTATTGGTGTGTATAATATACTAACGTGAATTTTGTTTGACGTAAAATATTTTAGTAAAGTGTTTACAGCTGCGTTGTAGTGTGGATAAAAGATTTATGTTTGTAATTTATTTTTTTTTATAAATTTAGTTTTTTATGTTTAAAAAATATTTGGACACTTGATGTTGATACTAATAAATTGTGATTGTGTTTGATTTTCAATTAAAACATAAAAATCAATAAAATTATGTTGATTCAATTTACATGGAACTTTCCTTTATATGTGCATCGTCAAAGGAGGACTCCTACGCCATTTTCTTGATCTACATATATACGCAAAATTCCAGCTTCAATTTATTTTAACTTAACTGTTTTTTAACTTATTTTAAATAAATAATTTTTTTTTAGATGCATTTACGAATATATAGTATACGTATTTGTACATAAAATAATATTGTATTTTAATAAAACTAATTTCAAATTGGAATTTGTCTGCTTGTTTCATTATGGAAAAAAAAATTACAGCCGTATTTCTAATTTGACATTTATACATACATACACATCCTCAAAATTAGCCCCGCCTTTTTTTATTCTTTATTCACAAATACATGCACACAATTTTTTTAGATTGAGTTTCGTTGAGTTACGAGTTTTCGCGACACGTTTCATACGAATTCTTTTAATAAATTGGAACTCGAGCGAAGGAAAAAACGACACTAAGCTTAGATTATCCTTCGAAATTTGACGAAAAAATCGAACATAAAAATGCTTGGGTATTATCGAAAATATCGAAATATCTAGTAAGGAGTATGAGAAACAAATTGTGCGACATTCAGTGTAACGTCGATATCTTTGGTGCGTCTGAAATTTGGATTAGCATTTAGTGGCCTTGAATTTAAAATTGACTCACTGGCTAGCAAAGTCATCAAAAGTCAAATGGGTGTTCGATGCACATTTAGAAAGGTGAATTTTAACTAATTTTACAGCTGCCTCCCAAAGACCTCCAAAATGAGGCGATGTAGGTGGTATAAAACGCCATTGTACTTCGCTTTTTGATAAGAATTCTGCAACGATATAGAGTTATGATTATTGTCTGAAATTAGCTTATATATCTCATTCAGCTTTCTCCTGGCTCCAACAAAATTGGAACCATTGTCACTGTAGATGTTGGCTGGCACTCCTCGTCGCGCCACAAATCGCTTTAGGGCCGCTATAAAGGCAGTTTCGTGGTAATTGGCTTAAAATCTCCGATGCACGATTAGCCACAAATGTTTTCCATCTTGCTGGATGACTGGATAACCACATCAATACAATTGTAGAATCTGTCTTAACATTTCACTGGATGCTTTATGGTTTCTTTCACCAGCGCCAGAAGTTTCGTTAATAAATACGCACCAGATAACTCGAGCCTGGGCAAGGATACCTGTTTGATGGTTGCCACTTAGGTTTTTGATGCCATTAAACTCACCGTGACTGAATCATTTTCATATACAGCTCTACAATAAACTACAGCACTGTACGCCTTTTCCCAACCCAGCTTCATTAACCATATAGAGTTTGGAAAACTATTTTCATTAAAATTATAGATGGAGACAACCACCCAAGCCGATCAAAAACTCTGGAGAAACCCGGAAATAATCTGCCGCTTTGTTGGCTCCCTGCTGCTTTCTAACGTTAGTTGAAATGTGAATACATTTTCCAGCGCATTCCATTTAATGCCTAATATCTTTGTTTCTATTGATGAATTGTGGAACATCGACATTTCATCCATCTTTTCTGTCGCCGTAATCTCAGATGCATTTGACCTCCACTTTCTCAAATTAAACCCGCAATCCAGTAACAACTCATTTATTTTTATTTTTAGGTTTTGCACTTCCTCTACCGTATCTGCCCCTGAGATGAAATCGTCAACATAGAAATCATTTAAAATGCGTGAAGCAGTATCTGGGCCCCTATCATGATTTCCGCGGCGAGTCTTAAAGAATTTCGATATGTTCTTTTCGACCCGCTTCAACTTTCTTATTATGAATTCCGCTATCGCAAAGGATGTAAACGCATTCATTTAACGTAATAAACGCACTCATTTAATGACGTTTGTTAGTATAAGCGTCATTATTTTGAGACTAGTTTTGATTTTAGTACAATTAAATATTACCTTTAACTTTCTCAAACTATTTATTGAATAAAAATAAAACACATTTCAGTCGAACTAACGCAAAATCCAACAAACGAGTGACCTGTCACAATCTTCAATATTAACTCACTCAATCGGAAAATTCTCCGCCTTATTTTTGTTGGCGGAATTTTTCTCGCTATCGAATAGATGGCGAAAATGTATCGTATTTCATAATCCCAAATTCACGATATCGTGAAAAAATTCTTTCGCCGCGTAAATCATGATAGGGGCCCTGGATAATTTAGCTGATTATCATAAGCAATCTGTTGCAGAGTTCTAATAGCAAAAATTGATAAACTGGCTAATCCAAATGTAACCGTATTCAGCTTGTAATGCTTGAGCTCCTCAGACACTTCACTGCGCCACAGAATTCGCTGAAATTGTGTATCATCCTCGCAAATCAAAACTTGATTGTACATTTTTTCAATGTCACCGGTCAACGCTATTTTGTGGTGTCGGAATCTCATCAAAATTGCCCATAATGTTGGCTGAATAGTTGAACCCGCTAGCATTGTCTCATTTAGTGAAATTCCAGTTAAAGACTTGGCCGAGCCATCAAATACAACTCGCAGTTTGGTTGTTTCACTAGATTCCTTCATCACGCAATGACGGGGAAAATAGAAGCATTTCGAATCATTTATATTATGATCATCCGGTTTGAGGAGTTCTTCTTTAAGCAATGGTTTTGCTTGCAGCTTTCTTTACAATGCCAGAAATCTCCGCTTGGCTGCATTCACCGAATTCCCAAGCTGAGCTACATTTTTCTTAAATGTAATTACTGTTATAGTGCTCTTCGCACTCAGCTTCCTCCGGATCCAAAATATGGGCAGAAGGCATCTCTTCTTGTTCAAAGAATCGCTTTAATGTGCTGCCAATGTCGACGTTTAAGTGCAAATTATGAGTACAATAGTTTACTTGCACTGTCTCGCTTGGCTTCACGCTGCTTTCGTTTGTTATGCAAGAAACAATTCAATCAACTAAAGTGTTGTTCGAATTAGTTAGCTGCCCATTCCTTATGATGTGAAAAAATCTGTCCTCGCCAATTAAAATATCAACTGGCCCCACCTGGTTGTATCTGGGATCAGCTAGTTTCAAGTCGCTCAGGAAATCAATATCTTTGCAAGTAAAATCAAAACTTGGTAGTCTATTTGGTAGTTGACTGACTATATGTTAAGTACGTCAATTTGAACCTTATCCATTGAACAGTATACCGTATTTGATGTGATAGCCGCCATCCCTCTGGTAGTCACTTTTCCTGATATCAAACTAAATATAAAAATGTTTGCCTTGGATCTTGGCAATTTCAAACGTTGCATGCATGCTTCCATTATAAATGAGGCCTACGACCCCGAGTCCAATAATGCTCTGCATTTTTGTACGTTTCCATATTCATCAGCTGCTTCCACCATCGCCGTGGGAAGTAATGACTGGAAACTAGGTATATTTACAGTATTCACTTTAATACTGGTAGCCGCACTCGCCTCCGAAATACTAAGAATGTTAGCAGTTCTAGTTCCTTCACCGTTTGAGTTTTGCTGTTCTTCAGGATCCAAGGTCAAATAGTGTTTCTGTTGACATTTACCGTATTTGTATTTTGACCTGCTTACAACAGACTTGTGTGAAGGAGAAAGACAGTTAAAGCACAGTTTCTTTTCTGCTACTATCTGTTATCGTTCAGGAATTGGTAGTTGTAAATATTGGTCATATTTCCACAAATAATGCTCCCCTGAGCACAATGTACACGTAAACTTAGCGAAGTGCGACCCCAATGAGCTTACTCGGGCGTCCCCGTAGTTTCGTGGGCCCATATGCCTCCTTTGATTCACTGTCCAATTTATTGACCAAAAGGTAAATTAGCCATGGATTACGACCTTTCGCTTTCTCCCAAGTACCTTCAAACCGCGTATGACCTCATCTGATACATCCGCAAGATGACGAATAGCTTTTGCGCAACCTTGGTGTATGCTAGGTTGCTCCAAAAAACGCTTTAGTATAAGGTTTGAACGACGTGCTTGCGTTTATCATATCTGGCCTTTACTTTGTCCCAAGCTTCCTCATAATTAGCCTCAGTCACCGTGAAATGTTTGATTAAAGCATACGCCTCTCCTTTGAGTAAGCTTTTCAAATGTTGCAGTTTATGCACCTTGGAAATTCTGTCGTTGTTGTGGACAGAGGTCTCAAAAAGATCACAAAAAGACGGAAAATCTACGTAGTTACCACAAAAATCCTGAATATTAACCCGAGGTAAGCAAACGTCACTTTCACGCTTGTTAATAGAAGAAATCTTTTACAAAAAATTGCTTTGATTTAACAGTAGTTCTTCTACAGTGTTGGTACCCTGGTTAGTATTATTTTCTTCAAGCTGCTTTTCCAATCTAAACAACTTCTGTTTTAAATCGGCGTGAATTTCCTCGATTGTTTCCACCGAATCTATATTCGCTTCATCGAATTTTCCTTTCAATGTCTTTTCAAGCGCTTCAAACTCCTTCCATTCGTCAGCTAAGAGGGCTATGTACGCCTTAATATCAGTGATAGCGGTGTTGGGTGTGAATTTTGCCGTTTGAGCTTTGAAATTCTCCAAACTCTTCAACATTCGCTTTAGTGCTAGGGCCTCCGCCATTACACAATTTCACAGTTTTAACTAAAATTCACTGAACTAAACTGTTCTCACTAGTTTTTGATTTTATTTATAATTTTTTTTTTTTAACAGGATTTTCAGTACTTCACTAATTTTTTAACTTCCAATAAAGTTTAAAGAAAATAAATTACTCACGATTTACCCAAGCGTAATTTGGCCAGTTTTTTTGCTTGTTTGGTTAAAATTAAAAATGTTTTTGGAATGATATTTTTCTGTATAAATTAAATATAATTAAAAGGAAAGAAACTTCTGTAAATAAAAAGTTTTGGTAAAGTTATGTTCTTTCAATACTTATATATATCTAAGAAAACACTTTAAAAATTATAATTCTTAAGTTTTGGTTTGAAAAAAACAGGATAATTAAATATATAAATAAATGTGATACTGTTCATTTTTACAGTAATATTAATGCCTGATTATTGGTGTTTCATTTTTTTTGTCAGTGAAAAAAAATCTTCTGGTCTCGTAAGGTTAACAAACCTTTCCAGATGGACATAGTGTTTTGTTAAATTCAGTGATGTGCATAAAATCCCGAAATTGTTCTGAAAAAAATAATACTGTTACCATTAGACGTCCGTTCCACGGTAAAATTGTACGGTACCAACAATTATTATTTGTAAGTTGTTGCAGCTAACCTGCCAATCAAGCGGGTTGATGAAAGTGCGAGGGGGATCCTGCGTCGGGTGATGATTAGGCCGGACGGGCCAACAAGGTAGAATTTTGGTTTATTACGAAGAAAAAAACAAACTTTGAAATTGGTAAAACGTATCAGTTTGTTGTCTGTGTATTTGTACTACACCACCAAGTCAAATTTATGGCGTTATCACAATTTTGTTTTTTGATTAAATTTTGTTTTCTACATATTGCATTAAGTTTCCTTCAATTTTGATATTTGACAAATTTGTTTTTCAGTTTTCTTTAGTTCTTTGACATATGGCTAAAAATTTCTCACAAGTTTTACTTCCATACCTTACAGTGATAAGTGCCATTCTTTCAAATAATTAAATCAAGTGTTGTTGGGTAATCTATTTTTATTTCTTATTTTTTTTACTCTTGTGGCGTGTTTGCATTCCGTTGTGACCTTGATTCGGTCACCTTGGTTGGTAATGAACGGATGAGAAAACGTTTTGTGTCTTGCGAGTTATTTACTTCCAATGAGTGAGTGAATAATTTGTATTGTTCGAATGATGATGAGGTAGATTTCGTGGAGGGTCGGTCACTCCATTTCCTTTCTAATCGGGCTGTTGGTTCCCCCCAGGACAGGCTGTGCTGAGGAGCGCCGGCGAGTTTCCGCTCCGGCGAGTCATTGTTAATTATGTCCTCGGGGCTGAGGGTGCCCTTCCATACATGATCGGCATCGGTAACCGCTGCGACCGGAGAGGCATAAGGGGGCGTCCCAGACGAGCACACCTGGTTTATTATTTTCTTAGCTACTAAGGACGTGGTAAAGATATAATGTTAATTATGTTTTTTCTGGTTCTCTATTTAAATCATGCGGTTATACAAGGATGAGGTTATGTTTGGAAAACCCCACCGTGAGCTCTAGCCAGCTATACAAACCACACCAAACCTCTAATCTCATGATTCGGTTAGCGAAATCTTCGAATTTCGTTACACAGTTTTGTTTCCAACCAGAGATTTGTTTACGCAATTTTCTTCACTCCATTTTTTTGGATTTATGGGGATTTACTTGTTCTTATTTGTAAAATCATAAACGATAAAATAAAACATAATTTTGGATTGATTAAATTGGACGAATGTTATAAACATAATACGAGGAGAAAATCTCATTTTGTGGTCAATTTCTTTTCATCCAAAATTACTGGGGATAACATATCGTGGACTTGTTATATACATAATGCCGTTCCATCTAACATTAAAGAATTGGCATCTGTTGCGTACTTTAAACAAAGATTGAACCAACATTGAAAGGATCATTTGTAATGAAACTATATTTGAAAACTACTCTTGGAAAATTGAATTTGGGATTTGGTATTGGTTATTGCTAAATTGAATAAATATTGGCTAGTTACCACTAGAACCCACTCATCAATCCAAAAAATCTAATTACCCATCTACACTAGATCTATTGTTATCTAATCATAATGAAATGATATCCAATATTGAAACCCGGTATAAGCTTAGTTCAGATCACTTCCCAGTCCAATTCAAAACTCATTTAATGGAAATAGAATTAACAAACGCATTTTGTGCTAAATTCGACTTCAAGAATGCAAATTGGCCCTTATACAAACAAATAATTAACGAAAAAATCAATCTTAGTCCTAACACCATATTAAGCAAACTCTCTAATAAGAGTAACATCGATAACTCCATACAAGAGTTCATTAATATTATAAATGAAGCTTCACAATCCTCTATTCCTAGAGTAAAATGTTTGAATTCAATAAGTAATCCCATAACTATCCCAGACGAACTTAAACGAAAAATTTCATTAAAAAATAGTCTAAGGAGGCAATGGCAGCGAACCAGAAACCCAAATATAAAAAATCTTGTAAATTCCTTGATCAAAAGTATTAACTTAGAACTTCTAAATTTGCGTAATTCCCACTTCTCGAAATTTATTTCTAATATTTCCACAACGGTACCACACAGAAAACAATTGTTTCATCTGACCAAAATTCTAAAAAAACATAAACAAAAAATACCAGCAATACGTCACTTAGATTCACTTAACAGACCTATCACTTTAATTACCGATCTTGAGAAAGCTTCTGCTTTCGGCAAACATTTCGTTGAAATTCACAATACTAATGAAATTCTTGACACCACGTTCGTAAAAACAATTCACGAAACATTAAGTATAATAAATGATCATATACTCACACTATAGGAGGCGATCTTTTAACGAAGCCTAAAGAAATTGCAAATATCATTGCCAGACTTAAACGAACAAAGGCACCTGGAATCGACGGAATAACAAATCATCAAATCAAGCATCTGCCACGTAAAGCAATAGTCTACTTGAACTATGTATTTAATGCTTCTCTCAAACTTGGATATTTCCCAAATAAATGGAAAGAAGCTGTTATTCTACCAATTCCCAAACCGCAAAAAGACAAATCAAAAATAGAAAATTATGGACCTATAAGTTTACTTAGCGGACTAAGCAAAATCTTTGAAAGAATTATATTGTCTCGAATAGAGAATTAGCTTCATGACAATCAAATTATTCCTAACGAACAATTCGGATTTCGGTCAAATCACTCTACAAATCACCAACTACTACGTATATGTAAGTTCGCCAAAGCAGAACGTGTTCAACATTGAAAAGGCCTTCGACAAAGTATGGCATGACGGCCTGTTGTTTAAACTTATTAAATTTGATTTCCCTCTATATTTGATCAGAATTATAAGATCATTTCTTCAGGAAAGGTCCTTCAAAGTTACAATCAACGGACAAAAATTTCAAGCAGAACCGATAATATACGGTGTACCCCAAGGTGCTGTCCTGTCACCATGCCTATATAATCTGTATACAGCAGACATTAAAGCTGAATTCAATGAACAAGTTCACTTTGCACAATTTGCAGATGATACAGCTATTTATTCGAGCTCCACTAACATTCAAATTATAATGCATAACCTGCAGTATAATATAAACAAATTAAGTATGTATTACTCAAAATGGGGCATTAAAATAAATCCAGCGAAAACCCAGGCTATATTTCTGAGTTGGAAAATGGCCACTCGCAATCTTCCCAATAGTAATTCTTTAAAACTAAATAATGTCGCAGTTGGATGGTCTGATCAAGTGAAGTACCTAGGATTGTTCATTGACAAACGTTTAACCTTCAAAAACCATATTAACTACACTATTCGTAAATGCGATAATTGTATAAAACTATTATATAGTTTATTACATAAAAAATCAAAATTATCTGTTTCAAATAAACGTTTAATATTCTTGCTAATGCTTAGAAGCATATTATTATATGCCGCTCCCGTTTGGTTTTCCAGTGCCAAGACGCATATCAAAAAACTTCAAATAAGTCAAAATAGATATCTAAAACTAATTTATAACAAACCAAAATTTTACTCAACAAGACGATTACACAAACTATCAAATGTACCATTAATTCTGGATCAAATTTTTAAAATTAGGGAAAATTTCAAAAATAAATTATGTTTAACTCAGAACCCTCTTATAAACGATTTATGCTTAGAGCACTAAATATTAAATAAATATAATCTTCCTAACAATTAGTTTTTAAGTTTTATTTAAGTATTATTTAACCCTTAAATGACACACTTAAGAAAAATC